>VXBW01008237.1:0-20188 GCA_013400375.1 Thinocorus orbignyianus
GCCTTCTTGCTTCATTTCCTCTTCTTGCACGCACAGGCGGCTCGTTGAGGGAGAGTTTTTTCTTCCTCAGAGCCCATTTTATAAAGAAAAACGCAGTCTTTCAGCTGTGGGATCTCTCCTGTTTTGATAGGACAAGGGGTAATGGCTTTAAATTGGAAGAGGGGAGATTTAGATTAGATATTGGGAAGAAATTCTTTGCTGTGAGGGTGGTGAGGCCCTGGAACGGGTTGCCCAGAGAAGCTCTGGCTGCCCCATCCCTGGAGGGGTTCAAGGCTGGAGAGCTGGGAGGTTCAGCCTGGAGAAGAGACTCCTAGGAGACCTTAGAGCCCCTTCCAGTCCCGAAAAGACCCCAACGGGGCTCTAAGGTCTCCCCAGAGGGTTCTCTTCCAAGGTGGTGAGACCCTGCCCCATCCCTGGAGGGGTTCAAGGCCAGGCTGGGGAAGGGTGTCTCTCCATCCCACAATGCTGGCTACAGTGCAGTTGCACAACAGTTAAAATCAAGTGATCCTTCAGGTTGTAGTTCTAGGTTGGTTGGTTGGTTTGTTTTTTAAGAAATTATAATACCTCCAGCTGCTTCAGTTTTAGAAGGGTCTTTTGTCTCCGGTGTTACCTTGCTGTCCAGTTTGCTGTTTTTTTTAAAAATTTATTTAGAGAAATAATAAAAGCAGCACAGACTGTGTCCTGTAGATTAGCTCGGTACCGCTCCTTAACAAATGGGAGGAGGGTGATGGTGTCAGCGTCACTTTGAGATGTGATGTTTCTCTTCTGTATTCCCAGCACAAGCTTCTGGTAGCAATGTCCACCGCACACGGTACAGCATTTGAACCAATGTTCACTTCTCCTCTTTCTTCCCTTCACAGCGAAGGTGGCAAAACACCAAAGAACCTCAGGATGTCTGTGATTCAGCAAGGGACGGCAACGCTTCGTAAAGCCAAGAAAATCAACGCAAAAACATGTTTAGATAATCCCTTTGTTTTTCAGTGGAAAACTATAGAGGGAGCAGATATGCATCTTATACTACAGACTTTAGAAGAAAGGCTTAAACATACTGGACTTAAAAAGATTGAGGCTCCAAGAAAGAAAAAACGTTCCCGTAGAAAAAACCAGCTGGAAAGAAAGTGTGATGCTGGCACCGGTGAGGTCCCTAACGAGGAGACAGAAGGCTGTCGACAAAAAGCAGGATGGACTGACATAAGTATCAGAAGACAACTTGCTATTGGAGTTAATGAAGTTACAAAAGCCTTGGAAAAAAACGAACTGCTTCTCTTACTGGTGTGCAAGTCTGCAAAACCTGCCATGATCACGTCACATCTGATGCAGCTGAGCGCAAGCCGCGCCACACCGGCAGGGCAGGTTCCCCGCCTCAGCCAAACCGTCGCGCCGCTGCTTGGCTTGACGTCCATTCTAGCACTGGGCTTTAAAAAGCACTCTGACAAATTCACTGAGGCAATAGAAGCAATAATTCCAAAGATACCGGCTTTGGACATGCCGTGGTTCCAGTACAGACCTGAAGAATCCGTGGCTGGTGCAAATACAGACTCCTCAGGAAGCGAGGAGCCGGAGCAGCTTGCCGAGGCGCCGGGCGACGAGCTCGCCAGCCAGAAGCGGAAGCGTACAGCAAGCAGTCAGCTCAGTCTGTCCAGTGTAATTCTGCAGCCTTTGAAAATCAAGAAACTTGTTCCAAATCCAAGTAAGATAAAGAAACCCCCTCGCAAAAAGAAAAAAGCTTTTTCTGCGTAACTGATTTTCGTTTAATATGAAGAACCAAACTGATTTAAAAAAAAAATATTTTTTTTTTTCTAATGCCATATGGAATCCAGCCAACTGGGCTGTTTTGTTAGGCTTTACGGTGTAAAGCACTTGAATCCAAGGTGAACTTTATGTTGCATTGGGTTGGGGTACTTTCTCCTTTAATAAAGAGTATTTTAAACTTGGATGTGAGTCTTTACCTGGGAACAGCTATTTCATTTGCAGTTGAAAATCAGAGTTATAATTGATACTGAGCACGCTGCAGTAATTTTAAGACATAATACGTACATCTTTGGAATAATGGAAAGCATTAAACAACCTTTGCATTTCTATACAGGTGAACATGTGTCAAGCAAAATGGATTTGAATTAAGTATAATTATTCAAACCAATCAATACCGAAAGTGAAAGTTTATTTAAACAAAGGTTCATGCCAGTATAACTCTCTGAAGCTGGTTCAATGCTTGTTTAAAGTAAACAACTGGAACAGCACAGGCGTTTCCCTTTGAAACTTCCATAGCTTGCTCTGCTGAGCAATAAGCTTGTTTTGGTCAAGAATGTACGCAGACTTGGGTTCTATCCAATACCTGGTGTTCCATATGCTGAAGGAAAAACTATATTCAAGTACAGAACAAAACCAAATTGCTACTGCTGCATTTTGAAAAAAAGACTTCTGTATGCAAACTATTAACATACGTCATGTGAGAAAATGTAAACAAATCTAAAGTGGATTTGATTTCTAAATGGAGTCTGAAATTATTTCCTAGGAAACTGAGATAAGCCTCGTACTGCTGTATATGAAGTAGATGACAGCTGTAACCACTACAAGACTGAAAACGTACCATGAAACTTTTGAGTTTCCTTTAGTTTTACGGAGGAGTACAGATAGGTTCTTAACGAGAGGATTGTGTTGTAGTAAGGAAAGGGAATAGTGCTGCAAGTCAGACAAACCCAACAGCGCAGAACTTTACTTGGTGCTCTGTATCTTAAGCAAAAGTCAGTACATGATGTAGAAGAAAGCATAAACCAGTTCAACTGAGTTACTCTGTTATTCCTTAAAGATGGAATTTACATGTTGTAGTTTTCAGAAATTTGCTAATCCAGACTGCAGGTGCCATGAGACGGCTAATCCGTATTTCTGATTTATTTAGAAGGGACCTTAGTTCATGATACTAGCTGTGAAGGGAAGCGGCAGCGATGATTCTGTAGTCATGCTCCCTGAAGCGTAAGAAAACGAAGGCATTTCATGCCAAAATGTTGCCCTCCTGGCCAAGGGTGGCAAGAAGAGCTGAGGGTTGTTTTTTTGCCTTGCTTCACAGTCCTTCATGCATGTCCTTTGCTTTGGCTTTTTGGATACATAAAACTTTGAAGGCATGCTAGAACTAGTGTATTTAATTCTCATGCTGGCTAATGGTAACATTTAAGCAGAGCATGAGGATTTGCTTTGGTAAAGAACATAAAGCACAGCAGTCATCTTTCAAGCACTTTGCTGCCTGCCCAGGCCTACAGCTCTCTTCAGGGATTTAAGTCCCCTCTGCGGATGGGAAGTTACTCTGGGAAAGAAATTCCAGCAGATCTTTCAAAAGACTAGTGGAAACAGTAATGGAGTGAGCCTCACGTTTGCCAATCTTTGTGAAGCCATTTATGAGGTTTCTGAGGAGTCTCAACTGGTTGCTGTTCACAGCCCAGATCATGCCAACGCCTAATGCAGACGGGTTCAACTCGGTAAATAACAGAGGAGACTCTTCCCAATGAGCTGCCGACAGCGGCACCGCGCAGATCATGCCCTGCCATTGAGCACCTGCTTGGGAAGCGAGAGTGAGCTGCCACAGGGGGACAGCTGCTCAGGAGGTGGAAACTGTGTGGGTGCAGGCGAGGACACCTTCAAGATTCACATACTCTTGATGCAGAAATACTGCAGCAAAGCACCTGAGGTGGAGAGCACAGCCAGTCAAAAGGACTGAACGCTCACCATGGACAGCAGAGATCACACTGGATTACACGGCTGTTGGTGACACACAGAGGCTCAGGAGCAGAATTCTGAAGGAACTGCCCCAACACTCGGATGCCTACTTCCCTCGTGCTGTCTGGCCTGGTGAGGTTTCTGTTTTGGCTACAGCGTGCACAGCTCCTACAGGAGCACAGCTCTGCACTCCCTCCCCTCAGTTAACACGCAGTGTGAGCCAGAGAACAAGACAAAGTTCACCCCTCAGATTCAGAAGCCAATGGCACTGCTTCCCCACAAGAAAACACAAGCGTGGCCACACTCCTTCCCTTGTGCACGATTATCCCAAGCTGAGGGCAGAAGGCGAGGCTGCAGGAAACCCAGGTTAAAGTCTGTCTTGTACCTGCACACATTCAGTCCCGTTGTGGCCTCAATGCTTTTCCGAACAACAGCACTGGGGAGGATTTGCCTCTGACTTTGGCGAAGGAAAGAAAATGCCTGCCTACCATTCCTTCCACTTGCATTTTGGTGAGGGGAGGGAAGGCACAGAACACTGACCTGGCATTCAAGACCACTCGTGGATTAGGGATTGCTGGGCGTTCCTTAGCCAGGAGGTACCTCAGCCACGAGGACAGCGAGGCCCTGCCGTCACCTCGCGGCAGCAGCGCGGGAGCATTCCCAAGGCCTTTGCAGCTGACGCCCCTTGGTGAATCCTCCTCAGCTCGGTGGGCTCCAAGGTGAACGCCTGGCCACAAAGGCACCCTCCTGCCTTCTGAGAGTTAAGATCTAAGTAATGGAACTGAGACTAAATCCTTCTGGATACCTCAGATACCGCCACCATTGATGACATTTGCAGGCCTCACACATGGAGTCCACCTGCACCATCTCTTCTGACTGTTCCTGGCAGACAGGCCTCGCAGTGGCTGAAGCTGGAAAGCCCAACTTCACCATCAGATGTCTGAAAGATCTCCTTTAAAGCCCTCAAATTCGTGATGTCCCGAGCTGATGCACACCCAGGGGTCAGACAAACCACATTCAGTCCCTTCCTTTGCCTGAAGGAGGCTGAATGCCTTAATCGCAGAGCTGTAACGCAGTAAGGGAATTGCAGAATTACAGAATGGTTAGAGTTGGAAGGGACCCCAAGTATTTATCACTGTCTCTCAGGCAGAATCCCCTCACCACAATTCAACAGGGAAAACAAACCAAACCAAAACCCATTCTCATGCTGGAAAAGGAGTGGGAGGAAAGAAAAGCCCCACTGCTCTAAGGAGGTGGGTAGGGCTAGCAGTTACGAAGAACGGACAAATTTATCTTTGTCTAAGCTGATGTTTTCAGGTACAGAATTCAACTTTCAGCAAAATCTGCTGTCAGAATTACAGGCATGTTTAGAAGGAGAGTTTAGACATTTGCATTTCATGAGATATTCAAGTCACATTCAAAAGATACTCACAGCACAGAGGCTTCACCACCACAATTTGGCACTTTCAGCTACAACAGTTCCTTGCTGCAGATTTTCTCGGTGCCCACATCACTGCAGCATCTGAACTGAAAGGCCTGCTGTCGTACCCAGCTCTGATGCTGTGCTGGGACGCTTGTAAAGTGCTTCAGAAGCTGCTCTGGTTGCTGAGCATTCGTGAGTGAATTAAACAGCGACCCCCGCCACAGCAAAGATCAGCCCTCCTACAGTTCAGGAGGCGCAGTACAGAGACTTCCAAGGACTGTGGGTAGAGCATTTCTCTTTTGCTCACCAGCCACACATAGAGCAAAACCTCTTGTTCCAAAGTCAGGTTAAAAACACTACCAGGAACAGTTTATGAATACGTATTTACACAAGATACTTTTCATTAGAATTACAGACTTTGTAGGAAATCAAAGTAGACAAAGGAATATGTGCAATTTCGCAGAAGCGTTGAAAACATTCAAACTAGAAATATCCTGACAGCACTGCTAAAAGTCTTAGTTTTACACACAGGCTGATGTTATTCTACCGAGGAAAAACTAAGGTTTTGTGCCACAACTGTAAATGAAGTACAGTAATGCATTATCATTCCGGCAACACAGATAACACCTGCACCGAGCAGTGCGATGCTATGAAATCAATCCACTGATCTATTGAAGATCAAAGTACAAATCTGTATTTTTATTGATTTGGCAGCGTTGCTTATGGAGAAACAAATGTACCAGTTAAACCAGCACATTGTCATACTGCTCCAGTTACAAAAACACCCAGGACTTTCATAGAGCTACAAATATATCGTACTTCATGATTTTCCCCCAAATGATGATATCCACGTGAAGTAAATAAGCAAAGATACTCGAGTTTGTATCCTTCATTCTGTTACACTGACAAACATACACCACCACTTAATAAATAGAAATGCAGCAGTTCGTCCACATAATAGCAAATATTTTTGTACCCTAATCCACCACTGAAGTTCAGTTTGTACAAAACAGTCTTTTCTACAGAGTGGGAAAAAAATACCTTCTTCTCATCAAGGTGCAAGCTAAGCTGTGAAACTTAAACAAATATGCTTTTATTCTTTCAATGGACAATAAAAGAGTTTCATGGACCTTCTGATCTATCTGAAAATGCATAAATTTGGTCACATATGGATGTCTTCATTGTTCAGGTTTAATGGGCTATTTCAGTATCACTGATGTTGTGCTTTTACTCCTCTTGAACAAAACCGTTCCAAGAGTTATGGAGATCAAATTAACTCAAACAATGACCTCAGAGTTCTAGAAACATAAATGTCCTCATTGTAATACAAGACCAACCTAAAGGAAGAAGAAAAATACAGTATTTTAGTTCAGGTATGGCAATAAATTCTGGCATCACTATTTTTCTGCACCTCAATTATGGATCTTAAATATGACCAATTAAAAAAAGTTCTTTAAAACCTTCTCCCCGTTAGATTAATGTAGATTAGTATAGATTAATGAAGCATTATACCTAACAGAATTCAGAAGCCTGCTATTTCTGTCTTACCTTTTCGGATTCCATGCCAGGACACCTCCAGTTGTACAAATAATACTGCAAATTTCCATCTCCAATCCCAAACTTGAGTTTTTCCAGGAATGTTTTGTTTTCCATTAAGTCTAGTGCATTGAACACATCAAATCCTTTCTGGCAATAGCAAAACATTTGTAAAATGTTAGTTTTTAAAGTTTCACACAGCACACAAACGATACTTTACACAGCAGCACACAATGTCTGAGGCAAGGCTAATTAAGTAAGCCCCTGACTATCCAGAAGTTCTCCTTCCCAATCCTGCTTATAGCTCAGCGAGCCTTAGCAAGCGCTCCTCATCATCCGTGCCAGCTCAGCTGCAGTGCTGCACGGATACAGCTGAGACAGACAAGCTGCAGACCACGGGGCTGCTTTCCTGCAGCCTGAGACCGGAACAGATGCAGCCGTTGCAGACTCTCACTGGCTCCACACAGCAGCAGCACAAAGCCCCGAGCCACGCGGCGCAGAGGCTCTGAAGAAGGCTGGCTGGAGCATCTGCTCGCACCCAGCGCTCACACGGGAGGTGTGACACCACAAGCAGTGGGATGAGCAAGCTTCAGCAGGAGGAGCAGAAGCATGCCTGTGCTCTGCGGTGTGTGGGAATGCTGGCTAGAGCGGGCACCACGGAGTGGATGACCCTGAAGGGCTACAGAGGTCTCAGAATTCCTGCACAGCGCTGGGATGTGCATCACCCGCACGGCTCCACACCACAGACTGCACTGCTGGGGGTGTTTGTACTCCCACAAAACCTTGATGATTAAGGGCTGAGCACTGTTTTTTCAGCAGACAGCAGTAAATTATCACAATTTTGATGTTTAAAAGGTTCACTTATAGTCTCTTCCCTTCCACTGAACTAAACCATCCACCAGTGCCATTTCAGGCATGAAGGTGTGCCTACAAGCAACAACAGGACATCATCTACCGAGCTCTATAGGCAGCAATTAGGAACGATGAAATGATAAAGTTTGCATAAATCAACTTTCACATTTTGCAGAAATAAAAATAGTTTGAACAAACACACAGAATATATTTAATAGAACATATTAACTCATCACTGTTTTAGTGATACTTCCAATTCTTCTAGTACTTAGCAACTCTGGTTATCAGTGTGCTCTTGGATGTTCACTCAGTTCAAGCTAACGCAAACACTTGATCTTCATGGACTTACCACGCCCCAGCATCACTCCAAGTAACACGAAGTGCTTTACATTTTAATACATATGTATTATATGTCTCATCAGCTGCACTCTATGCTATAGACAGTGAAAAAATACAGAATGCAATGGCATGGACAAATTGCTGCCAGTTCTTAGCTTGCCACCACTCCTAAGAATCCTTTTTTGAAAGAAGCAGAACCCCCCCAAACTTACCAATTTAGCTATAATGAGCGCATCATTCATTAAGTCCAAGAGGGGGGTCTCTGTATGAATATTGTAAAAAGAATAGGCAGCTTTGAGGCTTTTATGAACAGGATGGTGCATCACTGTTGAAGGTAATGTGTAGAAACTCAGGAAGTCTGTTAAAATACCACTTAAGCCCTATAAAAAATGTAAAAGTAAATTAATAAGAAGTAACCACCCAGCTGTTGGTTAGGCTAGCATTGCAGTTCTACACCGAGCAAGGAACAAATGCAGCAGAGTTTTACACAGTATTATATTATAACAGGAAATCTTGCCTAAGATTTGGAGAAGTTGAGTTCTTGCCCAGGATGTATCTATACATGAAAGTGAGACTGAAGCCTGAAATAAGTCACTCCAGAAAAGGAAAAAACCACTTATATTTTTCTAGTCTATTACACCACTAACATNAGTTTTTTTCCAATTGAACTTACTTTTAAAATAATATTTTTAAACCTGATAAAGTTCACATTGAGTAATAATTTTTTTCAACTTTCTAAAACCAGGAAAAACAATGTACTGTGCTGATACACAAAGCATATTCAAATCAGCTCCAGTGATTATTAATCAAGAAGCACAATCCCTTTGCTAGACAACAGCACTAAATCACATTGAAAGTCTAATGAGACCAGTAGTCACCAAAAAAGGTATTTGTACAAAAACCTGAAGTATCCCACATAAACTTCCTCAGTATTTCAGGCGCCAAATGCAGTTCAGCCATCTGCAAGAGTGTAGATTAGTAGGAAATGGGAAATAATTATGGGTTATGACTGATATTCTGAGCACAAAAACCTACCCAGATTGTCACTCCTCCCATTCCCACTGAGTGTCCTGGTACTGCCAAGACACACGAAGGCTTGTTCCTGCTTGTTTGCTTTATTTTTGAGTGACTGGTGCCCACTATTTTGAGCTCAATGAATGACCTCACACAGACCCGTAAATTGATAGTACTTCTACAGTAAAACGTAAGGAGTGTTGATTCACATGAGGACAGGGAGGCTCTGCAGAAAGACTTAGATAGATTGGATCACTGGGCCAACATTAATGGGATGAGTTTCAACATGGGCAAGTGCCAGGTCCTGCACTTGGGCCACAATAACCCCCTGCAGCGCTACAGCCTGGGGCAGTGTGGCTGGAGCTGCCTGGCAGAGAGACCTGGGGGCTCTAACTGACAAGTGGCTGAGTCTGAGCCAGCAGGGTGCCCAGGTGGCCAGGAAAGCCAACGGCATCCTGGCTTGGGTTAGAAATGGTGTGCCCAGCAGAAGCAGGGAGGGGATTGTCCCCCTGTGCTCAGCACTGGTGAGGCCACACCTCGAGTGTTGTGTCCAGTTTTGAGCACCTCAACACCAGAGAGATCTGGAGGGGCTGGAGCGAGGGCAGAGAAGGGCAGCGAAGATGGTGAAGGGCCTGGAGAACAAATCATACAAAGAGTGGTTGAAGGAGCTGGGACTGTTTAGTTTGAGGAAGAGGAGGCTGAGGGGAGACCTCATCACCCTCTACAACTACTTGAAAGGGCACTGTAGAGAGGCTGGTGCTGGTCTCTCCTCACAGGTAGTTAGCGATAGAACAAGAGTGAATGGCTTCAAGCTCCAAGAGGGCAGGTTTAAGCTGAACATTAGGAAAGAATTTTTCACAGAATGAATGGTCAGACACTGGAACAGGCTGCCCAGGGAGGGGGTCGAGTCACAATCCCTGGATGTGTTCAAGAATCATTTAGATGCAGTGCTGGGGAATAGGGTGTAGGGGAGAACTTGGTAGAGTAGGGTAGACGGTTGGACTCAATGATTCCAAGGGTCTTTTCCAACCTGAATGATTCTATGACTGTGCAGTTCAGTTAAAATGGCACCGTCAGTGGCACACTCATGCTGACCCTGGACTCTTCTGTAGGCTTCAACTCACCAACAAAGTCAAAAACCAACCCAGGGGGAACGGACGGGGTGGGGAAATAAGAAGGGACAATAAATTAAATTAAGCCACGGAAGAGTCCAGTGAGCACTGGACCCACTGCAAAGTAAGCAGAAGCCAAGCTTGGACAATGACAACCAACAAGCAGGACCTCTCATCTGCAGCAGCACTGAATTTCTAAATTCAGCTGAGACTCCTGCACCAAGTCATGTCGCAGTCTGGGAACAGTATGTGATATTTTGAAATTCTGAAATTCTTTCAACTATCCTGTTATATGAACACTGCAGTTTATCACAACTAAACATTCTCTCGTTAACAGAATGCAGTAACAAGAACAAAGCTTGGAATCACGATATCAAATTCCATCTATAGCACACATTTTTCATACTGTCTGCACTTCAAAAATGTGATACCGATGTGAACTTTTCTAAGTGACACCCACACAGACATTCATGAAGTAATTAGGGCATGTTTTACCTCCACTACGTAAGTGTCAATAATGTGATCCCGAGGCAGGAACCAGTGGGCTACCTCTTCTTCATCCATCACAGGAGCAAGATTAAACTGTTTCAAGTAAGTGTTGATTAATTCTTGTACTGCTTTAGTATCTTTTTGTTCCATTGGTCTTAAACCTGAAGTCTTTGTAGCCTTATTGATAAAAAAGAAAAATAAATGTTAAGATTTTGAAAGGAAAACTGCTTACACAGCAAAAGTTGAAATTAGGTTGCAGAGTCACTCCACTTGCTGTAACACATTCATTATTAGCCTACTTTACCCAGCCACCTAATTCATTATGCTATTTTACAAACTGCTTTCAATAAGAATTCCTTCTCTTCTAATTATTGAGACAGTCTGGGGTACTTCAATCTTTATATTTCATTATTGAAACAATTTCTCCGGAGAAAGAGATACCATTGCCAACAGCCTGGTCTTCACACATTTTGATTTTGTTTATTGTTTAGGTCAGGATTCTAATCTTTGAAACTACCTAGGGCCCAGACACAGAAAGAAAAAAATAAAGCAACTCACATATCAGAAGCTAATCTGAAGGCAAGAACACTTGCAATTCAAATTTATGAAAATTACAGTCAATATAAACTAAAGTCAGCTAATAAAGTTTAATTAGAAATATTTAATAAAAAAAATCCACCTATTTTTAACACTTGCAAACTCCCTTGGCTAACTCAACTTTCTTTAGTCACAATTGTTGTTCTGTTAACAAAAAAGCTCCTCGTAATTTACAGCTGCCTGAAATAAAAAAGCCACAGTACTTCAGCAGATAAAGTTATTTGTTTGACTTTAGACCACAGAAGAGGAAAGGACTGCTTTCCAGCACCATGCAATTAATGTTTAAACAAGAAAAGGTGATTAAAGTTTTCTCTCCAGCTTTTGTTAGCTTTTCTGAATATTTCTTTTTAAGGAGGCTAAGGCTTGTTCCCTTCAGAGCTTGTTTATCCTGCTTCATCTGTCTGAGCTACGTACTTGGGCACTTACCACATTAATCATAGCAAAGTCAATTGCAAGAGCAGCCAGGTAGAGACTTGATTACTGGAAGCTTGAAATTAGCATAGCTGATTACGCTGTGCTCAGAAGGAGTTATTCTGGGGGAGGCATTTACTCCCATACTCTAGGAGTCAGCAGCCAGCTGACAAAATGAAGGCACGTTTTGCCACAGCTATGGCCTGTGTATTACGTTTTAGCCTTTCCCAAGCAGCCTTGGACTACGGTTTGCCCCCACATTAGTACATCATGTAGATTTTTAAATGCCCTGAATTCATTGCGGTATTCACCTGACTCATCAAGACGCTTCCTATGCCTTATTTGATTCATAACCTCCTTAGGAACTACCATATGAAAGGTTAACTTCAGCTCCCTCCAAGCCTTCGTCCCTCTTCTAAGTCCACACACTGGAGCAGGATGGAAAGAAAAGCAGCTGGGCTGGAACAGCTTTACCCCCCAGCAATGCTCAGAATGGCCACCAGTAAATGGTTATTTGCAGCCCCAGAAGCAAGGGCAAGTGTACAGAAGTGGGCTAAAATCTGTTTCTCTGCTCCACGTATCAAACAGCACTGGGCATATACTCATGTGAGTATCCTGGCTCAGGATCTCCATCAGTCAGGAATAAGACATACCAAGACAAATCCATTCCTGTCCTTACTCTAAACACAGTAACAATTTACCTCTATCAGAAAACTCCTTGGTCAAGAGATTGAACACTTCATGAAAAGAGACCTCTTTATTTTCAATATCTATAGGTCCATGCACAAATATAGCCTTCAGAGAAGGTGGTATTTATTAATTACAGTATTTATTATCTAAAAAAACCTTTTTCACTGAGACTGCTCAAGTGATTAAGAATGACTAATTTATCTTAATGGGAGATGAGCTCCTAGGGGCAAGAATGTTCTAAGGACTCTAAGAAAAAAGATTAGAGTGCAAGAAACAATGTTTGGTGCCGAGGGCCCGGTCGGTGTGGCCTGAATGAACCAACCTGTGTGACAGCACTGTTTAGGATAACAACCTGAAACCCAGGATAAAGATCCTCAACAGATTTAAACCCTTTCTTAGGAAAAAAAACAACCAAACTCTAGCAAAACCCAAGGCACAAAATCTAAAGAGAAAACATCAGTACAAAGATTAAATCTTTATTTTGCATGGGAGAAGCTCCCAAGTCCAATCTAAAAGTAAATAAACACCTGAGGCATATGGACTTCTATATCACTTAGTCTTAAAACTTGATTTTTCAAAGCACCTATTTTCTATTTGCACATCTCTGTACAGTATGCTTGCCTTAATTATATTTTATGAATGAGGTATGCTTCATTTTCCATAATTTATCTTTCTGTCAAAACCTAAGTTTTATCATAAAGGAAAACGACCAAGGTACAGTTGCTGTTGTTTCTAATTATTATCTGTAGTTACACTTTTTCCCTGTAAATAAGATCCTTATTCTTTAATCTATTCTTTTCCTATATTGTTTCCATGAGAAACAGCACTGGAGTTGCCACCAAAGCCTCTATTTGAAATTGTCTACTGCACTTTTTTAGACTATACAAAATATCTTTAAGATTCGACGAAAGCTATGTTTAGCTCATCAAGATTCAAACCTAATTAATTTGGTTATTAATTCTTAAGCTGTTAAAACTACCCAAGGGAGAACCTGATGTGCAGGCCAGGGCAGCATGCAGGCAGCACAGGGAAGGAGTCTGGCAGCAGCAGAGCTGGGATCAAGCCGCGGCACGTGCTTTATGCCGAGGAATACTGAGGGTATTACTCAAATATAGAAGTAGCAAGAGAGAGCCTGCCAGCATCAAGCTAAATAAAACCAAGAGATACAATTCTCTGAAATCAGATAAATCATAGTACAAAATACTATGAGTAATGAAAAAAAGGATTTTTTTAACCAAAAGAAGGGTTTGTGTAAATAAAAAACATTTACCAACACAGTACAGGTAAAGGCAGCTTTTACAATGAAACTGTTTGCAATCACAAAGCTTAGATTGGCTTCTATAGGCCATTAATTACAGCAATGGGATTTATTAATAGTACATCTCAGACAGTAGTAGACTTGCCCTGTCACGGAAATGCATCTTAAGGCTTTTTGCCAGCTTAACTATTAGCTGCAAACATGAGCAAAAGCATTTTTAACTAACCCAGCCACCCAACATCTTCTGACGGAACAGAGACAGCTGTGAATCAGTGGGACAGATGACCCCACTGTGCTCAGCCAGCCTGCTGGAGGATTTCTCTGAGAATTTTAAGACACGAACTGCTAATTCTCTGTTCCAGCAATCTTTTATCAGATTAATCATAACAAAAATAGTCTTGATGCATTTTCAACTCAATTCCACATGTTTATGAAGTAATTGTATCCGGTCTGGCTTTGTTTGGTGGTTTTGGTTGTTTTTTTTGTTTAAGGCTTTTAGGTCAAAATTTGTATTTTCTCCATATATAAGATCTACATTTTCAGCAATAGTCTCTTATGTTTAGTTTAGCCCTTAAGGTCTTTTCCATCAACCAGTTTCTTTTTTGTCGTTGTGGTTTTTTTGTGGTTTTTGGTTTTTTTTAAATGTCCTGCACGGACTGCCTTTCCACATAAATGCCTGTGCTGTCAGAGACAGATGGAACGTTATTTTGGGTCTCACAATAACTGCAGGGATTCTCCAGAAGCCATACTGCTTACATCAGGAAGTCTGTAGAGCTTCATTGTTCTTTGCAGAGTCATGTTTCTACTCAAATGGGAAAATTTCACCTCCACCAATTTTCTGGGATTCAACGATCGGTGCCAATACCTGGAAACAGAATTAATAATGACAATTAACAGTATTTTAAGTGTCAGCTTTACTTGCACCCATTTCTCTACTTTCTTGCATTGTTCATTCTCCTCTCCAAATTTGTTTCTAAGCAAGCCCATACTATGTCTGTAAGAAAATTGAGCAACAGAAGGTAAGGAAAAGCTCTATCCAAGCAATAGCTTCTAAACAGGCCTGCTGTCACCATATTTTGAATCTAAGCAAATGTTTTTTATTACAGAATGCATAATAACAGGGCTAACCCTTTTAGTACTTGTACAGACAGGACCCTCTGCTCATGCCTAAGCAGTGTGTCGAACGAGATCTCCTCTTCTTAGGACATCCCTGGGCAACACAACATCCCTGGTTACTACAGCACAGCATGGCTTTTTTTCCCCCATCCTTCCCTACAGAATCTTACAGGATTTTTGTTGTTGATGCTTAGAAACACAATTCCAATTCAAGAAGCACCACATCCTCCAGAAGGATGGAAAACTGAACTAATACTGCTGGAACTGAACTTCTCCCAGTAGAAATAAAATCCATTCCAAGCAAATGGATGAAGTATAATTATACTTGATTACATACAATTCTTCTCACGAGATAGTTGTCCCATTTTTATCAAATGCCGATCAAGTCCTTTCTCCAAGAAAGATTAAAGTATTTCAAAAAAGCAAATCATACAATTCCCAGAAATGCTCTGCCATCTTTGGCAAACAATGAGGTCAACAGGGAAGTGTCCCCGCAAGGAAACAGGGCACTTGAAAAACAGGTATTCAGTGTTGTCACTGCTAGCATGGCTTCTGCCAGAAGGTCAGCAGTAACATCAGTGTATCTGGGGTATGATAAACAAACCCAAAATTAGATTTTAGTCTGAGAAGCTGTTTTATCCAAGGCACTGGGAGGGAAGGAGGAAAAAAGAAAACAGAACCAAAAAACCCCACCCTGACAAGCCCTCAGACCTTCAAGGTTAGTCAAGGCCACAACATTTAATTTTTTTGAACGTTACGCTTTTATTGTTTCTTGGAAGTTACAGAAAATGTTCTTTTAAATGACTGCTATAGGAACCAGTGTTGTTATGAACATCACCTAAGTTACCTGCAAGTGGCCACAGGTTTGGGGAGTACCACTCCAGCAGTGTAAACAGCTTGAAAAATCCCTTCCAAGTTTACTCTTCTGGTTATTTCCCGAATCAGCACAGGTGCTACCCGTTTAGATCTCAGTTTCTTGTGGACACACAAAAAATTGATTTCTACCATTTTCTTCACACTAAAAGGACATTAAATAGTGAAAAATAAAGAGTTACATGTTGCATATTTTCATTTGCATAACAGTACTCTTCCATGTTGTGACAGAAGAACTTGAAAAAATAAAGTGGCCTGTGACAAAGTATATCCATTTTGCTGGTACACCTAGCAACACTGATCTAGGATACTACAGCTGCAATGGCAAGTTGTGCAATATTCCAACAGTTCCATGTCCTTTCTATGTTGAGCTGGACACAGGACTCCAGGTGGGGTCTCAGGAGCACAGAGCAGAGGGGGAGAATCCCCTCCCGTGACCTGCTGGCCACGCTGCTTTTGCTGCAGCCCAGGATGGGGCTGGCGTTCTGGGCCGCCAGTGTGCCCTGGTGGCTCACATACTTTACAACTGTCAGTGTATGAAGACTTGGCTGAGAAAGTCCAGCTGACTGACTATCATTGTAAGGAACCCACAAGCTCTTTTGGTTTTTGTTGGTTTGGTTTTTGTTTGTTTTTTTTGGGGGGGAGAGGAGGGAGAAGGAGGGGAGGCAGGGAAAGAAGTGGGAGAAAAAAATCTCACCTACACACACAGGATTCTTCTGACTCTTTATGGTCAGTAAGCCCCTTTCTCTCTTTTTAAGTTCTCTACCACAATGGATACCAGCTTAAGATTTGTTTCGTGGTGTTATTCTTTTACAAATACAAAAGTAATGGTGCATTTTACCTGTCATAAATACGAATGTTTGCAGGAATGGCACTTATGAATCCTACCAGTTTTTTGTTTGAAGACACTCTAACCCCACAGTGCCACTGGGGTAACCAGCCTGGAGGACGCAGCGCCCTAAAGTTGATGACAGAAATAATTACAAATTACTGCCTAAGAAGATGTAATAAAAGCACCCCTCTTTGCATACCAGCCAGAGTAGGATGTGGAACTTACTACTCACCACAGAAGAAATTCAGGTGAATAATCAAACCTAAACATATTATCATCATCTTCTACGTAATTCTCATTTAAAAGTGTGTATAACTCCTTCAACTGAAAACACACAAAAAATTCCACAGATTTATCTACACACATCAATCAGAATAAACTCTAATGATTTTAGGTATATATGAAAAATGTTCTACTTACAACTTCAGCATTGCTAAGATCCAATGTGTCCCACATAAAACCCTGTGGCAAAGAATATGGCTCTAGGCGGACATTGTCCTTATCTGGTTCAATTGCACCATGTGAAGTTATAACTTCATCTTTTGAGAGAGGATGAGGGGAAAAAAAAAACAAAAACAAAAAAACCCAACAGTTACTTGGGTTACTTGCTAGCTTTCCTGATAGTTCTCAAAACTGCATTTAACTCCAATAATTTATTTTCTCAAAATTATGTGATAGAAACGTGGATCTTTTAAAAAACGCTGGGAAAAAAAAATAGTATTAGCTTACACTGCTGCTCATGCTCACAGATTGCCTTCAGACTCACCACTTCCCCACCAGAATATACACAGATACACAAAACTACTACATGTTATGGTATCCAGTACTTCGTAACACAGAACGGCAATTATCAACACATGCATAGCATTTAGCCATGAGACCAACCATGTCACCATGAAAACATGCTGTGCTCACAGCTAACGAACTATGCCTCAGATCGTTTGTACCACTGACTGGAACTCAATGGGACTGCTCAGGAGCAGCAGCATGGTAAAGCCAGGGCATCTAAGGGATGCTGGTGAAATGTGAAACTTGTCCCTAAAATCCTACATGAAAACATGCTTTATTCTACTCCCTTACTTTACAACTCAGTTCCCTCAGGATCCAGCTATAAACAGAAGCTGCTGCTCTTCTGTGGAGCAGCACCTGCCAAATCACTGAAGCATTTACATTGGAAAAGACCTTTCAGATCATCGAGTCCAACTGTTAACCCAGCATTGCCAAGTCCACCAGTAAACCATGTCCTTAAGTGCCACATCTTTTAAATACCTCCAGGGAGGGTTATTCCACCACTTCCCTGGGCAGCCTGTTCCAATGGTGATAACCCTTTTGGTGAAGAAATTTTTCCTAATACCCAATCTAAACCTCCTCTGGCACAACTTGAGATCATTTCATCTCATCCTTTCACGTGGCAGACTTGGCCTAACTAAAGGACCTATTGCTAGCAACCCTACCTAGAAAGCAGAAGGATTCTAAAATTAATTGAATACAAAGATCCCTACAGCTATTTCTTGAATCAACAGATTATTTTTTTCCACCTAAACATATCCAGCATATCAAATAGTGAAGACTTTCCAATATGTTCGTTGAGCAGATAAGGGAAAAGCTTAAAAAAAACCCCATCAAATCAACAGAATCAAGAAGCAATTCATAAACACTGTTGAACAAAACTTCTGCTCGCCAAATTAAACAGAGAATATTTCTACTGAACAACACTAAGAAATAACTTTCAGAGTCAAAGTATTGGTCCTTTCAGACTGGCAAGTAACAGACTCTCATGTCTATATAAGTGCCGTACAACATATTGACTGACCTCAACTGAAATTCCAGAAGGAACTGCTGTGCAGACACCTGGATTAGCCTGAAAAAGCTTTGTTATAGCCAGCCTACTGATTAACACATCAACTTTTTTCAGCTAGGCTCTTCCTTCACCTAGAAAGAATTACTGTGACAATTAGCACCATTAGCTTACAGGGGTATCCAGACAGAGCTTGTACAGAGGAGAGCCAGGGTGGGTCAGTTCAAACCAGTGAAAAGGGAAAGTAAATAAATAAAAATAATAAAATCAAATTATTTTTTTTCTGCCACCACTGAGAGTTCTTACTTTCCCTGACATGAAAAAGACTTCTATGTTCTGTTGTTCAAGAGTTCAGTCCTAAAATATACAAAGGACTGCTATTTTAACAGCATTTCCCATTTTTACAGAGAGTAACAAATCAAGATTTATTAACACCACTAATCTGTTGCATACCAGGGTGGGGTGGGGGGAAGCACTTTCCTAGAGAACATAAAGAATTTCATATAAACTACACAAAAGATTAAGGATCTCTACCGCAGAGAGCCCAACTTCATATCCTTTTCAGAAAACATGCCACCCAGCTCGCACACACTCTTTCCATGGTCAGCAAGACAGATCTTACGCCCAGGTCCAGTCAAACTTACTAAGTTTAGGTACAGGTTGTGTATCCCAAAACTGGTATTTACGTTTGGTAGCCTCATCAATATTCTTTGCTGGGCCTTGGCACGCAGAGAGCAGCTCCATCGCTCTCTGAATGTCTTGAAGTTTCTGCATGGGAATGGCTGGATTCTGCACACAAACAGAAGAGGAAGCTCACTGAGTATGTTTACTTTCAACTAGCTGTACTACAAACACGTCCATTTATTTTACGGCGATGTCTTTCATGTGCTCTTCTCACATATACTTCAGAGGCAGGAGGGTAGAAACTTAGATGGGCAACAGACAAGCAGATTCACAAAATACTTGTATTTCAGATACACTGTATTGCTACAAACGTCTGCTTTTTAACCTCAGTTATATTTTATCTGCCTTTCAACCTACCAGCTTGTGGTCACTACGGTAGGTACCTTTCTGCATTCTATCCAACATTAACCATCCTGCATCTAACACCAACTGTGCCAACACTCACAGCTAAGGAAAATTTTAACAAACAGAAGCAGACAGACATAACCCCCCCAAACTTCTACTTAAAAGTTGAAAAATCTTCATAGAAAATTCATTTCAAATACATATAACCTAAGGCTAAGCATTTCTTAACTGAGACCTTAAACCTTCACTTTTAGTCTTTCTGAGTAAGCATAACTGGAACGAGACTTTTACCTGCACAGCAAAGGGCAGAGGAATAATGGTAACAGACTTCTGAATCTACAGGGATTTTTCTCTCTGGATTACCACTTGTGTATTTCATTCTCTTTCTAGGATTCATGTACTGAAAAACCACAATATATACACATAATGATGGAAAGCTTCAATGAGATACCCTCAGCCACAACCCTGCCTGTAGCTCAAGCAGGCCATAATTTTTTATTTGTACTCCCCAAACATTATGCAATTTCTTTCACTATTCTAAATATTGCAAAATTTTACCTGTGAACATGCTTTAAACACCTGTCATCTGGGTAGTCACGAATTAACATATTTACACACTTTAGAACAATACTATCGCAGCATAAAAAACCTACCCTGTTTCTACATTCAGATTACAGTGACATAACTTCCTTTTCTCAACTAAAAAAGTCAATTTGTCTATCTCACAGTGGCCTGATACAAATACTTCTAATGCCACTAGATAAATTCTGAAACCTTACCAGTAGATTATGAAATCATACATAAGTATTGACATTCTGTACTTTATTCTTTATGTTTATTTTAAATCTCTAATGATTTTTCTACATTAAGAAGAAGAAAACAGAACATCTAAATAAAGATACTAGGTTCTGAAAAGATCTTACTAGCATATGAAAAGTAAAAATTTCATGTTTTGGTACTAAACACAACATGGTAAGGGACGTCAGAAGGAATCTCCTTTCTTTTCAACACATTCAGAGATCAGCCTGGCTAAGAAGCTAACTTTCAACCCTTTTTGCTTTCCTTTAATGAAAGCAAGAAAAACCCACACAGATTTTCACGTGAATTT
>VXBW01008237.1:20203-30853 GCA_013400375.1 Thinocorus orbignyianus
AAAAAAAAAAAAAGTTATTTCGTTTCATTTTGGTTTAGGGGAAATAAAGACAGCACTGCTGTGCAGCAGAGCTGAGACACGCAACGCTTTTTTGCCTCAGTTTTGGTGACAAGATCTGACCTCAGACCTTTGATGTCCCTGAGCCTTGCAGCCAAGTCTGTGGGACTCCCATTAGCCATACTGGGAGAGAAAGAAAGGGACCACTCAGCAAACTAGTCATGCACGTGTCCGTAAGAACAGATCAGAGACACCTGAGGATGCTGAAGGAGCTGGAGAACGTTACTGCAACTAGCATCTATCGAGTTCAAAAAATTCAAAAGCCATTGGTGGAGGTTTCTTGTGACTGGAAAAAAAATTATGTCACACTCATCTTCAAGGCAAGAGGGAGGATTTTGAGAACCCAGGAGTCAATACTGTTTAATGACCTGGACATGACAAAGAGTGCTTTCTCTGCAAGTTCATAGACAACATCTACTTGTGAAGAATGGTTGATATGCTGGACCACAAAGCTGCTATTCAAAGCTACTTTGACAGGTTGCAAATGAACTTCATGAAGTTTGACAAAGGCAAATACAAGTCCTGCATCCAGGACATAAAAAGCCCAGTCAATGGCAGAGGCCAGCATGGACTGGGTAGGAAGCAGCACAATTTAGGTTCCCCGTTACAAGGAAAACATTGACATAGTGCAGCGAGTCCAATGGAGGGTCGCCAAGATGACTGGGAGACTGAAGCACACGACGTACAAGGAAAAGATGAGAGACCTTGGTTAATTCAGCCTTAAAAAGCAAACGTTAAGGGAGTAGGAGGAACCTTACTGCTGCCTAATGGGAGCATGTAAGAAAACTTAGCTGAGTCTTTTCAGAGGAGCACAACGACAGGACAAGAAACAACGGATACAAGCTGCTAATCAGCAAAATCCATTTAGATGTAAGGCATTACTACTTTTTAAATCACAAGTGTAGCCAAACCATAGAGGTTTTGAAGTTTCCATCCTCGAGACCAAACCACCTGATCTAGTCCGTTCTGCTCTAAGCAGGAGGTTTGTCAGAAAAGCTCCAGAGATCCCCTTCAATCTAAACTATTCTGTGAAGACGTTCTGTAGGCTGCTGGTGGCTACAATCCTGACTGACAATACTGCAGATCCGGCAAGTTTCATTTGTGCCAATGTGGACAGCATGTATCACTGGGACTTGTAATGGGGAGAGAACAAGATCTTTTGAGCTGGGCTGTGAAGTGCCCTAAAGATCATCAAAGCATACAATGCCTGCTGTGGTTACGCTCATGACAGGGTTCAAAAAGCCCAATATTACAAATAAGAGAGGGAGAAGCCAAGGAAACTCACTCTTCTGCTTTTCTCATCTACAGACTGGTACACCTGTTTACAAACTCCCTTGACCTCAAAATCTTTTTTCAAAATAATTTTCAATCAATTGCCCACTGAACAATACCTGATGATCCTGCAAATATTCTCTGAGAGGTAAGGTGTACAATCTCACTTTCCTCTGAAATATTTTGTAAATGTTCCTTCAGCTAAGAAGCAAGCAATGAGAAAAACCTTTTTTTCTAAAATAGATGTCACAGTAGGAGGAATACAAAATCTAAACACCATTTGAGTAACAGTGAAAATAAATATACTGCTCCACAATGATCCAGATCAGCAGTTTAAGATGCTTTTAAAAATCTAAACCAGGAAAGCCGTCCAAGACAAACTTGTGTACTTATTAGTGTGTACTGATAAGTACACACTGGAACGCAGCAGAGAAAGCAAAAAAAAAAAAGCCCAGCTAATACTGATGCATTTGCATTAGAGAAAAGTGGAAGCCGTAAGAACAGTAAAACGGTTTAGCTGCCTAGAGCTTGGGAGAAAGACTTAAATAAGAGCTTTTCTTTCATGCCAGTAAAAGAAAAGTTTTTGTAACACTGCTGAAAAACTGGCTAAACTTCTTGTGACAGTAAATTAATCACTAAGAACGCCACCCTAACTACACAACTTAGAGCAAGGATAGGCTTCCACATTTGCAAAGCACATCACGCCAGAGAAACGGTGTGCAGAACTGCAAGGTGCTGTGGACTAAAATCTTGTACATGAAAACAAAACAAATGAAGCAGCTTCCTTTTAATGCAATTAGAGGCAAGACATAGAATAAGTTTGGTCAGCAGGGAACCAAGGAACTACCAGGATACTGCAGCAGAGCTATGTCTTTATGTTAACATAACCTCACTCGGATTGCAAAAGAGTTTGAGGTTACCTGGTTATTGTCTGCAAACAGTCTTCTTGTATCAGCAATTCATGCCACATGCTTTATAGAAACACAGTATCAAAATATGTGGTGAGATCAGAAAATACCTATGATCTCCTTACATATTTTAAACTGTCCCGTGTCAAATGTGCCCATTCGAGGCAGTGGGGATGACACAGAGAAGATCTAAAGGGACAACACAAAATCTAGCAGTGTGTTCATAAGCCAAAACGTAACTTTTTTCCCCTAATACTACTTGGTAGCCCCAATGTACTTGACAAATCTTACAGGATGAATAGTATTACTGGTACAACAGTGTAACTTTCTCCGTGTTCATCTGATAAAGCAAATATAACTACTTCAACATGCTCAATGACCCATAAACTTTCTTATCATCATATTATAAACTTCAATTCTCAGGCTCAGATTTCTCTTGAGGTAAAGGCTGTATGTTAAAAAGCCCCCATATCATGTTATTCACCACTCATGCAAAACACGGTAGCCAAAAAAGCACACAGACGATGCTATATTATCACAAAGACCACAAAACCTGTACATCCTATCACGTAATTTTGCATTCTTACGTACAGTGGAGGCCGTTCAGATGGCAAAATGTTTCTTGAGTTTGTACCTCCTTGTTAGAGATTAGCGCATTTTATGCAAGATGACATTCTGCTTGTTTGCCCAAATGAGAAGGCAGCCAGCAGAGCAGGCACCTTCCCTCCTGCTGCCGATAACATTAAGTTGTATGAGTTACTGAAACTGCACTGAGCCAAAGTAGGTGGTGGCTAAAATAAAGGTAATTCATCAAACACAAAACCTGTTTAAGAGCATCAACACTGCAGATCGAGATTCCCTGCAACTAACTGTCATTAGCCTGAGTTCTAACTGCTGGGAAAGAAAGACAGAACACCTCCTCCTCTGTTCTCACAGCGCACCACCAGGGCGGTGGTGACAACTCTCCAGCTAACTTCGCACAGTCTGCAAACACCAGGTCTCACTGTGCTTCCGTCTCTATTTAGGACAGTAGCCATTTACTTAATTCTGAAGTGCTAAGGCAGAACTAACAACTCACTTTTACAAAAAAGCAGAAATTAAAATTAAATTAGAAGGCAAGTACAAATTAAAACAGAACCAGGCTCTCACTTTTGAAGGCTGTTGAATTTTAATCTCCTGGGAGTCAGACGCAGAGTCTGATTTGGTGCCTCCAGAATTTGGTTTCTCCTTTTTTCTCTTCTGCTTCTTTTTCTTTTTCTTCGCTCCCAAATCCCCTCCAGGACTTCTGCCAGAGATTCAGAGAATGTGCAATGAGAAAAACCCGTATCGTGGAGCTCAAAATTCAGAAAAAGTTAAATATGGAAAAACCAGCACTTTAATATGAAAAACCTAACAGCCGTTTGAATGTGAAGAAAAGGCAAGGGAAAGGAAGGCAGGGGGGTGAAGAACTTCCTGCAAGTGCTTTGTATTTTGTTATACTCAGACCCCAGCACAACCGGGCATTTTGATACACTACTGTCAAACTGTGACACCATACAACAGCCAGTGCTCTTCTCCAGGCTGCTACCATCACAAACATGAAAGGACCAAATTCAACAGTCTGGAGGAACTCAGGAAAGTGCAGGAACTAAGGAAAGAAACCTCCTTGGAAATTCAGTAACTATTAGTGGCCCGATACTTTTCCCCTTCGTGCCCAGCCATCAGGCACATTTGAATTTAAGAAACATCCAAACAAAAGCATTCTGTTTTCAGGAAATTCTGTTTCTAACTTAAGCAATGATTAAATTCTTACTGAAAATTCAGCAAGAAAACCCACAAACTAACCAAGTATCTGTGCTCTAAAACAGTAAGCCAACTTTAATTAAAAAAACCCCAACAAACACAATAACAAAGTATACATTATACTTGCAGATTCTGACATTATTTTGATTCTTGATAATACAACTTCTTTCCTCTTTGAGGAGATTCTAATTTTACCAACAACTGAGATATAGAATTAAGATCAGAATGGAACTTGAAAAGGGTGGGAGGTGTTGGCAACTCTCAGACAGAAGTCAAATTATCAGGCAATGGGTCAGTTAACACTGAATCCTCTTCAACAGGTTAATCTCCCAGCAAAGCCATACACACATAATAGAACTCAAGACAGATATTAGGGTGTTAGGGGCTTGGGTATTTTTCACCAGAAAAGAAAAAAGTCAATGCAACAAACAATTGTTCATTTAATTCTGGAAGGGAAAAAAATAATCATATATAATATCAACACACCAAAAGAAAAACTCAGAAGAACACTAAAGTTATTAAGATCAGTATTTTTGCAAGGGTCATGTTATTGACTGTAACATGATCACTGTCAAGATTACGATGCCCAGTCTTGGCATCTATACATTGTCCAAGTTGAAGTCAGCAAGAAAACACCCAAATGTCCAACTGGGAGGGCAAAAGCCTGCAGTTAATCAAACATGCAACTAAGCAGAGACTCATTTTTGTGAGACCATTACTGTTCTCTAGAACGGCCTGTCAAGAAAGATCAACCCAAAGAAGTCCTTAATATTCCAGGTTAAGTTATGCTCCCAGAAAGAGTGCAGAGGTTTAAAAATGCAGTACCCTCCTCTATACTCAAAGGATAATGGTGTAGCAGATCAAACACGCAGGCAAAAGAAAGGAATTTGTAGTCCTTCCTAGAAGTCTGCAGAAACAAGATAGTTGTGTAAGGGAGGCAAGGAGAAAAAAATTTCTGTTGCAGAATGACAAAACTACGTGATTACCCAGACAATTCTGCTAACAAGTTCAATAGTCTGTTTAAAACAATCAAATTCAAATTTGTTTTGAAGGCCTGTACACCAAGATGACACTTTGTACAAAATCCAAACACAGAACAGACCCAGAGGCCTGACAAGAGGTTATGAATACAAGAGAGTGAAAAAAACCACACAGGTACAAGACCTAAGACTTCATCACCTCTGGCAAAACTGAGATAAAAACACTAGACAGAGCAATTTCAACTTTGACAAGATACATTTAATGAGCTACTCTCCTGCTTCCTTGAACTGTCCACAAGCTTCCACCTTTTCCTCTAACATCTCACGTACAGGAAAACAAATGATGCCACCAGGTCCTTGAGATGTCTCCCAAAGGATTTTCTGTTGAACATGAAATCTACAGAGTTTCAGCAAACACTGTTTTCAGCAGATGCCTTCAGAAAGTACCGAGTCAGTGCAGATCACTCCTCTTCTTGCCTTTCAACAATAGCTGGCCCCAATTACACCACAGTGGAATTCAGCTCACTGGGATTACCTGAGGGTCAGTGTTCTATTTATTTTGGTGAAATAATGAATTACTGTTCTCAAAAAAAGAGTTTGGCAGCAAGGGAGAAAAAGTAGTTTTGCCAAGGTTTACTAATGTTATCCCCAGTTAAATCGTACTTTTACCAGGATAATCTTAGTTTGTTCTTTGACCAGCTCAAGATCTTTTTCATATATAAATGCTTATTTTTTTAGTTGGGAAAGAGGAAAGACAGGACTAAAATGCTGTAAAATATAGATGGTGTTTTAAACTGCTTCTTTTCTTAAAACCTTCCAAAATCTCTGTCCTTTGCTTATGACCTTCAATTTTAGACTTTTCACACTGCTTCTTAAAAAACACTGGTATCTTTGTCTGACACGTTATCCAGGGACTGTTCAAGAGCAGTTATTAATGCACGGTCTCCTGCTTGAGTCTGTCTTTTTTTACTGTTACAATCTACAGAATGTGAAAAGAGGATTTAAAGAGAGAACCACTTGTCCTTCAACTCTTTAGGCACGCCTGCAACTCAGAGATTTGGCAGCAGGCAGCATGCAGAAATTTCTACTGAGTAAACAGGTTTGTCCAACACAAGTTACAACCAGAGATACCAAGCAAATTAGGGCAAAAGCTAAACCAAAACATGTCAGGGTTTTTTGTCCTTCTCATACTCTGCCTTAAAAAGAACCATTCTAAAACCAGGATTGAGAATGGGAAGGGAGGACTCTGTTGTTCAACTCAGTAACTATGCTGGACACAACAGCACAAAGGATACGCAAAGGTAACAAGATCAAAAGCAAAGACTCCTATTAAAAGCTCTTGTTTTAATTAAACAAGTTTTCATGATGACTAAGATGTAAGTCCTTCTTTGTCTCATCAGATATATTTTGTGGTGTGATCATATAGCTGTCTCTTACTCTTAGAAGGATTGGGGGAGTGTATGTGGGAGGGGGGTAGAGCAGAGGGAGAAGTTTCCCACTTCTCTAAAAGCTGACCTTTAAGTGTAAAATCTCTTTTTCTGAACTACCCTGCTACTGTTGAAGCGATACAATTCAGAGCACAAGTCCCACGTGGGAAGCAGGAAAAGGATACGCATCTCAGGTTGATGCTATGTCTAGCTGTCAGGTCAGGAAACAACTTTTTCACATATCAGATCAACACACCTGCCCCAGGCCAGCCCACCACATACAGACCACAGATGGTTATACAACAAAAAATATTCCATGTTAGACTTTGGGAAGATTTTGACTATGTCAGTCTAATAGAGACAAGCTTATACCAGGAGCACTTCAACGACAGGAGGGTGAGCCTACACACGGAGGCTAAGGTGTACCTAAGTGTGGATGTGGTCTAAGGTATTTTTAACTGCATCCACAATGATGGTTTTGTCAGTCTGACGAATAAGAATGAACTGAGGTCAGTGCAAATCAAAACTGGGCTGAGGCAAATGAAGAGACCTTGTTCTGCTCCCCAAAAGACTTAATCTTGCCTCAGAAACAGGCTGTGGATATGACTCTGAGACTGTCACTTAGGCCCTCAGTTTTATGATTTTGTCTGCAAGTTACAAATGCAAACCCATGATCCCACCCACATACCGTTCTACTTATGTACACACATCTGGTGTTTTGCATAAATGTGAAATAAGACTTTTGCTTCTCCCTGCATATGCTGTGCGTTTGGGTTTTTTTAACTGAAAAAATGGGATACCTACTGCATTTGGGGAGGAGTGAGGCAAAGGCAGAGAAACTTACTTTGTGGAGCTCTGAGCAAAACTATGAAAAGCTGAGATGGAAGAATCAGGAGCGTGACAGTTACCCTACCCAGCTGGCAGAACTGCTTCAGCTCCCTTGGTTTTAATTTGAGATTGTCTGTCCCACTGAATATTTGTCAGTCTTATTTTAATTGCTTTTTTGGGCACCAAATTCTGCTTTAGTAGAAACAGTTTTTTGTAAGATCAGCATCTGTTTTAAATTAGATGGAATGTTAATTTTAAGTTAGCAGTTTCTCAAATTTCAAACTAAACATGTACTTCAAATGTCTATTTTTAAATTGCAAAGGCCTAGGCCTCTGTGGAGGTTTTGCCTTCTCAGAATATTTTCTCTCTCTGAGTAAGTGAAGTTACAAACTACATTTCTTAAGACGTTATATAGATCTTTTTGATCACAAAAATCAAATGTTACGTATATGGGCAAGACTCAAAAAATGTTCAAAGTAGATTATTTACACTGGGGCTGTCCTTGGCTCATAAAGAAAATGGAGACCTAGCTGCAACAGGCCTTCCTGCTGCTGCATTAGACTATCACCACCTCAGAGAACAAGAAGGCCCTGACCAGGAGGGCCTGTGTCCTTCAGCTTTCACTTCCTAACAAACTGCCATTACTAACAACCTTTCTGGATGAAGATTTCATTTGTATATGTTGCAGTGCTTGGAGATGCAAGTTTTTTGATCATGAACACCTAATAGTAATGCCTTAAAGTCTAATCCAACAGACATTCCTAAATGTTCTGTGTGTTTCCTCTGCCTCCCCCTTCAATTCTGTGAGACTGTGCTGCGGAATGTAAGTCTCACCTGCTAAAACTAAGCGCCACCTCCTGTACCTTAAAAATATTTATTTCTTTATTTTAAATCTAGAAGTATTTAGTGCTGGTTATAAAGCTGTCATTTAACACTAATCAAAGGGACATACTACTAAAACATGCAAAGTAAGTAATTTGTGAGGGCTAGGGGGAGTTGTTTAAAGGTCATACTTTTTCCTCATCTGCTTACTAAGTGTTCTGTGGCCAAAGCATTTCTCCCCTTAAGCACAAGAAGCTATTTAGGATGAACTGAGAGGCCATAAAACATTAGGCTCAGCAAGGTGGATTCAGGTGCAATACATACATTTTTTTCTACATACACACTAACAAACCTATTTTGTAAACAACACTTTATTATGAAACAGAACAAGCACAGCATAATGCACTAGCAGGAGAATGCTGCAGACACAGAATAGGAGAACAGCAATGAGTCACACAACATACATAATCCTGCATTTAAAAAACAGGAGCAGAAACACAGGACAAAAACATTCGCACAGCTGAGAGCTATAGAATGGTATTTTCTGCAGCACTCATTCAGTGCTCAAGCACATAAAAAAATAGCAAATTTGAAAAAAAAAATTATTCAAAGTCATATATATATACACACATATATATATATACACATACACACACACACACACACACACACACACACACACAAAACATGGAGGATAGTGGTCAGTATTACAAGGACCCATTTTCAAATGCTTAGAAACAGCTTGAAAGTAACTTCATTTACAGAGCAATCCCACTAGGGACTGACACACAACACATACTCCATCTCCCTCTAAAATGGTGAGGGTTAAAATAGCATGAGATTAAATACTGATTGGCAGCAATGGAGACCATTCAGAATTCAACAAGTTAGTTGACACAGTCATAGTCTCAGTAAGACTGCTCATAAATTGCTTAAGTATACAAAGTGCTGTCCCTGCAGGATACAGGGACACAGCTCAAAGCAAACTTAAAGCTACCTCAAAAATTCAGACTATGATAGGGAGAAAATAGGGTCTAATTATGCTCCTTTTACCATGGGTTAATCTACCAGAATATGGGCAGATCTTTGTGTTTGTTTAATGTAAGGTTTTTCTTTCCATTTGATGGAATTTCTTTGAATACTTCAGCCTGCAGACAAGATTCTCAAAGATTACAGGAAAAAAAATTCAAAAGTCAATATTAGACTTCATGCATCAGAAACACGGCAGAAAACTAATACTTAGATGATTTTTCTACTGGAATGATCTGTGACTAATTTAATTAAACTCCATATAACTTGGAAGCATTCACTTTCTTATTCAAAGATGCATAAAGCAGTTTCTTTGAAATACTCATTAACATACACCAGGGATATTCAACGAAAACAAGCTTTGGGGAGAACAGCATACAACCTGCAGCCTCAGCAGTTGTCCCTCAGGGCTCAGTGAGATCCAAGTTGGGGTAGAGAAGCAAGCTGTGATTCAGAACACACCAAAACACAATTCTTTGCTCCCCAGGTGCTTCTTACATGCTGCTTCTGCACTTGCTGTCACAGCAACACGAGCACATAGTCATAAGCCTAGCTACGACAGAGGGCAGCTACAGATTAGCCACACACACAAACAGAAGAGGAAACTGGAGTAGGAGTAAGGTACGAATGAGCTCTAGACAGGCATCAAACAATCTGGCCTGGCATGTCAGGTCAGGTCAGCTCCTATGAAAAGCAACAAATAATGATTCCCTGATCTTAGCAGTGTTACTTTTATGTATTTGGGAATCATCAGCTGTGGCATATCTACACAAATAAATGTTAACAAAAGACCCATGATAATTAAAAGCTATTTTGTCACTTTTTAGCATCCCAGATTTATATTACTATAACTATTTTTGACACAACAACTTTAGCATGCATACTATGCATTCTTGACAGAGCAGCAAGCATGGAAATTCTCCCCTGTCCTGCCTTTCAGAAAAGTCAGTCACCTCAGTCTCTTAGACTGCTCTCACCCTGTTTAAGATGCAGAGTTGCTTGTTGCCAAGCAAATCCAAGGGGCAGAAGACAAAAAGCATACATCCACAGGCATCAATCACCTACAGAAATGCTCTCAACCAGATGAATCAGAAATTCATGAGGAAGGTATCTGTGCAGCAGCGTACAGACTAACCTATACCTATTTTAGGTTACTCCAGCCACTCCTAGTTGTGACAACAAAGCATTTTCTCTGCAATTACGATTTCTAACAAACACAAACACCACCCCCCCACCCCGGAAAAAAAGCCAGAAAGTCAGTTTAAATGAAGTTGAGTTTTAAAATGTATTCCTCCCACCTCCCTGCTCCAAAAGCCACCAGCTACAGCGCAGGCCAGACCCTCGGCACCTTGTGCCCGGGCAGAGCCCGGCTGCCCGGCACCAGCCGGGGGCGAGGGGCCGCGCTCATCCCGCTGCCTCCCGAGCAACCGGGGCCCGCTCTGCAGCGTGGGAAGGTTTGAGACGCCAGATTAGCAGGGAAGGAACGACAGCCAGAACAGCAGCGTGTGCCCCGCTCCCCACAGCGTGCGGGCTGTGCGGGCGATG
>VXBW01008237.1:31248-82962 GCA_013400375.1 Thinocorus orbignyianus
GGTCACCCAGGGCGCTGGGCTGGGGGGGCTGCGGGCTGGGCCCTGCTTTGCCCCGCACACCCCCTGCCGCCCCCAGGCCCGGCACCGCCGTCCCCAGCCACCCGGCGCTGCGGCCCTCAGCACAGCTGATGAGCTGGCTCTCTGGTGTCCCTAAGCCAGAAAGCGTTTAAAAACCCCCCACAGCTGCATGAATCCACGCGGGAAACTTTTAAAACACTTAAACCTGCCCTGTGCTGGGGCAGTTGCCTCGCCTGCCCTTGCAGGAACACCTTAGTAACATCAAAACACTTCCCAGCACTTCAGCAGGAACAGCCTTCCAGTGGTTCTCCTTTAGGTGTTAAACGTATTATTATGTGTTTCTTTGGAAAGATTAAATTGTCTTGACGTTCTCCTGAGACTGTGGCAGCAAAGACAGTAACTTCTGACTTCGATGAAGGCCCCGGGCTAAAGGTCTTGCTGTGGAGGGGATGCTCTGGATCTCCAGGGCCTGCACAAGGGGTTACTGAGGAGCAGCCACAGCTGCGTGAAAGCCGGAGTGTGTCTGAATCTCAGTCACCTTTCCTGTGGAAATATCCTTAACTTCTATCAAACTTAAGGAGCCTCAGTATTAGGGAGAAAGTTCTCCAGTGTAGGGTTACAACACAGTAATACCTGCGTGCTCAGAAGCTCAGAGGATGGAGGGAAAAAAAAGATAGTGAAGTGTTGTCTGGGCTCTTCAGTGATGGGAATGTGTGGTCTGTATCTCCAGCGAAGTTTGTAGCTGTGGGATGGGTATCGGTGTATCTCCATCGGGTATCGCTGTCTCTGTCCCTCACTGGGAGCAGATTGTTACAGAAGAACAATAGGATTTCTTTCATTAAGCTCTTCTCTGTTGGCCAGGGAAGATAAGGAAACCTCACCCTGGAACGGTGCGCGCACTGAAACTGATCCTCCAGCTGAAGCGTGTGTGTGCTCGCTGGAGCTGGGATTCTCTGCTAAAGCAGTTTGGCAGTTTTAACTCAATGCAGCATTAGGGATGTGATGAGCTTACTCTGCTAGCCTAGAGACCAGAATGTAGCTTCTAGATGATTTTTGTGATTATTTTGTTTAACTTAAGAAAAATGTTATCAAGATGATTTTTAGTGATGACAGGCACCGGAGAAGAGAGAACAAACCAAGCCCCCACCACAGATGCCGGATCTCAACCAGACACAGCTAAACACCTGTGGAAAGGAGTCAGCCACCTGGGGAGAATGTTGTGTATTAACTAATACATAGGTATTAGCTAGATTTTAATATGCGTAATCTGCAATGTGCAAAAGCCCACCTGTGCAACAGACAGGAGAACACGTTGGGTGGAGTGATCCCCCGTGTTCCCAGCGCTGAACACACCTCTCCATAACATGCCAGTTTGGAGTTTGTTCCTCACCATCCCGGATCAGTCCCTGGTCCCGCACCCCGGGGTGCTGCCCCTGGCGAGGGAGCTCGCTGTGGGGCCTGGGCAGCCCCCGAGCCCCTCTGGCAGCTCCCTCATTCCCTTCTGACACCGTGAATAAATATTTGGGTGCCAGAGTCGGTGCTGCCAGATGCTGCTGGGGCCCACCCCCCTGCGAGACGGTGATCCCCGGCTCCGGCAGCACCTTTGTGGTTCTACAAGTTCTAGATCTAGAAAGAAAAAGGGAGCTGGAATCATCATGATTCAAACAGAGTTAGAAAAAAGATAAACTAGCATTAAATGTTTGAGCTTTTTTGATTTCTGGGGTCCTATCAAGATTTCTGGATGAGATTCAGAATTTCTGAGTGCTTGGTTCAGCAGTGCTGCCAAACATCACGTTCAGAGATAAGAATAGCATACCTCAGTTGTAATTTCTTTTTATTCCCACCACCCTCTTGAAAGTCACTTGATGTGAGGAAGATATTGCTTCCTCCCATTTCAGTTTAAGGCGGTGATTTCAATCACTTTTTCCTATGTTTGATTGAAGGTGGTGTGATGTTTATCTGATATTGCAGGTGACATGTCAAAGTAGAAGATCTCACTGGCCGAGCAGAGAACAGCTACACGTGTCCCCAGCTGTGCCCCTGCTCCAACTCTGAACCTCTGTGCACCAAGCACCAGCCCTGGGCCACTCAGCCCCACTGTGCTCGGTGCTTTACAACACGTGAGTTGCCAGGAGAACTAGTAATTCCAATGCATCAGATTCTCAACAAGCCAGTGGCAGACAACATAACCGTAAAGAAATCAAAGGTGCCAGTCACCCTGCTGGCTGTACTTCGTCTATAAAGATTCTCCTGAACTGCCTCCCAGCTGCTCCTGGTTGAACCAAGCAGGCAGTTGTATCACGTAGGAGCTGCTGCCCTCATGCTGCCAAGTGATCACTGAATATTTGCTTCCTGCCCCAAGTGGCTTGTGAGAGCTCCTTTGCCTTTGCTGTGAAAGGTCAGAGGCAAAGGTGATACCAAACGGGTTTATCAGATGTATGACCCATCATGGCACACTGATATCTTATGACCACATCTGAATCTTCAGTGACTGCAGTCTGTGCTGGACTTTCATCATCTGAGAGGTATTTTCTTTCCACAGTTTTGAAATACTGGCTGTGGTGACTGGAAAATCAAGGGTATTAAACTGATAAATACCCAACCACCACTTTCCAAACAAAATACATGGCAACAGCATGTGTATCTTTAAAAACAGCAGCTATTTCTGAATATGGCTAAATTGTTAAGGTGGTGTTGATCTTCCAGAAACGAGCGAAAGGAAATAAACCCTAGACAGGTGGCCTACCCACCCTCAACTGTTGCAAAACTGAAGGAGTCTGTAATTAACACTTCAGCAAGTCTGACATCCCAGCCTGACCTCTCTGTGTCAAGTCATTGTGGTGCTTCAGAGGGGACATGTGCCTGCCGTGCTGCCAGAGTGTTTAGAAGCAAACTTTCAGTCAGTTGCAGTAATGTATATGTATATGTACATGTATAATCTTCAGTCAGTTGTGCTGTGTGAGAGAAGGCAAATCACAAAACAAAGGCACAATACCCAACAGTTTTCAATAACAAAGCCCAGTTGTGGTGAACAGCCACCCTATAGTCTGCAGAGAAGTTAATCCAGTGATTACTAATGATTTTTCCCCCTCATAATAATGTGTAGGAGAAAGTGAGGAACAGTGTGTCAATGACTAAACAGCAAGACTGAATAATTTTGCTGGAGAAAATGGGTTTAACCATCTTCTGTCCTTTACCAAACTGTCCTCACCCCATGGAGCTGCAGCACAGGAGGGATCCTGGCTCCTCTCGCAGGTCCCAGCGCTGAGAAAGGAGGCACCAGGAACCTCTCCCAGCAAGGTCCCTCTTGCCGTCCCCTGCTGGAAAGTCACCTTGGATCAGGAGGAACAGAGTGGCTGCTATTTACACTTCACAGCATGTCTGAAGAATATCCTTGTGGATATTTAGTTGTCATCTCCTGAGGAACACAACTGAGGTTACGCTCCAGATGTGACCATTACGAGGCCAAAGTACAAGACCGTGCTTTGTTTTTCATGAACGTGCAACTTCTGCTCATGCCACAGGCAGAGAAGCTGGCCAGAAGCAGCAAGAGAAACGCATCTGTCCTGAGCTGTTTCTGATGCAGCTTCTCCTTTCTGAAGCAACCAGACAGGGTCCCAGAGTGTTTGTGTTCACTCTGCAGACACGGCTCAGATGTTGGCTCTCATGCGTACAGGCACCTTCCCAAAACAGGACGACAAGGGGAAGGAGCATACCCCTGAATTTGAGGATGCCTCGTGCTCAGCCACAGGGAGCTGCTGGAGCACGTGCCCTTGAGACACACAGGTGGCACCTGGTTGAAATGACACTGAACAAAGGCACCGAAACACATCTACATGGCTGTCAGGGCTAACATCAGAAGAAGTGGAAATGTTTAGCGAATAAAATGTGCTTCTTACCCCGTATGTTGGACATCTACATCCCTGTGAGATCAGGTCTCTTTACTGTTTGACTCACCCACTTTCCATCTTTTCAGCCTCACGCTGCCTCCCTCACTGGGTGAGCTGCAGCGCCCGGACTGCTGGCCCCAAAACAGCCCGCTCTCTGCTGCAGTCTGACATCCAGCTTTTCTGTTGTTGTTGCTGAATTCTGTTTTAAAATGCACCTCTCCCCACACCTCTTCTAGTTCACATCTTACCTTTGGCAGGGAAGCAGGTGATTCCCCGTGCCGGTGCCTGCGCTGGCAAGGGCTGTGGGCTGAAGAGCATTAACAAGTGATTGGACATTGACGTGCACACCAAAAACATCTTGGAGCATTAAAAAATATGATCAATACAAACCCTCATGCTTAAGGGTGTAAGTGCTAAGGACAGGAAGACTTTTATCCTGTGGTAGAGATTTCTTCCCTATTTTTCTGAGGCATCTGTTTTTGGTGGTTGCTGGAAGGCGGACACAAGGCTCGATGGAACACGGGTTCACGCTGGTGCTGACGCTGCAGTTCCTGCTGCCAGGGTCTCGAGCCCCAGAAGGTAAAAAATAAATAAACCATGTTTTACATTAAAACATATTTAATAATCAGAACTGACTCTTAAATAACGATTATTACAAATACATACATATTTTACATTTCTATGCCTATTTTTTTGCTCCTCCTCAAACTATATACAGGAATGAGAATTAGTGGTGATGGATTTACTGTCAAAGATGGTGCCAATACTGGTGCTGCCAGAGCTCTGACCAACACTTGGGAATTCCCTCTGCACACCCAATCCCCAAATCAATCCCGTTTACTCCTGTCATCTCCTAAATGAGTTCTCTCAGCCTGTCACAGACAACACCGATGATACTGGCTGTACCTGTGTATAAGCACACGCTGTTTCCTCCTGTTCACGGGGAGGCTGCAGCTGAGCTCCAGCGCAGTTGGGGACAGCGACGGGTTCTGCCCAGACCTCCTGTTCTGAGCATTGCTTTTTAAAGGGATTTGGGGAGTTTGCAGGAGTGTAAAGTCTTCATGTTGCTACCTCAGGCCTGTTTTCTGCCCAGTGCTCCCCAGGTGGTCCCAAGCCCCCTCCCAGAGCTGCTGGCCCCTCAGCTGCTCCTGGCCTTGGGCAGAAACCCATTGTTGTCCCACTGCTGCGCTGGGGCTCCCAGCCCTGGCTGCGGCACAAGCACCACGGGCTGGCCCAGGAAGACTCTGTCCTCTACATCTTTTTTTCTGGAAGTCTTCCATCAATAAAGGAAGAGCCCAGAACCACATTTCAAACTCTGGAGGAAATCTCCATGAAAAGAGTGTAACACGGCAGGAGATGTGCCCCCATGCCACCCTGACCCACACCGGGGGCAGGGCCCTTCCCCCAGTGTCCCCTGTCCCTGGAGACGAGAGGGGCTTCGGGTCCCGGCTGCCCTCTCCCGTGTCTGGAACACACGCAGTGACTAACACACAAGGCACTGGGATTTGGATACTCAGTGCACTCCACAAATACTATTTTAGGTCTCTCTTACGACATCTACCATTGCCGTACAGAAACTAAAGCAAAGCAAAGTCCATGCGGCTCTGTGGATGGAGAGAGGTCCTGGACTGGGAACTAGGAAACTGGGATTCAGCTCCTGGCTCCACACCAGGCTCCCAGGTAAGACACTCAGTAAGACCTGAAGTACAACACTGGCCTCCTAAGAAAACCCTGAAATCTCCCGAAAAAGAGAGTACTGAACCTGAGCCAGGGGTTATCATTACAAGTTAAATAGGAACTATATAACGTTTTCTCTTGTCTCTGAAGAGATGACATGCTAACGCATTCCATGAAGCATGGCTGCTGCCAGCACTGCGGCGGGGAGATCACTGAGTGGAACAGCACAAATGACCGGACATGGTGGGTTCCACACGAGTGGGAGACCCATCCTTCCCTTCTTTGAAGGCAATCAGTGAAGAACTGAGCAGAGTGCGAACAGGTGTGAGCTCCCACAGACCCCATGGACAGAGAACTGGTCCCATGGGAGGCACGTATCCACAGAGGATTCTGGTGACAACAGGATTTCATTTCCAAAGGCTTCAGCGGTGCTTACGCCAACAGTTAGGGATTCATCAAGGTAGGGAGGAGGCTTTTCTGAAAAGGAGTCTCAGTTTCAGTGAGGGGGTTAAATGTCATGAGAACTGTGTAAGAAGACGTGTCATTAAGTCACACAAGCATAAACACACACAGCAAAAGTTAAACCAAAGGATTTTTCTTATAATATAAAATAACGTGATGATCACCAATAGAGAAAAAAATCCACAAAGATATTTTTTTACAATTTATTTTCAATTATAATTTTTGGATAACCAAGCAGCTCTGTATGGAGAAAGCACAGAAGAGTCATTCTGGCACTTTTGGATAGTACATTAATAATTCTTTTCCCAAAAAATTTCTAGACACATTCAGTCCACTTGCTCGGCTTTCAGTCCATTTCATATGAGCATGATTAGCTCGATTTCAGAGGGAAGGGACAATATATACAGTCCATGGAACTATCTCCTTGGCTACTCTGGGCCCTTTAAAATGTCTTCTAAGTCTACCCTGGCTAAACAGAATCCACAAGATACATGAGAGCTACGGGATACACGGGACTGAAATGAGGAATGCTCAGCACAAAGTGGGACTCTTGGCATGCAGCTGGAAAGAAAAGGTAGAAGTTCAGAAGTTTATAAAATCCCCAAGGGGGTCAATGAAAAGGAGTTCACGGAAGAAGGGACTGGTCAGAGTTACTGTAAAAAAGGCACTTTGAGTAAACGGGACCAGAATTGGAGGAGTCTTGGTCGACACAAAGTTCAGTTTGGTTTCATACAAAGGCTTCAATGCTAAGGGACGCTACTCAAGTTTCCTGCAGTTTTACACTAAAATAAATTGCTGAGTAGTTTATAATAAAGGACATAAAATGTTTACAACCAACTTGTAAAATTAAGAAAAGCATAGTATTAGCAAAATATTCCTAAAAGCAGCAATGCATAGCCTTTCGTTGAGATAATGCACGATGTGGGACACCACGTGTCAAACTCTTGTGTTTAAGATCCTTTCAGTAGCATTATCAACAGAAAATTGGCCTACAAACAACGCTCCACCAGCTCCCGTCCAGAAGGAGACTGAGGTCATCAACCAACCCAAACAATTTCTCAGTACTTTCCACATCCTGGCTGACCAATATCAAGTACATGGGATAACAATCACACTCTTTGATCAGCCGTCTCGCTGGAGGCAGCTGTTAAATCAGAGGAATGATTTTAATTATTTTCTAACATTTACACAGTAATGCATTTAAGTTCTTTCAAACGTTGCTCACCACAGTTTTTTTCTTTTCCCTCCACAACAAAATAAAAAAAAAAAAAAAGAGAAAAAAAGAATAAAAATAATCAAGCACTTCCACAGAAAGAATATTTGGCAATTTTATACTCCACTGAAAGGTGGATTTCACAACAGCTCACTTCAGATTGAAAGTCATTAGTGGTCTTTCCTCTCGTTTCTGCCAAGGACTCTTCTTATCCTCACCTTGGTCATCTTCCTCATCCTCCTCATCCTCTTGAACTGATGTTCCGTGCTCAGGACTAGTTAATGGCTCTGGTTTGGTGTCCACAGTCCTTGTTTCCTCCTGCAGGCTGGGCAGCCCCACGCCACCTCTCTTGCTGGTGCCTTCCAAGAGGCAGCGGATGGCTCCGTCCTCGGGGCTGCAGACGGCCGTCCCGCACTCGCTGCCGCTTTGGTCCATGTCATCCAAGTAGACGAGCTGTGTGTAAGCCGCGCCGTCCGGAACCTTCCGCTCCCTCTGCTGCTGCTCCTGCACCAGGTGACTCTGTGCCGCAGACAGGGGGTCTCCTCTTCCCTTCCGGGCAGATTTTGGTTCATTCATGTCAACACCAGAGTCCAAGCTGGCATCATTACTGCCGTTCCTGCCAGCTCTTTGGAGATCGATGTATGAATGTCTAACGTGAGCGTTTGAGCGTCCATCTAGAGAAACAAACCATGCTCGAGGATGAGGCAGCGGCTTTCCACCCCCTAGTTCCATCAAAGCCTTCTCTGTAAGAAGCTGCACTTCAGTGTTCATTTGAGCCAGGGACGCATCATTAAGCGAGGCAGGGATGGAAATGGATTCAGACATGGAAGCGTTCTGCTGACTCCACTCAGCTGCACCCGCGTCCTGCAAATGTTGCTGAGATATTGCCTGGGACGCCAGCTGCTGGGGCTGCAGCTGCTGGGGGGGGTGTGGGAAAAGCCGTGCGTGAGGGTTGGGAAGCTCAGCCTGAAGTCTTTCTAAATCAATCTGCTGGTCAGCTGGGACAACCAGGGGCTGGCTTACAAAAGGGTGTTCTCCTGGCAGCTTCATATAGTGACCCGGAATGACCAATGCCGGCATAACTTTCCTGTAAACACTGTCATTGACCTGGTCAACAGAACTGCAGCAGATTAACTGGCCTGGTCGAGGGAAAGATGTAGGTCTTTCAAGGTGATCAACTGAACGAGACATCATACAGTCAGCAGGTCTGCAGTCCAGCAGCTCTTTTTCGGGGGCTGAAGGTGTGGGATATATTTGTTCCTGAATGTTGTATTTACTTCCAGTAGCAACATGGTTCATAGACACTTGAATTTCTCTCTCTTGCTTTTCAAATAAAGGCTGAGACAGCATAGCATTGTAACTTCTCCTGTAGTCATCCTTGATAGGGGACTCATAGCCTTCAGCTGTATCTGTAGATTTTCTTGGCTTTAAAGGAAAACTATCTGCTGATTTGTGGTAGTCTTTTCTCAGAGACCCACTGGGAGTCAGGTCACCCAAGGAAATTCTGGTCTTGTCTTTCTCCTTGTCAGAAAGGAGCTCCTCTCGGGAGCTGAACTCCTGGGAAGTACTGAAGGAGTGTTTGAGCATCGGTGTGTGCATGTCTGCTTCTCCCCCGGGCGACACCATCTCCATGTGCACCGCGCTGAGCAGCTCCTTGGCACCCGAGTGCTCAGCGTGCCCGTTGGCACCAACAGCCAGCCCAGTGGGAAACTCTGCCTCACGACGGGAAAATATGAGGTTGATATGGGACATAGAGGTGGCTTGATCCTTCTTAGAAGTGTCCAGTGCTGAGGAAAGCTGCAGTTTCTTGTGATGCTGACGCGGTCTTAAGCATTTTCTTCTAGAAAAGCCGGTAACAAAAGAAGTTACACATTAATGACTGTTGTGCACAGAAACAAGAACAGCAAGTGTGTCTTAGTGAGAGATTTTTAAGCAGTGATTAATATTAGGGGAATTGAGCTTTTATTACATAACCTAATAATTAAAAGCTTATCCCAACAGTGAAGGTAAAAGTAAAGAATAACTAATATCAATTGGAAAATATCTCAAACGCCAATTACAAACCGGAGCAAAAGTCTGGAGGAATCAAATACAAAACCACTCATTAATACACACTTGCTGATATAAGTTTAACATTCATGACCATAGGAATTTTGATCTCACTGTCTCCTTCTTCTTCAAGTGCTTGCTTGCTTTCTGCCCCACCCGCCCCGAAGTAAAAAATGTTTCAATACAAAAGCTTTTAATTTCAGGACCACAAAAATCCTTGTATTTCCAACATAAACTGAGTAGCCAGGATGGTGAATCTTACCTGCAATAATACAAAAGCAGACACAGCAAGACTAGAAGTATGAGAGCCATCCCTCCTAAAATTGCCAAAAGAAACATTGTGTGATAGCTGGTAATGTCGTGTGTTACAACGGGACCTGGAAGGCCAGAAAAGAGAATTTAGGCCCGTAACAATCTGCAAACAGCAAGAGGAATGACACTTGAACAGTGAGAGGATGCTCTTCATCAGGATGCTCAAGGAGCAGCACTGCTGCTCACAGCCCTGCTGGCTGTGGAGCAGGCTGCCTCTGGAGAAGGGAAGCATGCTGCGGACAGAGCCTGTGCTGGTTCTGCCAACTGCAAGCCCAGACACATCATTCTGTGGAAAAGCAGTCAGTCCCAGCAGCAGCGTGCACCAGGGAATGCTGCCTGCCAGGCCCTGCCGGCCACACAGAGCACCACAGCTCCTGCCACTGGAGAAAAGCATTCCAGCACCTTCCCGTGCTGCAGCGCGTGTGGTGCTGCTGTGGCAAACAGCTCCTCTGTAGCATTTGTGCTGCCTGGCACTGAACAGTGCACACAGTGCAGAAAAGCAGTAACCGGAGGATGTGCTGGTGCTCTCAGTCTAGCTCAAGCCAAGCCAAGCAGACCTTCAGTAGCTTTAAAAAACACACCGCTAGTGAAACGGTGCTCTAACTCCAGGCTTCAGTAACGCTTAGTGAGTGTTCTAACACACAGAGGAATGTGCACATGTGCACAGCACCTGTTCACAACTATGCACGTGTAACCCTCTTGGTTTGTAGAATCCATACCACTATTTTGAAATAAGAGCCCAAACTTTCATCTGCAGGCAAGGAGATACAGCGTGAGCAACGTGCGTGTACTGTGACGGACAGCAAACTTGGCCAGCATTAAGGTGCTAGATGTTGAGGTCTGTAAAACCTCCTCTGTGGTTCTTGAGTGGTCTGCAGAGCCACTGCTAGGAATGCAAAGCCAATTTCTGACCATTTCTGAGATAAGGAATCAAAGAGATTCAATGAGGAGATAAAATAAGCAAAAATATATTCACCTGATTAAAAACAACATCAAATACATTGCATTTGGGAAATCTAAATATTTATACATTCTACCCTGCCACTACCTTTACATAATTGATACTGTTGCTTCAGGACATTAGGCAAAGAGGAGTAAAGATAAATCACTCCAATTTTGCATGAAAACGTTCACACGGCAACAGAGTTTTACGAACCCAAATCTATCCCTCAGAAAGAAATAAAAGTGTAGAACTGGCAGAGATCCTGCCACACGAGTTCAGTGCAAGGACAAATAACCCTCCTCCTGCGGGAGCTCCGGGCCAGATTTCATGAGTAATGTCACCTCCCTGCAGCCTGGGACAGAGTTCTGCTGGGAAACGTTTGGATCATCCACTTTTTCTTGAAGTACAATTATTTTGTAAAATTTGATTAAATTCAATACGGTAGTTTATTCAGATCTGCACCTGCATCCAAACTCTGTGAAACCGTGAATCAGCTGAATATTCCAGCACTTTCATTTAATACAACCTTAAACAAAGTGCCTGTGTAAGGCATGACACAGCAAAAGCCCCAAATGCTCTCCATCCCATCAAACACCCCCATGGCCTGTATAAGCAGACTTTAGAAGCAGTCCTCCTGTTGGAGTTTGTTTAGTCGGTTGGATATAGCTTATTCAACTGCCAAGGCAAGAATGTTTTCATTCAGACTGTATTTGCAGTTTGAAAACTTAATAAAGAAAATCTGTAAGAGAAGGAGTTTTTCGTTTGGGCTCTTTTATACACACAGGTATCTCTGAAAAATTGATGCTAGGGAATCTGAGGCAGCCAGACAGCAAAAAGGGAGAGCAAGCTGCGACATTCAGGATTGCACAGGTAGAGAGGGGCACATAACGCCTGGTCTGAAGGGATTTCCTACAGTGACACCAAGAAGCTGGCAGCTGGCACCCAGTCAGCTCGTCTCCCAGTGCCACCCTGCAACACCATGCTTCCTGGGTGCTGTCCTCAGGTATTTGTGGTGTAAATCACTCAGTCACCAAGGTGACACGAGGTGTAAGTCAGAGCACACTGGACATCTGCAGTTTAAAAGAAAAAATGCTGCAAATGTCTAACCCAGGATGACGTTGGTCTCAGGTGAATTAATTTCTTTGGAAGGTTCTGTACAGAAACTTCACAGCACGTATTTTTCTACCACCAATACATCGATGTTGTAACTCCCCTCAGTTTCTAGCAATGGCTCTACCAGCCAGTGGTGGCAAAAATGCATCAAAGCAGCAACACTTCAAGTCATTTCTCACTGAGATGGTTCAAGAGGTTCTGAGCACAAGGGTTACCCATCACAATCCCCAAAAGATTTAAGCCCTTTACTTTCAGATTTCTGTTTTCTAATAATCCATTATTGATCAAGCTGTGGCATCTCAGATGAGGTCATTCTGAAAAATATAAAGGTTATATATGAATAAATAATTACTCAATGCTGGGAATATAAGTAAAATTAAATTCCATCATACCTGGGATGGTAGGCGACATAGCTGCAACCCAGTAACCCAGCTGAGGTGCAATGTAAGTCCAAGTCAACTGATTTCCCTCTTGCTGGACAAGGCCCAAACTACTCTTCAGCCAGGTCCCTGGAAACAGAAAGGTTGCAGGAGGGTGTTACAGGATCCCACACCTTCCTCTGCCAACCAGTGGGAAAGCAAACCCAAACAAAAGCTGCTGATGTGGGGGGTTGTGTGTGCTACTGCCAGACACCGACCCTGCATCTGCACCCAAACCGAGTTTGTGGGCAACAGGAAAGGAACTACTGACATAATTTTCAGTTTTCCAAGTATCATTTCCAGTATGTACAGGGTAGCAATAACTTGTTACTCCATAAATAAAGGCACATAAGACAAGTCCTTTTAATTCACAGTCCCAAAACGATCAAAGTCTGTAAACAGATGTGCACATATGGCATCCATAACTGTCACATCAGAACACCTTGATGTAGCCATTAGTTTATTTCTTTTAGGGGAACATTACCAGGAATAACAGAATTGAATTGTCCACAGCTATGTGTGAAGTTTCTGGAAAAACCTGGAAAATTTTCTCCACCAAGGCAGCTACTATCCCTGCAGATTTTCTACGCACGCACTTTTAAGGCAGATGTCGTACCAATAGCCCCAAACCACAGGGTGAAGAACAGCCCATAGGGTCAAAACCTGCTTTTATCTTGTGCCTACAGTGCAACTTCCTAAGAAAACTCCCATAAACCCTGTATTTATTTTATTTTTTTTGCAAGGTTTAGACATTGAGAATATACATCAACTACTCAAATACACAGCTCTGTGAAACAAAGCTGTAAGACTAAAAGAGACAGAAGTGCCAATTAAAAAGAATGGAAGGGCCCAGATGATGAATCCCCCTTGCTCCCCATGCTGCTCACTGTCTCTGAGCCCTTTGAGTTCACACACAAGCAGAAGACGTGCGTGTGTGATTTAGCAAAACTCTGTTTCTTCGAGGTATATTTTCACAGGTACCTTCCTGGGCAGAAACTGTTACTGATTCCCTCACTAGGGGAAACTTGTGCCCAGCCTGCCCTGCTCACACCACTGCACCCCAACCACCACACTGCTCCTGGGGCTTCTCTGCAAGCCTCTGCTCTGGGACACCGATGAGAAGCCAACAGAGGCTGCCCTCACCGCTGCAAGCAGAGCTCAGCTGCCACCTGCCAAACAAGCAGAGCTCAGATCGCTCACATTTTAGCAAGGGAAGGAATCCCTGTATTTGCAATTGAAGTCAACAATAGAGTCTACTGCATAAGGTCAGGGAGCTTTCATGCTTGTCTTCTGCTGACTCAGGGCGCCCGTTTCTGCTAACCACTGGATATACCTGAGGAAATGCATCAGTCTGTGTAACACTGGCAAAAACATAATCCCCTCTCTACAATGGACAGTCAAGAATTTCAAAAGCACAACAGATCTATCTGACATTGCCCATCTTTAAACAAGAGTGGTGAAGCTTTTGCTGACCATACCCTTCATGTTAGTATGTGATGACAGCTAGGAAATAATTACTTCTTAATGGCACCGTCCCAAGCTCCTTCATCAGGAAAACATGGAGCAAACCCCCATGGCATTGTCCTTACTGGCGATGCTCCTGGCGTTTCAAGTCATCCTGAGTAAGCAAGAGTTCATTGCTGTGCAGCCTTCAGAATGAATTCCCTATCCCATCCCAGACTCTTCCTTGCAGTGGGAAAGAAGATGTTCTCCCACGCCAAAAATGCAGCTAGTTACCCTCTGTGTCCTCACATAATTGCTACTGCAAGCAAGGGAAGGAGACTGAGCGTCAGTGAGTAAAGAACTTTCTCTATTTTTCTGTCCTTTCCTATCCCCCAGCCTGTGAGTGCAGCAAAGACAAGCAGGATTCATTTTATTTTTTTCTGTGCACGCAGGATTCCAACTGCAGGAGAACTAAGCAGGAGGATTTAGGAGGGAAGAGAAGCCTTGCCTCCTTGCGTGGCTAAGCGTTGTGACCGTTTGTAGCTGGTTATATTCCAAACACTCTATAACATTTACCTCCTACCCCTACACAAGTCAGCACAATCAACTAGCTTCACTGCTTATGAAGTTTTATACATGATGTGCAATAATTTTTAAGTAAAAAGCAATACAGCATTATAAATAAAAAGAGGTAAAAATAACTGGATGTAATGGAACTGATCGTTTCTGTTCAAGACTGACTGTGTAGTTCCAAGCGAATATGTCAATGCATCTTTGGCAGAAGCAGCAAATTCAGTACAGTTTGGAAGCACTGCAAGATTTGGGTCAATTTACCATTAATTCTTAAAAAGTGTCTGGTGCTTCACGGAAACCTTCTATACACGCAGACATTCTTCTTTATAGATCATTTTTACATTTCTCTTCCTCTTTTTCCTCTATTACTGTTCAGTGGAGCCAACACGCTGATCCAGGATTCAGGTCAGGGGAGCTGTCTCCTGGCTCAAAGCAATGGCAGAGAGAGAACCAAAAGTTCCTTAACTCTTTCCTCACCGAAAGTATATTTAGTCTTAGTGACTTTTTGGAATAAATGGTGTAATTTAACAAATTTCTTCTTAAAAAGCTTATAAAACAGCTACCCAGTACTCCTTCCTATATGTAACTTAAAAGCAAGGTAAAAGAACTCCCATCATTAACACTACAAAGAATAGAAAAAGGAGAGTACTTTAAAAGAAATTCAAATTAAAAAAAAAAATCAGATAAAGAAAGCTGAGTTTTATCTGGCTGCAAAAATACTCAAATAGTGGAGACAAGTTGAAGATTTCAGCAGAGCAGGAGAAATAAACTCTGCCAGAGACAAGCATCTTAATACTTCGCAGTAACTTTGATTGAGGAACATGACTGGTCACCTCAAGCAGCTTTTACGACTTGCCTGTGAGGGCAAGAAGACACGATCACGAGTAAATTATCAGCAGAAGGTTTGCATGTCAAGTCTCTGTTTCAACACACATTTGCATTAAAACCACCTTTTTGTAATTCAATTCGGTTTACTTCTAAATCAGATTAAAAAAATAGCACTTTCAGTCAGGAGAGTGTCCAGACGGGCAGCTATTGCAGAAAGGCCACTACAGAGCTGCTGCTCTGTTCTATTTCCCTGCACGTTTGTGCCACCGCCAGCCTGCCCAGGAAAGAGCCATCCTGTTCTCTTCAGGGACACCAACTATCAAACATCCCAGCTTTCTGGATCCGGGCAGCATGAATGGATCTGTTTCCACAGCCTAGATGCACGATGTCCTGAGTAAGACGTTACTTCCACATTTTAAAGCTAGAATTTATTATTTTAAATTAATCTGTAGTGAAATGCAGGGAGCTGTGCTCCTCTCTGGCTTCCACGTGCGTGCCCGTGCCTGTCGACAGTCCTGCTCTGCTCTGGCTCCAGCAACCAGCAAAATTCCTACAAGCCGAGGGGAGGCACGACCGTGCCCGGTTCAGGCAGGGCTGCCACCCCAGCCAGCTGCTGTCCCAGGAATAAAGGTGTGTGCTGCTGCACGGAGGCTGAGCACAGAAGCCCAGCTCTCCGGGAGGACGGCAGTGCTGGCTGCTCCAGGTGTAACTGCCCAGGCTGAGCACTTTGCAGCCCCCCAGCCCACTGCTGCTGCAGGGACTTCTGCTGCCTGTGACTGTGTGTTCTTCCTGTTGTCTGCCAAAACAGTTCTGGTGAGTGACTGCCAGAGGAGTCTGTTGCAGCCAGCAGCTTCTCCTTAGGACAGTCATAAAGTCTACATATTGCTAGCGTTTAAACAGAGGGTAGTTATGGCGGGTTTTTTCCAGTAATTACTTCTACATGTGAGCTTTTGGGAGGAAATGCTTTTTATTTTGTTTCTTTCTTAACTGGTAACAGGATCATCCAGTCACACTCACGCAGAGAACCAAAATCATGCTACTTACAGAATGAATTATTTCCATCCAATAGGTTTGACAAATAGGAGGATTTAATTAGCCAGAGAGCAAATTAAGCATAATCCCATTATATGAATTTATTTTTATTCACAAGATTATCTTCCCTGGACAAAAGAGTTTTGGGAAGAAAAGAAAGATACTTTTAATTATACTACTAAATAGCATAGATGTTTTAAATAAATATTCCTTAATGAGAAGTGCTTTTCCTTCAGCTCAAATCTCTTCTGTGATGTCTTGTAAGATTGCCCTGCTGAGGCAGAGATTCACAGTCAAATGGAGATGTGTGTGTCAAAAGGAATGAGGCAGGTTGTTATCAGACAGTGTGGGACAGCAAAGGATATTCAAAACACACCAACAGTGTTTCTAGGAGTAATTGATTTAGACACTTCAAATGGCAATGTTATCACGGTGAGTGAATCAAGGCCAGGTTTGTGAAAATACCTTCCCACAGCATGTTCTGACACACACAAACAGCAGCTTTGCATTCTATCAGCTGAAAGCTGCTTATCAGATTTCTTCATCCAAATGAAATCACCTCTAATCTGCATCAGCACGGAAAGTTTTACTACAAAAGGATGGATTTTTGGATTGACTTTTGTTCATTTTCTAAAAAGCTAAGAGCCACTGCAATTGGAAGTTGAAAAATTCCTTCTTCAATAGTGGGAGAGATTCCTCTCCTCCTCCCCCTACCTCCAATACACATGGGTTTAAAAATTCATCCTATTGAAGTTAATATCACCATTTTGTTTTTGGAGTTGCTAGGCAACATCAAAAAATAACCATCCCTGCTCTGAGCTCATACCTTCATTATTCTTCCACTCTTACAGAATGTGTTACACAAGCTTTCCTAAATTCTCCTACTGTCCTAGCAGTACCACCATTATTTGGGTGGGAAAGAGGAAAATGCTTTAAAATCATACCTTGAAGATTTCTGCAAGGAAGTCTAACAGTTCAATTTATTACTCGTGTCAGAGAAGCTTTGTATTTTTTGCCATCCCTACTCATTTTTCCCCTTAAATCACCTGTCAAGTGTCCAATAAAGAATATGCCAGTTTTCGTTATTTCATGATTTTAATTACGTCTAGGTAGAAGGCAGGGCACATTTTCCAGAGAGCTGCTTGCATCACCTTGGTCCCCTCAGCATTTTCTTCCAGAATGCTAGCACAGAAGAGACTTATTAAAGAAAATTACTTCTATATATAATTACTGGTTAATAATTAAATTTCAAAAGGGAAAGCTTAGTTATGCTTGCAGGACCACTACCCTTAGTTACTGGCGTACACGAAAGATACTGCCTTTAGTATTCACTTGATCACATCACTGATCACATTCAGTCAGTTATCAACAAAACTTTCAGCACAAGTAATAAATAAAAGCACAAGACAATTCAAAACACTGCACGCCTCTTCCTTCATCCAGCTTCCCCTTCAGTGCTCATATCCAGTGCCCATTTTCCAAGCTGGAAATGGAAGCTGATGTACCCTGGGATTTGATCTGCCATCCCAAGGCAGCAGAGGAAGGCTGTCCCGGGTCCTCCTCAGCCTCTCCCAGTCCCACCCAGACTTCACACCTCTGTTCCATGCACTCCTGCCCCTATTTCCACCAACCTCCAAGGCCTCTCCGTCCTCAAGCAGCTGCACAAGCACAACAGCCTTTTCTCCCCTTCTCAAAGGCTGATGTCGCTTCTTCCCACTCCAGGAGCCTTCTGCAGGTGGAGCTGCAGGGCCATCTACACAATACAGTGTGTAGCCTGCTACTAAAGCTTGTTCCCAGAAGCTGTGCTGTTCCCAGTTTCATCTCCTGGACTAACTAGTAGATTATCTGAATGTATCCCTACACTTTGGCAGCAACCCGATTCGCCCTTAAGCTCCACGATGATGCCACCCCATGCCTGCTTTGCCACAAATGCAACCCAGCTGGTGTATGAGGTGGGAGAGGATCAAACAGTCCATTCGCAGCACTTTCACGTGTGTAAGCCACAAAAAACATTTTAAAAAACAACACAGGTATTGATAAACAACTACAACTGCCTCCTCTCTGCTCCACTACACCTCTCCTGAGCTGTCAGGACAGTGGGAACATACCTCAGTGAGTTACACTGCAGCACCAGAGGGAGAGCTGCTTCTCCTGTCAGTGCTGAGCTCTGGCTACTGCTCTGCAGTTACTCTGCACCTGGTGTGTAGACATCGTGCATGGTAAAAAGCTGGGTTTAGTAGCTGCCATTTCTATGGCAACCCACTAAATATGAAATTCTTTGAAAGCAGTTAGTTAAGGATCTGTATTCCTCGGTGTATTTAGTCTTTAAGAATAATTTAACCTTCACAGCTGAGATAAAAAAAATGAAGTGAAATTCACATTGTCAAGGAACTTGTAAACTACAGAAACAGTGTAACTATGGGGTTTGTGGGGGCCTGGTTTTCTTCTTGCAATTTGCAAATAAATCTCCGTATTACCACTGAATCTGATCTAGAACCAAATGTTCTGGATCTGATTATATTCAGTTCAAACTTTTGGAGGCAGGGAATATTTTCTCCTGAACACGCCCATTTCTGACACAGAGGAAACCCAGTGTAACCCATGGAGAAGTGTACGAAGCCCCGGGCCCTGTGTGCAGCTGCATGCAGTCCAAACCAAGGCCATCCAGCTCAGTTCAGAGGCACGGTACTCACACCCAGGGTCAGACCAAGCAGCAGATTGCCAAAGTTTTTGCTATTATTTTCTGTCTGTCATGCTGTGTATGAACGTGGTGGCAATCAGAATTAATAATATGCTAGGGAGAAGTGCTGCACTATCACCTGGTAATAAAGCCTAGTATTCCATCTCTGGCATTTATTCCATTTTCAGATACAAATGTAAAAATTTAAGCTACTGAAAAACTATTAAGGAGAGACCACAACATAAGTAGCACTGAAAAAAGCAGCTCCTGAAATGAAAGACAAGACCATAGGGATCCTGTCCTGACAGGGCACAGATCTGGCCCTGCACATGGGTTATAACAACTTATCTGCCAGTGAAGGATTTCTGCAGCATGGAGCCATCCCAGCCATCACCCATCCTTCTCCCTTCACAGTTCAAGCACAACAGGGATGTTCAATGACGGGGTAGGGTACCACCACGCTCACGCTACATATGGCTAGTTTGACAGCCCTTAGGGTGCTAATGTAGCCTGCACAAGACAGAGTGGCTGCTCTACTTATTAAATTAGGCTACTCTAGTTTAAATGGGCTGGGACGTAGCCAAAAATTCTGCTAGAACTGGCATGCTGCAGTCAGGGCTTAAATGCATCTTTGTTCAAAACCCTTGGCTGCACAGAAAGATGCTTTACTTCAGCTGAAGTGGGATCTGGAGCCTGAGCATAACGTCTGCAATACCTCCATCTCCACGGCTTTGTGGAGCTAAGTGGCTTATCTAAGATGCATTTTGTTTAGTGGTCCTCATGCCTTCCCCTCTCAGCAACACAAGTGCTCCAGCAGTTTGTCACGAAGCAAACAAGGCTGGACTTGTCTCAAGACTGGGAGCCTCCAGCCTGCAGCACTAATAAACTAACTGGTATTGATGTACACTAATATATACTGCACACAACAGGGTAACTAGCTCTTTATATACAAAAGTAAAAACCATATTCCATAGTAAGAGAGAGCTTCTGTGGCCCCACCACAGGGGCATGGAAATTTGGCCATAAATGAGAAAGCTCCATAATCAAAATCAGAAGCATTTTCCTAGCAGTGAGTAGGTGGCAGTGGGGCAGGCAGCAGCCGTAGCACAGCGGGCAGGAAGGGATGGGGATGGGCTGCTTCTTGGGGAGCAAGAAAACGTGAGTCAGACTTCCCTGTCATTTTTTGAACAGGGGAAAACACAACAGTTTCTAGAATCACAAATCAAAATCAGTTTCAGGAAGCATGTAGAGAAACCTACTGCCACAGTTAAACAACCCCCCAAACCCATTCATTGCACTCTTTTTCTGCTATTAATTTTTTTTTTATCATACACAAATTTATTCTTAGTTAAATCCTACTGCTTTACTGTCTAATACAGACAACTTCTGACAAAGGATTTCTAGGCATACTATCTGAAAGTACATCACCTTTTACAGCAAACAGACACAGGAAGGAAGCAAAAATGTTATTTCCTCCTCCGTGTCTCTCTCCTCCCCTCCGTTCCGCCAACGTGCTGGTTTCATGCTTGTTGCTCTACTTCTGGATATGATAATGAACTGGCTCAAAATATTTGCCTTGCCGGGACAAAACCCCCCATTATCTATATTATGGTTCTTTTTCTTCCTCTCTTCCTCACAGCATCTACCTTCCTCACCTTCCATTATTCTTTTTTCACTTATTTTTCTTAACAGCCATCTGGTACGTACTTCAGAAGGCACAATGCAGTAACTGCAGGGCAACCACCAGGACAGGATTCATGCACCTCTTAAACCTTTACACTTTGAAAGCGTAAAAAAGGCCAGCACGGTACACCAGTCACTAATGAAAAAACAGAGCAAAACCAGAATAGAGAGCCTAAACCACCTATTTCTGGGAAAATTGTTGTTCACAATAGCAAATGTTATCCTGCAATGTAGAAAACAGAGTTCATATCACAGCCTTTAGTGATGAGTCAAGCCTTTCAAAGTATTTCATGTATTTTGCTTGCCTTGTTTCTTTTTTAAAAAAATTCATTTACATGCATTTTCCTTCTTGATAGCATTAGTCAATCTCAAAGTGACTTACAAAAGAAGCCAGTATTATGTTTCCTAGCTGACAGGAAACTGAGCTAGAGCCAAGAGACGGACCAAAGGTCAGAGCTGGCTGGTGGCACAGATAAGGCCAGTTCCCACTTCCCCAGACTTCCAGCTCAGTGCTGCAGCAAACACGCCTCTGCTTCTGCCTCTAGGGTGAAATCAAGTTCTCTTAAGACAGTTTTTCCATAAAATATTTAATGATTGCAAATGTTAAGTTTACAAAAAAATTCTGTCTGGAAGTGGCACACGGTGCTACTCAAGTGTATTTCATATCTACTACACATTACTTGATTAATAAAATTCAGTCTTTGTTTAGAGAGAAAACAGATTTCTGTACACTCCAGTGAAGACCTCACATCATCAACACAGCACATGTGGTGAGGCATAAGTTTCATACAAGTGAAGCCATCTGGGGAATCACCATTAGATGCTACCTACCAAATTTCTGGTCAAACCTCCAGGCTGGCACGTGAGCATTGTGCTTGAGGTTGCTGTTGGCTGGGAGAGGCACGGTGACGTAGATGGGGCCGTTCACAGGGACTGGGGTCCCGTCGCTGCTGAGGAGGTGCACGCTGACCGCAGTGAGCGGGGTGAGGTCGTACCGAGTGCTGTTCCCTGCCGAGAGAGCCAAGGAACACCATGACCACAGCATTTCCCAGAAAACAAGATACACCCATGGGCTTCAACCCCGCAGTACTAGGCTGACGTGTTACCCAAGGCATGATCACAGTGACCTTCCCTACCTTACAAAATTCACAGCCATCAAGATGTAAAGGCTTCTGTATTTTTCACTTCATTTTGGAAAATTTTGAAGACAAGAAAACTATATATATATATTGTCTCATCTTCAGACATCATGAACTAAACTTGTGAGCATCACAGCCATAACCACAGTCGAAAAAATACCTCACAAGCCTGTACTTCTATAAGCCTGTACTGTAACTAACAAACACCCAAACACAAAGTGACACTGCAAGGAGGATTGGTCATGTTTAAGAATGCCAGGGTATGTTTCCTTTGGCCTTTCACTGAAATACACCAAGCTAAAGGGTTATAGGATACATGCTGTTACCTTCTTTCCTATGTAAGATAATAAATACTCTTTATGCTTAAACTGCATGTCGAGGGTCATTACTTCATGACGACATGATTTAAAAAAAATGTTATAATACTTCAACCTTTTAACCAAATGAATGAATGACAGGGAAAAATAGCAAAGACATAGGTATGTATTCAGGGGGCGAAAACACTTTAGATTTAAAACCAAAGAGATCTGGAGCTCAGTGTAATAGCTACAGTAGTTTAAATCAAAGATGAAGTTTCCAGTTTCACAAGGGGCTTAAGCCCATTCAGGTGCACACTCCTGCCAAGAGCAGCAGCCCTGATGCCTCCATCCTGCTGGCTTCAGGCTTTGTGTGGCCACTCATCCTGCCATGGGGCTCATCCCAGAGGATGAAGAGGGGTGCCTGGTCAGCAGAGCACAGGGTACTGCCCCTCCTGCAATCCTGGTACCTTCCATCAGCATTAACTGCCTCTAAAAGCACATTTGCACCCACCAGTGGTATGCCACCTGCGACACCAAGGCACACCAAGGGGTCCCCAGGAACGTGCAGTGGCTTAGCACCAGCATTCATCGAGATGAGGACATTGGAGGTGGCAGTGAGAAAACAGTAAGACCTCTAGGATTTAACAGTGATGAAGTCACAAAGGATGGCCTTTATTAAATTTGATCTCTCCGAGTAATGGCTCACCAAAGTTGAGACATCACCAGGAGGAAATGGCAGGGGGGACAGCCAAAGGGAAGGGAAAAAAAGACAAAACTCCTCAGAACTTTACAGTCTTTGGATTCCGCAAGAGGTGTCAAACTGAAGACATGGAAAATAACCACAAATAACTTTGTATGTGGCTGATTTACTACTGAATCTACTTGGATGCACATTTTCCCCAGATTTCAAGTGGAGCGTCACTGTTACACAGCTGAGAGGACAAGGGCTGGTGGAAGCACACGAAAGGTGCAGGCTCTGCTTTGATCTACTGCCAACGGAGGGGCAGCAGCACATCTTGCAGGAGGACTAAAGCGCTGAGAAAACAGGCACACTGAAGATGGCCACAATAAAAGAGCAGCAGAGGTAACTGAGAGGAAAAAAACAAACCAGAAAAATAAGGTTTGGGAATTCAACTAGGGTCTAGGGGAAGGTTTCCAGCCTACCCAAGCACTTGTATTACAGGCTACAAAGGCCTGCAGTGACAGGATGAGGGGCAATGGATTTAAGTTGGAGAAGAACAGATTTAGGTTGGATATTAGGAAGAAGTTCTTTCCTCTGAGGGTGGTGGAACACTGGGACAGGCTGCCCAGGGAGGTGGTTGAGGCCCCTTCCCTGGAGATATTCCAGGTGAGGCTGGATGAGGCCCTGGGTAGCCTTGGCTGTTCGGGGGTGTCCCTGGCACTGAGGGGAGGTGGGACAGGATGGCCTTTGGGGGTCCCTGCCGGCCTGGATGATTCTGTGATTCAACATCCAGTTGGGATTTTGTGAAAACTGTTGAACTCATGGCAAATAGGTTTTAGTTAAAACAACTGTAAAGTCACTCTGGATAAATACTAGTCAGAGAACTGAGCTGACTGAAACAAATGGAAGGATGTCTCCAAAACTCTACAGATGTGCAAATATGCTGTGAAAGGACAGAAGAGTAATTGGGGGTGGGGGGAGGAAAGCTGGCAGAGGGGAGAAGCGGCTATGTTCAGGAACACTCCAAAATTTCCCATGTGAGTTAACCCTAAGTTTTTTTCAGAATTCTAAAATTTGCACACACTTTTCTTTTTATCTTGGGAATAGAAATATTCAAAAACCCCAGCAGGTGGTGATCTCATTTTTCATTCCTTCAGAAATTATTCAGGTGAAATCTTCAACAAGTTACTTAGAGATAAAGACAACGAAATCAATCCAAGTTAAGGGATTTAAGGTTTAATGTTTCCAGAGAAGGAGAAACTACTAAAAATAGAGGACATTTCACCTATACTAGAGTGCATATACAAATATTTTGTATTCGTAGTCTGTATTAAACCATACTGAATACTACAGTATTAAGAAAACAAGGTTCTTCTCAGTCTCTTAAACCCCATTTCTTTGCTGGTCATTTTTATCTTATGTGAAAAACTTTCACTTGAAAGCTAATAAAAGTAAAATCCAGGGCTTCCATGCTCAAGTAGAAAAGCTCCTGTCATGCAAGCATACAGAAGACTAAAAAACCAAGAGCACCTTCACCCGTTTTGTAGGAGGTTAGGAGGTAAAACAGGAGAAAGATGATGTCCTGGTTCCACAGTTCCCATGACTGGTGATCATATGAAATCTTGCTGAGACCTGTTTTCACTAAATAAATGTAAGGGTGGGAAGTTGGGTTGCAGTCTACAAAGGAAAGATTTGGGAGAGGAATCCCACACACATCATCAACAGTTGGTTCAGTGGGTTCAGAGATAAAAAGAAAGGAGATGAGGAAGTAGACAGACGAGTGAGATCAAGTATATTCCTTCATTTTGAAAAAGATAAGAGATATTTGATCATGTCTGAGTAAGGAGAGCTAGAGAAAGCTGAATGTTGAAGATGACAAACAGTGAAATGACATAGAGCTAGAATGAGACAGAATGAGATGTACTCACTGATGAGATGTACACAGACAGAAGGACTGGAGTAAGGTAGAAGACACTTCTAATTGTAATAGAAAAGGAGACATTCACAGAATCACAGAATCTTCATGGATGGAAAGGGCCTCTGAGATGATCGAATCCAACTGTTCAGATGTCCACAAAGGGAAGAGAAAATTTATTTTGCCTTTATTGTTGTTTCATTTTTTATAGAGAAGCGAGCAGCTCAGTACATGTTTACACACATGACCTAGCATTCAAAGTCACCTACATCAACATTTCACATGTAAATGCATCCTGAGGAACAGCAGGGAGAGCCCTCAAGGGGTTTTTTAGCCTGCTTCAAAGCAAGCTCAGCTACACCTATGTCATCCTCACAGCTGATTGTCTAACTCCTGTCCAACAGCCTCAAGCAATTGATTCTACAGCTTTAACTATCCTTCCCACACAAGGTTTTCCTAATCACTAGTCTGAATCTCTCGTCTGTGAGCTTTGCAGTGCAGCAAAACATTATTCTCCTATTCACAACAGCATTTAAAAATTTGAAAACTTCAGTGCCCAATTCTTCTATTTTTCTACAGCGTACACAACACCAATTATTTCAATCAAGACTAAATGAAAAGTGGAAAAAGAGTACAGGCAGCTGCAATCATAGAAATGTATTGCAGCTTTGAATTTAACTGTGCTTGTGTTTCTATAAGAATTGTTATTGTTTTCCTCTGCACATTTTTGGCTGAAGCTAAATTCAGATGTATTAACAAAGCCACTAAAACAACTCTTTGCTGAAACAACAAAGTATTAAACCCATCATATATAGGTATTTCATTCATTTTTAAAAAAAAATTGAACATGAATTTATGGCATCCTCAAGTTAAATTTTCTTTTGTCTCTACTCATTAATCTCCATCTTTGTGCACATGCAACAAGTTTGGAGACTTAACTCTAAATTACAAGTGTAACACATTTTTCTGATCTCCCAAGGGCAAGGAGGCTTCATCTTTGCTGTTCAGTGGCCCTGTTAAAGGGACAGTTTCTTTTGCTTATTGGAACAGCATTTTGGGAGGGTAGCTGAACCTATCACGTCAGCCAAATTCTAAAGAATTTTTGTTGGAACAAGGAATGGAAGAAATTATATGGTCAAAAGTTGATCCCTGGACAAAAAACAAAATTAGAGTAAAACCAAAGCAGTGCATTACCTGTTCCATTTCCATCTAATCCTTGCAGATAAGGAAAACTGTCCACTTCCCAGGGTGAGCTGGCCGCAGTTAGATACGCTGTCAAGTCGCTGTAGCTGGTGTTCTCTGGTAATTTCACAGATCTTCTCTGAAAGTGAACTTGTGGTTGAGTCCGTGCACCTAAAAAAATCAAAAGTGGATTTACATTCATGCCAGGCAGAATACTCGGGTGTTCATATTTACGGAAGCACATTTACTTGATTTTTTTTATTATAAATTGAAATAGCTTGATAAAGACAGCCCAGGAGGCTACTACAAAAGAGGAGGAAAACCAGTATTGTTACATTTATGTTGCAGTTGCCCTTATTTTTCCGTAAGTATCACTGAGCAAAATAGTGAAATCACCTAATGTCAGAAGCTTTTCTGACCACGTTATTTCCCAGGATCACCTCACATTTAACTATACACTTCTTAAAGTAAATTCAACTGAAACTAAAACTGAGTTCAGAAGTAGGGCATGTAAAAGCTTAGAAAACCATCCATTTCACCATTTTTGTTTAAATTTTGTTTTTCTTGAAATAGCAAGATAAATTTAGCTTACTCTATTTAAAAGTGATTTTCTAAAAGACTATCATTCTACCTCTAGCACCAATTAACTTGTGTAGCTTCCACATTTAATTTTTACGAAGCCTCAGCCACATTAGCCATCACTAGTGCTACGATAACAGTCACTTTTTAAACTACTGGATAAAAAGACTGACTTGACAAAGCCTTGGTATTTCCACGTTTTCCCATGTGAAGAGCACATCTAAATAGAACCAGATTGTAAGATTTCTGTAAGATTTCTCATTTTTCCTCTGTCTTGTACACTTCTAGTGTTTTTCAAGATCACTGTTAATTGAAAGGTCTTTGCTGCAACGTGACTTCAGACTGTGAAATGTACATTTCATGTCTCATTTACATCCCAGTTTATAAAGTCAACAGCCCTTTTCAGTGGATGATCACCATTAACACTGTTTAGCAACACACAGCAAGACTCCATCTGCAAGTTTGTATGTAACATGCAAATTAATTTTTAAATCAAAAGCCATTGTATTCTCCAGAGCTCATTTTGCATAATCACAGAACATTCCCCACTCAGCACAAAATCAACAGGCAAGCAGGTTTTTTTTCTTAATTCACATTTGACTATTCAATTTGAAGATGTCAACTCAGAACAATTTTGCTTCTTTTCTCCTATTAGTCTTTGGCAGCACTTTTAGGTTACATGTAACTTCACTGTGAGAAAGATTAAAGAGCTTGATTCACAACTCCTAAGCTTTTTATCTGCCAACGTCGTTAACCAGGAGCCTGGAATCTTTCCTGGCATTATTTTCTAGCAGGAGCTCTAGCTATGCAAAAATGTAAAATTCCACAGAACAAACTTTGTATTGGCCAATAAAAATTGCTATGTAGGCAGGCAAGTATCTCCAAAGAGTTCATGGTTGTTTAGCTGTCATCTCCCTGATAGTTCTGCAAGAAAAAGCTATAAAACCACTTTTCTTTTTTTTTTTTTAATTTCTGAAACATTTAAGTATTTACAGCAGGCTCTCAAGACTGGCAGTATCCTTAAGTGCTTAATGCAGTCATGAAACAACACCCGTGTGAAACGGGAAGAAACTTCCCTTACCAAATTTCTATGTTTAAATGGAAAAGAACATGAAAGACTAAATAAACAGACTGCAATGAACTTAGGGAAGACTTATCTTCCAAGTACTCTGCAGTAGCGCAGCAGTTTGCTGTGGCTCAGGGACAGATCTGCCCAGGCACTCGGGAAGCTCTGCCTGCAGTGCTGAGCAGACTCCCGTGGTCCATAGGGATAAGCATCCACAGTAACAAAACAGGGGGGAAAAAACCACAACAAAGAAACCAGTATTAGGATTATCACTAAGAGCTCAATATAAAATTTTAGGATTTTTACTGATGTCTACATCTCTGGTTAAGACTAATTATTCAAGTTGCCAAGAACTGGAATTATATTTCCAAAGATTGGAACTGGATAAGAATTAAAAACAATAACTGCTGTTGAGTCTATAACACTGTGGTTTGTGCTGAAGCTCTAGGGTTTTTCATTAAAACATGGTTGTTTTATAGCACTGAGAGCCGTGAGTTGCCAAGTTTTAACTAGATAGGAAGGACTCAGGAAGCCAACCTCAGTTTCCTCAATCCTAGAGCAACACAAAGCATTTCTATGGCTGAGCCCCAAACCTGGCAGGAGACCTGTGCAGCAATCAACTCAGATGCAAGTTTTAAGATGGAAGAAATACCTTCCTCCGTAAATAGTGCACATACATGCAACAAATCAGTGCAGAGCAGTTAATTCACTCCCTAGATTAACAAACTCCTTGATAATGATAATCACCTGAAGCCTGATGCTCACCCTGACTCTCCCCTTGGGTCCTCAGTTGGATCTTCCCAAATTTAGCAAGAGACTTCAAAGGGGCAGAAGACTCAAAGACACCATCAAAAAGCTTGTGAGGGAAGCAACTACTGAGGCTTTCACCTCCTCTCACCACCTTGTGAGCAGACAATCCAATGTATTGCTTTAGCAGAGGTCACAGAAAGACTCGTGCTGACCAGACCCTTAGATTATCCCTCAACAAGACAACACATCACTGAGAGTGATTACTATTGCTTCCGTTACCAAAGATAGCTAGCTTTAACCCAAACACATTCAAGTACAAAACTGGCACGTGAGCTCTCTCTGCTCGGGAAGTGCCATGAGGTAAAGGATTGCTGAGCACGGATCTTATCTTCTCTAAACATCTTCTTGCCAACACACCAGCCACGGTTCCAATGCTGTCCTCTCCAGTTTGCCAGAGCACACCTGAAGATGCAGCCACCTGAAGCAGTCCCTGTAAGGCACTTCGTGTCATGCTGGATGCACCACGCAGGCAGCTGAGCTTTGATCCACGTGAAGCAACATTTGCAGCACCATCAGTTCATGCTCTGATTGCTGGTGTGCCAGGGCAGGCAGAGTACCACAGCCCCCGTTCACCGCCTGCTGAAGTTCAGCTTGTCACCGCGCCGCTACTAAAGAGCTGGAATGACCCAGCAGCTGGCAAGCTCCAGCCCTTGCAATTACTGACAGAGCACAGCAGCTGATTATAATGCCATCATGAAATGAAGCTGGCCGCATCAATTCAAACTCCTCAATTGCATAATAAGTTGCTTAATTATTTAAAAGTAACTGGTAACTTATTGTACTAGACAGGCCTTGCTTTCCCTTTGATTGGTGCTTCAAACACCAGTGTTTCCAGTCTGCTCCCGGTATAATAAGTTCTGATTTGCTCTCTTTTTTTTTGCACTAAGGTAACTCCTGACCAGCTTTTTTTGAAGCTGTACAAAGTTACTGGGAAATTAATTGGAGAAGTAACAGACAAAATCTAGGTCAGAAGGATTTTGCATCAAGACTAGAGAGGCTCCATTCAAACGCTGGTACAATGCCCAGGCTGCCTTTCATTTAGGCTTAATCACAAGACAATTCCCAAGAAAAGGAGTGTGGGCTGGTCCCATAAAATAATTTTTACTGGGCAAGATCGAAAGTTCAAATTCCAAGTTTTAGAACATTCTGGGTGCCACTTTCTTCCTTTGTCCTCATTCTCTGCCATACCTGCAGAATCAGTTATATTATTCTAATTTAAATATATTGGAAACACCCTGATTAATTCACTAAGGGAAGCAAGATTACATGAAAATATTTACGAGTGTCACTCATCTGTTAAAGGTCTCTCTAGCTCTCTAACATCCCCCTTTATTTTAAAGAAAGGAAGCTAGAAACATGAAAAGATTGTTCAAAGTAATTGCACAATATTAGCACATTTGCATAAGAATAGATAACACAGCGTGTCAGCACAACACTGCTGGTAAACAAAGTTTCATGCTTTCTATAACGGAATCCCTTGTGGTTTTACATAGCTCACTGTCCATCTAATTTACCTCATTAGGTAATGTCAGCTCTCAAACTGCAGAATACATATTCGGAATATGTGCTCCTCTCCAGAGCCTTCTAAGCATTCCACAAGCCACCCAATTTGTTCAGGGCTTTTTCAGCCCCAGTCATACCTAGTACTGCTATTAAGGAAAAGCCTGTTGTATCTAGTTGGTTTCTAACTGCAAAAAAAAAAAAAAAGATGTCAGGAAGGCATAATTGTATCATATTCCCTCAGATAAAACAAGCTTATCTTGGAATATTATAGAAGGTAGTATTAGGGTAGTATTCCTCTGTTTATTAACTGTCTACCACTATAGTTAAAAATTATGGTCATCATTTTACACATAAATGAGACACAGTTTGTGTGTGACAAGAGTGCTCACAGGAAGGATGTCCCCTTGTTTTGGCTCATTAAAGTAGCTTTAAAAGCTTCTGCTCTTTTGTTGACAGACTTACCTCAGCTATCACATCAACTGGGCAAAGTTAGATCAGCCCACTAGATCAGACAAACATTTTATTCTTTTCTGTGCAATTTGGAAAACACAGTGTCTACCTGACTGCTATTACAGTTGCTTGACCTTCTGTGTCTGGCCTTACAAAAAGGTGATTGGAATTTTATTCTTCTAATGCAGTGGTTTTCATCCTGTAGTATGTCAGTTTGCAGGCACTTTGATTAGGAATCCACAGGGATTACAAAAGCCAGTTTATAGAGGGTATACAACAAGTAGATATGAGAAACGTTCAATTTTTCTACGTCCTAAATTTCTAAGGCATTTACAGTAGGAAGCAAGAAACAAAATAAAAACAGAGAAAACTCTTAGACAGTAAGAACATCAGAAATTGTTTACTGCAAGAATGGTTAAATGAGGCCAGATGAAAAATCATCCAACAGAGAGAAAGAAATTTAATCTCTAGTTCTCAAAAGGCACACTAAAGTCAAACTTGGTTACTACCAACTAACTCGAATTCCCTACTCACAGCAGTCGGGGTGAATTCAGTTATTGATCAGTTTGGTAAAACCATCTCACAGAGAAGCATTCCTCAGGGAACTTGGAAGAACTCCCCATGAAATATCAGTCTCATCCACAGGATAGACTTCAGAAAGTATCAGGTTGTCAGGCTTTTTGTTTAGTGTCACTCCAATTTCAATTCCAACTTCTGAAAACCAGCATACCTTGAAATCCTGAGACTATCTGGACTACATCATCATAGACCATTAGAGTGGCTGAGCGTTCAGGAAGAAGGCCGAGACTCAGTGAAGAGAACACTGTGGGAGAGAAGGGATTTCAATGGAATATATTTGAATTCTTATAAACATAACCCAACAACAACAGCACTTACTTTCTTCTACATTTTTGCAAAAAAGCAGGCCACCCAAACTATTAGAATCACATTGTGTACACGACAGAAACCACGTGCATTTTCTTAACCCAATAACTGCCAGGGTAATTGTTATCAAACTAAACAACATGTTCTGTGCCACGATTCCCCCAAGTCATGCACGGTAGCTCCAAGCACAGCAGAGTGCAGTGCAATGCAGGGGTTTGGATTAGAGCTCCCAGCTCCACAGAAAGACTTGTCGTTACATAAAGAGAAGTGAAAAACTAACTCAGTCTGACTCAATTTTCTGTGAAATGGTTATTCTTCTTATCTCAGGAAGATTTTAATGAAACTTAACTTTTAAATATGCTTACATAATAAGTCATTCAGAGAGGCAAAGTATGATGAATAAGTCTGAATAACTTGCTTTAAAATACAGCATGTCTTTACTGAGCCCCCACCTACACCACACCAGTGCTGCATACAGCAGGACTGCCGTCACTGTCAGTGCTGAGAAAGAGGACAGAAACGGGATTTGCTGCAAGAAATCTCCCTGCAAGGACCTCCTCTGCCAGTGGGCACTGACACTCCTTCCAGGTGGCTGTGCATACACGTCTCTGGAGAGTGGAGAGCATGATGTAATTCCATGCCAAGCTCTTCAGACCCAAAAGAGCAGTGACATGCACGGAATCAGCCACCTGGCTCCTGCACTCAGGGAAGAGTGAGCAGCAGAGCTGCCTGCAGGCCATGCAAGGCTTTGAGACACAGAGAAAGGAGACTAACACAGCCCAGTGACTCTTGGTAACTGGGCACATCCCACATTGCCCCTGGAAAGTACCGATCCCATTCCGAAGTGATCACAAGCTGAGGAAGACATTCCCAGAACCAATTAATGAAAGAACAGCGCCAGCTGTTCTGACTTTCTGGAGCATCATAAATTTGATCTAAATTAAGATGTATTACTTAATTCAAGAGACCATATAGATGTTAGCTATAATCAGGGAGACCATACACTATTTCTGTTTGAAGAAATATATTCTCTTTTTAAAGATGAGAAATTTAGTGTTTGGGAGGAATAGAGGAGAAAGGAGCAGAAACTAGGAGAAACACACTGTCAAGAACGACTATTTAAAAGACAATCCTAACAACATATATGAACATTAAAAAAGAATTTTAAAATGTTATCGTGAGGGCATCTGAGAGTTTTCTTTCCAGTGTTTATTCACGTGAAACAGATCCACACATCAGGCAAAAGAAAGCCTAGTGTAGAGTAGCATGAATGCCACACAATTACACAATTTGTTTGTCTTTATTCCAACAACTTAATTTGTATGAAGAAAGCTAATATAATTTAGACACCCTGGGGAGCTCAATACAATAAACCATGCCAACATCTCCTCCCATATATGCCAGACTATAATGCATATATAATCTCTAAACTTCCCCTGGGATTTTTTGCACAATCTTTTCTCAGCATGACAAAGACAGAAAGTCATAGCTTTTATGGTCAGAAGGATGACTGTGATGATCCACTCCTACTCCTGTGGAACTACAGCCGCCCCTGAATTAATTACTGCTTCAGATTCAATAGCTGAGTTTCATCTAGAAAACATGTCCTAGAAAAAGTATCCAATTTTCTTTTAAAGGTGTCCAGTGGTTAAGAACATACCACACCACCAATGTTCTAGTAAATAATTATGAGGGCAGTTAAACTATGTGCCTATTACCCATCAAAATTCATTGAGGTTAGACTTCCAGCCATTTGATCTTCTCTTTATGCACGCCTTATAGACAGAATGCTCTCTTGCCTGCTGCCTGGTCTCTATGTGGGTACTGATGGGCTATGATCAAATTACCCCATGAGCTTTCTTTCTGGTGAACAAAACAAATTAAGCACTTCCAAGCCCTTCCCTGTAAGCTGCATTTTCCAATCTTTTAATCACTCCTGATACAACCCCGCTGTTTTAAACATTTTTCTTGAAGCGTGGATCCAGAATTCGACACATTTCCCCAAGCGGCCCCAGTAAGGACAAGTTCTGAAACACCACACGTTGCCTTCTCTGTGTTTTGTTTTGTTTTTTTTTTTTTTTTTGTTTGTTTGTTTGTTTTGTTTTACTGCTAAGGATCAGACTATTTTGCTTTCTTGCAGTTCTGCTTTGGGAGGTTGTATTCAGCCGTTGGTTTGCCATGACCCATACGTCTTCTGAAAAGTCACTGCTTTCCAAAGGAATTCTCCTCTCCCAGACATACCATGAGCACCCTCTGCTCCTGGAGCACACCGAATACCTTGGTTTGCTTTAACTGACTCTGCCAGCTACTCTGAACTGTGCTGCCTCGGGAACTTCCTTCTCTGTTGCAAAAACACCCTCTTAAACACAGACTACCACTCACAAATTCTTTTCAACCAAATTATTTACAAAGAAAAACCTATGCATAGCTAAGAGCAGATAGATGAGCACACGTTCCATCATGAACTCTTCAACAACCCAAGTGATGTTAAAGTAATGAACAGTTAATAAGTGGAGTCATGGCTCTGCTGATAAATAGTTTAATGGAAAAAGAGATCTTAATCTTCTCCTCCTACCACTTATCACTATGTAAATAAATAATCCTCTTGCTTAAGTGGTAAAGAGCTAGTAATTATTGTGGTTAATATAAGAAAAGTTCAGTTCTGCCAAATTACAAGAACAGAAACCCCTTGATGCTTACTCCTCAAAGCTATGACAACAGTACCACAAGTTCAGTGGCTGCACAGCTTTTCAAGGGAGGGCTGTAACTGATGCATACTGACTGTGACAGAAGAATCCCCATCCTTCAGCAAAGCCCTGTTACAGAACTTTAACCATTCCTACCCTCCAGCTCGCACAGCTACTCCCTGGCCACAGTTATTTCCACATCTGAAGCAAATGTCTCCATAGTTCACTTACTGCAGCACCTCGGACACCCACAGTCTGGGGGTGTTACTCTGCTGGGAATGGTGTACCTGCCTTGTGGGTGAGGCTGCTGGTACCACTAACAGGCATTTCCAGGAAACAAGGATCCCATGCTTGTGCCCCTGCACACTGCAGAATCCACATTTAAACATGCTGCCTGTTACTCATCATACAACACAGTTTAAAAATAACATAAACAGAACTTCCATGGTTTTCAAGACTTCTGTAATGTGCTGGTTACAAGCACAACAGGCATTTAAATATGAACAGTTATTGGGAAGCTTTTTAAAGACTACTGGTATCTTAGTCAGTACAAAAAAAATAACAGCCTAAGTATCTTGGGTAGGAACTTTTATGTCATGTCCCTTTCAAGGAGCAATTCAAAGAGCAACACTATTAAATCTGCATGGGGCATATCAAGTTGTAACTTGTTGTTTCTTTAATCAGAGAAAGGTTTAAGTTCAGGGTACAGAATGCAAAAGAAAGGATTCTACTCCCCATTAAATCAATGGCAGACTATCTACCAGTTTCAATGGGAAATTAGATGTGAAAGGAATCTATTTCCTGAGTTAAGCTCAGACTACAGCCGTGGAGAAAAGATTTTGGAGAAACTGTACTGCTCTTTAAACCTCAATGACTTACCCAAACAATAATGCCATGGTCAATTCCCTTCCCTCAAAACCTATATTTAAGAAAAGGCAACCAAAAAACCCCTAACCAAACAAACTCTAGGCCATGGAAGAATAGGTGGCATTCAAAACACCTGAGGTACAAGTCAGAAAGATACAAGACAAGAAAAGGTTACAGAACTCTTTAATCACACATGATTGTGTCTTCAGAAAGTACCTGAAGTATGCTCAGAAAGCAGCAATTCATCCTATTTAAACAACAACAAAATAAAGTCAAGGCAATTTCTCAACAAAGTCACACAACAGTTATGGTTGGAAGGGACCTCTGGAGGTCACCTGCTTCAATCAAGCTCAGAGGCTATTTTAAGATATTTTTAATACCTTTAAGATGGAGATTTCACAAGCTTTCTGGACAACCTGTTCCAGTCGTTGACTAATGCTGCTGCAATGACTTGTTCCCTTTAATTTATTTGAAACTCTCCTTGCTGCATCTAATTCCAATTGCTTCTTATTCTCTTGCTACGTCCCTAACAGCCTGGCTTAGCCTTCACTGTAGCTCCATTAAGCAGCCGGAGAACACGGCAGGACACAGGGGAGGGAACATGGAACAAGGCAGTTTACCTTACCTGAAGCAAGAAAATGCAGACAAGCAAACAGCATGTTGAAATGCCTAAAGCACAATTCTGGGTTTGAAGAAATTCAAGTTTCTTCCCCCATCTGAAAACACATTTGCTGCTTGACCTTGCAGCAAGTCACACAGCCCCTCTGGCTATGCTGATGAAATAAATAAATATGCTAAATAAATGGAACCAAGGCATGGGACTGAACACTGCCCTGGAATCATTTATACTATTAAAATATTAGTGTGATTAAAACCTGGCATGGTTTTGGCCTAGACAAATTATCAAATCTGAGGTGATATTTAGGTGTGATTTAAGCACAATACATGTCTGGGACCATGCCCAAACTACTTGGACCCCAATTGTGGCTGGAGATGAGCAGATGAAAAAGGCAGATGAAAACTGGGGATGTGACCTTCATCTAGACACCACATCTAAAGGTCTGAAAGCCACCCTCAATCTGTTCTATTTAGCAGTACAGAAATAGTATTTGTGACCCAGTTTCCCCTCCTGTACAACTAATGTGAAGTCAGCCACTTCCCACAAAATTTTGAGGCATTCTGTTAAAAACCTGACATGCAAGTATTATCGTTGTATGTGTTTGCCTGCAGAAGAAACACACCATGCTAATTAAGTTAGAAAAAATCCTTACATCTGGATCACATAACTGCAGATTAAAACTGTCCTACGGACACAGCCAAGAAAATGCAAGACCAGACTTTTTTTGTGCACTAAAGCCTACGGTGCAACCGTTGTTACTATACTTTGGGAGAGAAACGAATGAGTGCATCATAGCTGCTGAAACAAAGCACTTTAAACAGAGTTCCCATAAAGAAAAAGATCTGGAAGAGATTTGTATTGTCTGTGGAGCTTTAAGAGCACCAACAGTCGTTTGAAAACTGACACAGCACCGCACCCAGGACAGGCAGGAGGAGACTGAATCTCTGCACATCCCTGATGCCACAGTTTAACTCAGGAAGAAACCTTGCTTTTTTTTTTTTTTTTTCAAACATGCAGATGATCTTCCTCCCACTCAGGACTGCAAGCATTAAAACACATCATATGAAACTGTGTAACTTCCTTTAGATTCAAAATCTTACCTCAGAATAAAAATAAAGATCTCTTACCAGGCAATCTTACAGGTTTCCATGGTGCAGAATTTGGCACATAGGCATGTTTACTAGCAGTCACTACCAGCTGATTGCCCAACTTATACTGAAACTTGAGGAAGGCAGTGCCATCTGCTCCTGAGGTTCCAGATGCAATGGAGATCTGGTTGGTAAAAATCTCAATGAAGGCTTCAGTTACTGGCTGATGTGTGCTGGCATCGCTCACATGAACCTTCAGTGTTACTTCTGTAATGACAAAAAACCACAGCGATTATCATCCAAAAATCTTTTGTGGGAGGCAGCAGTTAGAATGTGCTAGCACAGCAATGACAAAAAAGATCCAGGGCTCATCGCTGACCTCTGACACTCTGATGCCAAGTACAACCTCTCGCCCTGGCCTGCAGTTCTCCCTTCTGGGCAGTCACTCCATAGAGATGCTGCAAATTCTGCCACAAAAGCCAGCCCAGGTCCTCAATTACTGCCCCGTGCTAACTCCAGCTGTGGATGCATCCATATTCCAGCTGTGGCTGCCTCCAGCCAGCCTTCTCACCAGCAGTGTGGAAAGGGAAAGGCTGGAAGCGGGCTGTGCTCCCCCACCCCTTTCCCGAAACATTTCCCTCTTTGTGTAGCCAAGGAACAGAGTACATCAGCTGAGATGGAAGCCCAGGAAGAAAGTGGGCAAAGGAGTGGGCTGTGTTACAGTCAGAGTTTTTGAACTTCCATGGGTGACACTGACCCAGCTGGAACAGGACAACCCTAGTGACATCTAACCAAGACACTGAAATCCCATGGGATCACATCCTTGTCCTCAAAGCACTGGACGATCAGGTGGGAAGCAGAGCGCTAGCAGCGAGGATCACTTTTCCCCCTGCCTCCCTGTTCACCTTTTCCAAAGGGGTAAAACTATCCCAGGCTGTGTGTAGGGGCAGTGACACCTGCTTGTCAGCCCTGACACCACCCCGGTACCTGTCCCCACGTACAGCTGGTGGATGCCAGAAGCACAGAAGCGATGGCCAAGGCAGGCAGGAGCATCACACATCTTGCAGACATGCAGGCAGGAGCTAACACAATGGACTACATTCTCCTTGAGTAATTTGCTGTTTTTCCAGAAACTAATTACTCATTTAAATGTTTCCAGATGTACAATATTTGTCCACTCTGAGCCACTCCTATGACTAAACCATGCATTGTGTCACCAGGCTTTTGTTACATGAAGTGGAGGGGCTTGTGCAAGACAGTCCCTCTGGAAGGCAGCCCTCTGTATCTACCATTCTTTTTCTTCCTCTCCAGCAGTTTCTGTGTCTCATGCTCCGAAGCAGCAGCCGTTGCCTTTCTGCAGTAACAATGACTTAAAGGCAATGCTGTGTTGAAAAGACCCAGCAATGCCTTGATCAAGCAACTCCTTGGATTTTTTTAATTTACAGCCCTCTCTTTCTCCTAAATAAACACCCACCTACCTCTTTCTCTTCTCTCCCACTCTCCCCTTTCTCTCATTCTTGCCCTCACCATTGCAAATTCTGCAGTTCTTGCTTGAAGTCCACTCCCTCAGCTCATTCCGTCCCCCAAGGTAGCAGAGGATATTTTGCAAACTCCCTTTCTGTGTCAGGGGGATTCAGCTGCTCACAAGCAAGATGCTCGCACTCCATGTGCAACTCGTTTCTTCATGAACTGCCCAGAAAAAAGTGTGACCTCTTCTTCAAATTTAATTAAAAACAATACACTAGTTTCTACAGAGCAGTATCCATGGAACAGTTCTGTTATATTACTACTGTGTGTTAGGATTTTAAGAAGGTATTTTGTTGTAAGCCCTGAGCCAGCAACACAAAACACAAAGAACAACAACAAAGAACTTAACAAAACCCCTGCTGTGATTGCAGTAATGGAATGATATAGCAGAGTATGCTGAGAAACACACTGGAACTAGGTACAATTTTAAAAGGATGTTAAGATGTAATATGAAAATATCAGCACCTCTATCCTAAGGGCATTTCCACCAGTAAGATATCGAGCCTTTCCATAAGCAGAGACCTTCTGTCTGAATCCTACAGAACAGAAAATACAAATATCAGGCAGCCCTGAACTAAAAACCCATCAGAGAAATCCATCATCATTGCAGTCCTCACTGTAGAACTTGGCAATGGAGGATGCCAATTTAGAGGGGATCAGCATGAAATACATTCTAGCTATTAAAGATTCTGGAGTTGTTCCCAGTTTTGCCTTTAGCAATCAAAGAAAACATATATTGAAAAACAGTGTCCATACACACTGCTGTGCACATGCAGAATGCCCTAGAAACTTTGGGTTGGCGATCAAGCAACTTGGGAAACCTTGTGCATGGGAAAGGTAGCCACAGTAACCAAAGAAGGAACCTGTATGTATTTACCTGTTTACAAACTGTACGTGTATTTACAAATGTGAGGGCAAAAAATAATGCACATTTTTATTTTCAAAATGTGCAGGAACAATATGCTGAGACCCAAGGCCAGAGAACTGTGCTGTCAATGTTTCCCACTTTGAATCGCCCAGCAAGGAATGCCAGAGAACAGACGCTGCAAAGAATAATAGGCCACGCATTAAAGAAACAGCAAGTGAACAGGATCAGCTGAACACTGTGGTTGGTAATTTCAGTAACATGAAAGTTTAGCCTTTTCTTAAAAAACACATTTTAGAAGGAACCAAGGAGCTCTTAAATATTAAGTACCAATCAAGGAAGAGGATAAGAAAACAGCACAAGTGTCACACCTATTAATTCCTTATAGCCATCCAAAATTCTAGAATAGAGGTTACTACTAAAATTGATCAAGAAACAGATAAAGAAAAATTTTCCTGTACATACAAATCCAGTACTCTCCTCCCAAACAAGAGAGCTAGCCATGGGTATCTCCAGCAGGAAATGTCTTTACCCTTCACTCTACAGCTATATAAGGGTTTCTGTCTGCATCCTTCTGTCCTTCTGATAAGGAAGGATAAGGCTTTCCAAAACCCTGTTTCCAGACGGAAACAACAAAGGGCATCACCCAAGACTGATGACCTCAAAGGCAACAGACTGGGACTGCTGTTCCAAACCACATTCCCTAGATCAAACACCAGGCTTCTTTTCTCCTCCTTTTTGATATTTAGACTTGTTTTTTTCCTGGAAGGATACAGAAACTCCTAGCAGCCTGAATAACCCTAATTCCTCTTCATGTGTTATCTTCCCTGACATATGTGTGAAATGGGTACAGCTTGCCTAATTCAAGGCTTTCTCCCACGCAACAGCTCCTTGTTCCCCTGATCTAATGCAGCAGTGATGTCACGAACACAAACCCTGCATTATGGCAGGAATTTCCCCAACGAAACACCGAATTGGTACAAGCTTTAAACTGGAAAGAAATTGTTGAAGAAAACCTCCTCTCAAACAGCGAATGATGAGAACAATCTACAGAGACTACTATGAAAACTTAAAGCAATACAGTAAATTTCAGAATTGTTATGAGATATTCAGGCACTTCTTGAAGAACATGAGAGCTAAAGAAGGGAATGAAGAGAGCAGAGTAAGGATGGCAAGTGATCCAAGAGTGATGTGCTCCAGGCAATCCTGCTTTAGCAGGGGAGCTGGACTAGATGACAGCTCTGACAATTCCATGATCCTGTGAAGATTAGTCTGACCTCAAATTAACAGGGAGGTCTTAGACCAAAGCACTAGGTATACCAAAGAAGCATTTAATTAGAAAAAGCTGCTTAGAAGACTCATTATTAGCTAAGGAATAGAGTCTTTAAAATGCCTGGCAAACTCTCCTGTTGGTACCCTTAGCGAAACAGCGGGGATTAAGCAAATATGTAATTCTTGAGTTTTACAGCCTCCCATAGCAAGGAGCTCACACAGGACACACGGACTCAGAGAAGGAAGGACATCTGCAGCAAGTGAGGAACACCACTGCCACGTGCCCTACCCTTACACTCCTACAGCAAAGGAACAGCCGTTCGCTTGCAGGAGACACCCCATGAGCAAAGGTGTCCTGGCTGCACTGGCAAAAGGACTCTGTGTCTCTGTCTAAAAGCGCAGCCAGGAACAGGCCAGTTAACGATGCTGAATACTGTCAGATCTCTGGGAAACCCTGCCACGGCTTCAAGAATCCCAAAGTGGGAAAAGGACATTACTGGGAATACAGCAAACACGGAGTTACATTCCACAAAGGGATCAAGGTTGCCGTATGTGTATGCACAAGCATGTCAGCCTAGTCGTCTAACCTAAATCTTTTTTCTTATATTCCTTTTCTTCTTTCAGCAATCACATCTTACTTGTTTTTCAAATGAGTGCAAACCAAAACTACCAGTTACAGAGAGTACAGCTGCTTAAGTGTATCTCCCTCCCAGTTTTCTAGTACTAAATTTACTTCCAGCATATAAAAAAACCTCCAGCATCTCCAAGGTTATAATTTGAGAAAGTGAAATAAAAGAGACCAAAAAAGCCCCTTACATGTTAGCATTCCATTCCATAATCCCATCTATTTTCTTAATCTGATTTTTGAGATTTTTACTAAGTCTAAATTTTCTCTGAGCAATCTTTCCTGTGCCATCTGTTTTATGGACCATACTGCCTCTTCTGAAATACAAGTAACCTCAAGACAACTATTTCTGCAGTTGCAACCCCTCCTAGACTCACAACTGCTCTTCACGCTGCTGTGAACTCCCGCTTTGGGAAGGGTTTCCTTCAGCAGTGGCATGATCACCATTGTCTTCTATAACAAAACTCCTGAAAAGTGAAAAGCACCATGTTGTTTGCCTTTTTTTGTTGTTTGTTTAAAAACATCTGTACTGTTACACAGAAAGAAAAACCCTGAGCAATTTGAGCAAGGGCACACTGTCAGATCTCAAATACAGAGATAAACAGAGAAGTTCTGACAGACTGAAAGTCCAAGATCACAATCTTATTTGGATCCCAATCGTGCAGCTTCGCTTCTCTGCGCCACCCGTCTGTGGGGCAGCTCCCACTGACCTATGCTGGGCAAGGGGTCTCCTTTGGGAGCAGGGGGACACAGGCAGCTGTTAGCACTCATCTTTTCCTCTGAGGGTCCCCTATCTATGGACAATGTCAGGATATTACCAAAGAATGGAATATTTGAACTATCTAGGTTTTGATTAGAGAAAGAAAACTTCCTGCCCGCTTAAAAAAATGCCATTATGACCTTTATTTAAATTTGTATCCTCTGCACTGATTGAGCTCGCTGGCAACATGCCTGGATTTGAACCCTCCACGCTAAATGGATAAGCCTTTCTGCCTCTTAACCTTTCACCACTGCACAAGGTCACACTTCAGCCAAACAACAGGATTTCCCTTTACCTAAGGGAAAACATTTTCCTAGAAAAAGGAGTGCTGCCCATCCCCCAGCCGCAGGTGCCAGCTCAAGCACTCACACATCATCAGATCTTCCCAACGCACTGCATCAAGAAGGCTCTGACAAACACCCTTAAAAACAGCAGCAGAGTATATAGCAGGGAAGCAGCCTCAGGAACAGCTATCTTACCAGATAGCATATTAGCTCACAGTGACAGGCTATGGGAAGATTTATTTTTTTTAAATAGCTTTAATTTTAGTTCTAGGTGTATAATTAAGGCTTACAATTAATGTTTAATTATGGAGTTAAGAGAATTAATGTTTGATTCTGGAACATTTATGAAACCCATCCAAATGGCTGTCTGTGATGCTTCTTTTAGCACTGCAATCTGAATTTGTTCAACACTTTTCTGCTTTACAGGTCCTGAGGAAGACTCTCATGGTCCTCTGCACACTCTGAGCACCTGTGGTGTGATGACTATAATTAACTCTCACACCTCAGAAGTCAGGAAGGAACTTTTTTACTCCCAAATGCGCAACTGAATGTGATTCCTGCATTTTTCTTTTATTCCTGTCCCTTGCTCCTCCTCAGAAACAGCAGAGATCTGATCCAGCAGGAGCTGCAGAGCCCAGTCCCAGCTGGTGCAGAGAAGCCTGGCTGTGACGCCCAACCAACGCATCTTGCTCATCTCCTGGGACAAGCAGGATCTGGGTGTGTGGAGGAGGCTGCTCCTGGGTGACAATGGAGGCTTCTTTTGCCCTTCCCTGCAGCACAGCTGAATTTCTCATCTACCACTCCTCACCATTGCAAGTGCCTCAGGCACTGCTGGGACTGTGGCTGGTTCCTCTAGTGCACAAGAATTTAATTTCCGTGGGTCTGAAATGGTTTATCTTAACTAAAATAATTAGACTCAATATTCAAATAAAGCACAGTGGTCTGTGATGCGAAGGTGAGACAGATACCCTACTTGCCTCATCATGTTTAAAATCTACTAAACGAAGCATCTGGAAATGAAAACACTAAATATGTTAGTTTATCTCAGAACACATTATCTCCTAGTGATGATGCATACACATTTTAGTAATATGTCATAAAAGGAACTCCAGTATAAAGACTAGAACAATTTATGCCATCTCCAATGACAACCAGGCTACCACACAGGCATGTACTCAGGGGGGAGGGAGGGGCAGTTACAGGATAATAAACTAAAGACACTCATCACGCAACTGTCCAACATTTAAGAGAGGATTTGCATATCCCAACTTGTTAGAGCCCAGAGCACTACCACCAAAATTAATTTATTGGGAAAAAAAAAGGTAGGAATCTGCTTTAATTAAAAAAACTGAGAGCTATATGCATAATGCAGAGATGAAACTCTGCCACCCTATTGTTAAGTGATTAAACAAGCATTTATAATTAACTTGAAACTCACACAGCTATGAAATTAATGAATAGCAGTAGTTGCATTAACAGGTCTGCCTTTGATCTATACAGGAACTGTGTATTACACAAAATAATTTCATTCCCAAACCTTCTCTTTTAGGCATGAAATTACATAAGATACTGTCATGGAGCGCAGATAGAAGTTAAGTTTCAAAGCTTTAGCAAAATGCATTCTTTGCAAGACGTGAAAAAGAAATCCCTGCTTAAAATCTTTTTTTTTTTTTTCCTAATAGAGTCCTTTGAAACTGTGTTTGGAGATCAATATGGACTGAAAAGTTAATGCACTGATATTTTTCAGTTGCTGAGCATTAGAGTTCCCCACTGCCTCAAACAAGAGCAGAGCTGACTCTGCCCCACCAGCTCCGAGGATCACAGCACAGGAGCTCAGCCAGAGCAGCTCTCGGGCATCTTAAGCCAACTTTATACCAATGCTTTTTATATCAAGGGGTTGGTGTGGGGGAGGGCAGAAAGAGAAAGCTTGGATTTGCTTAGCCACGAATGGGTGTTACATTTTCTTGTAATAACTTTTTCATAACTCTAGTAATAACAGCATGCATCTGAGGAGAAAAAAAATCAAAGCAGATGTGTTCTACCTTTAACTGAACCAGTGTCTGTACAGTGGGGCAGGGAGCACCNTTTAATATTAGGTTTAATCTCTACTTATTTCCAAAACCTGTGCTGAGAGCAAAGCTAACTGTCACTTTGGAAGAACGTATTTTTACTTTGGATCTTTGTCCTTTTGTTTTTTTTAAAACGAACCCCTTTAACAGTTCACACAAACGCAGCTCAAGTGACGCTCCGTCCCCACCGCGCTCTGCAGTGCAGACTCCACTTTCATCTCGGCACTCGACCGACACAACACAGGTACAGAGGCAAATTCTTGGGATACAACTTTATCCAGGCACCTGCACATTCTCTTCTTTTCAAAAAACTAAATAGTCAATTTATAGTCACTTCATTCCATGAACAGGTTCTCCTCAGCTGGCAGACAGGAGAATTAACCACAAGTGTAGCTATATACACACCGAGCTCGTTCCTGCAGGGCAGCCAGCCCGGGCAGAGGGCTCTGCAGGGCCAGGAGGAGCTCAGTGCCGCTGCCCAGCTCCTGCAGGGCACAGCCAGGACCATCCATCCCTTCCCTTCCCACCTCTGTGCCTGGCTGCAGACCCCTGCTCCTTCTCTGGGGCTGCTCTGCTGCCCCTGGGACCTGGCACCGTGTCGGTTCCACTGACTAACTCAGCAGCAGGCTAACACCACGAAGGGAAGGGCTGGCTGCCAGGTTACCAGCTGAACCGCTGCAGCAACGCAGCCCCAAGTGCCACAGGCAGTGGAGCAGGCAGAGGTGAGGGTGGAGCGGTGTGGAGCCTTCTGGCCAAGTGCAACAGGGGTGGAAGAAAGAAGGGAGCTGGTCCACGGGCCATGAGGTCAGCTCAGCTGCACCCAAACCCCAGCCTGAGAGCCCTCCTCAAGCCACCACGTCGCCAATGGCACTTCGGAAGGCTGTGTGCCCCTCTCCCAACAAGTTTTGGGTCAGTACTTGACAAGAACAGCTGCAGCAGATCCTCCTTCTGCGTTAGTCCCAGATCCCAAACTGAATCCCAAATAAATTCCCAACCAGGGTACCTCTACCACTGCACACCAGGACAGTGCCAGTAAAACCTCCTGGCTCTGTAAGGACAGGATGGTTGTTACAATGCCAGGAAAGGGCTGCATTTGGAGCAGGGAGGACTTTCATATGGGCACGATGCAGGGGTCACAATTGCTCCTGAATACCTGAGAGCCTCTGCAGTCACAGGGGGCACTTCTGTCCAGGCGGAGGGAAGAGGATGCTGTGGACTCCTCCAGCTCCTCAGAAGCACGCTTTCATGGGCAGCTCTGCACCCCTGTTGCTGTGACTGCTGTTTTCCCCTCACTATAGCACTAGGATTAATGTCCCCGCAACTTGCCTATAGTAAAACTTTCTTATTCTCAAAAAATATTTATCACAATTCCAAGTTTTTGAGATTTTTCTCTTCAACACAATGTTTATATTTCCGCACTTAGAATAATTAAAAAAAATATTTAAGCTGTGATCTAGGTCTTCTTCTAAATTATGAACGAAGACTCTAAATAAAATGGGACATACTACAGTTCCTTTGTCCTAACACTGCAAAGCGTGCCCAGCTTGACACATGCCCGTTTGTCAGTACCTTCTTCCCCCAGCATCAGTCGCTCAGAATCAGCCTTCTCACCCAAGTTTTTCTGCTCCAGGATGCCGTACTGTCTGTATTTTGACTGTGATGGCTGCATATATCCTAACAACTGACTCAGCAATCAAAACTTGCTTCAGTTTTCATTATTGCAACAGCCACGGTGATCTTAATTCTCATCGGGGGATTAATTCTAGGGTCGTTAAGATTCCATGAGACATAAAGTTTCTAATCAGACTAAAATTGTGAATTTTAAGAAATTACTTTCTAGTCCGCTACACTGGAAGTAAAATTTGCAAATCAGGAGTTCCTGGCTGTCCCATAAATTCATGATCATAATTGGAAAGTACAGTTACATTTGCAACATTCATCTTTCTTAAAACCTCATTTTATCTAAAACCACAAAGCACCAATATCCAGCTCATGTGGCTTTCCACAACCGGGAAGAGCTCTGGAGCACACCTTCACATTTCTCGGTCACCTTGCAGCTCTGATTGCCTGCGGTGCTTGTCACAGCCCCAGAGCTACCACTGCAGCTAGAAGACAAAGTTTTCAGCCTAGAGGTCTGGGGTTGGTCCAGGCTTTGGGAATGTGTGGAAGTGACTTGGAGCAGCACATTCGTTTAGGTTACCTTGAGGGAATCTGGAGGGACGAGCACTGCTGAAGGACTCTTGGGGCCCACAAATCAGAACATTGAAAACAACGAACCACAGCAGAGGGGACTGATCAAACAAATTGCTGAATCATCTGTTCTGTACAGAGATAAGTCTCAACATAAAATGCTGTGACTGACCAACAAAGAATGAAAGAAGGCTGAGAGGAAACAGGACGTGCCCTGAAGCCCATGGGAAACGCAGGAAGTGACTGACCCAGCTGCTGCTGCTGAGCTGACTCCATCTCAGTGCAAACGGGTGGCCTTTGTTTTAGGTGAACAGCTCCATCAGTTGAGTGGATTGACTGACTGAACCACAGTTGAGTGGGTCAAATCTTTCTCCCAAGTTCATTAAGAGTGAGAATGTAAAGAGAAATCAATAAATTTGAAGAAAGCAATGGTCTTGAGCTTGTTTCAACCCACATCTTCCTTCTCAGTGGCTGATAAGAATATTCTAGAGACCAAAATCAGGTATCATACGCTGGTGTGATTCAACTGCTATTGCCATTGCTGTATTTCCTGTTTGCCAAGTGCAAATTACATCAGTACTGTGTTTTCAGTATATTCTGTACCACTGTGCTAAATCAAAAATCCTATGTAACACTAAATATCTTCAAGTAAGTTCATTGAATATTAAACATTATACGCTCCATCTGTGCCATGCCTAAAAGAGCCCAGTCAGACAGCACAGGGCTCTGACAAACGCTCCTATTGCTTCCTAGGTTGACAACAGAAAGGCGTTATTGCTTAGACTCTGGCATAAACCCACTTTGGATATTTATAGCTATAAATATCACTCTGTTTAAGCTCTTCCCCACAGCACAAAATCCCTCATATTCTTTCTTTTTTACCTCTTCTGTTTCTTGTGCTGCAAAATACACATCTGTTTAAAAGTAACCCTACCACAAAGGGTTGCTGGAATTCTCAGCTTGACAAATACATCCACTTTCCCATTCACAAGCAGATACGTAGAGCTGAAAACATTCCAGTAGTGTCCCCTTGGCACAGACAGCAACATGAATATTTCGTAGGCGATTTAGTCTATGCATTAAGCCCATTTTAAAGTATTACACTGCTTTAAACAAAGAGCTGGATGTTTGGAAAGTGATCTGCTGCATACAAGCACTGTTTAAAGAGGAAGCAGGAAGAAAGAATTTCTAAATAACCAAATCATACAGACACTAAACTCATATACAGGAGCTGCATTAACAGGATGTGCCGGGGAAGTTTGCTGGGAAGTAAATGAAAAAGTACACGCACAAGAGCAGGAATCAACTGCTGAAAGGGCAAAATGCACCTTATTATATTGTGCCTGAGATGAAGATACGGCTAGCAGATGAGCAGCTCCTGGATGTTCTGCACACATGCACACACACACACACGTATGCTAACTGAACTGAGGATGCAAGGTACAGCTGATCACACTAGAAATGACAGCATGTACTTTAAAAGTTTCCTTGTCGCCATCAGTCCACACCATCGCCCTCATTCTGAAAGTAAGTTTACAGATACTTGAACGAAGAGAAGAAAATATGTATTTTATGCAGGGATATAACCTCCTTTTCTTTTCATGTTTGCAATTAATTGTGTTCTCACACTTAAAAAGGAACTGCTAAGAAAAATTTCAACAGCGAACCAATATTTTAAAGGAACCAGCCCAATAAATTTAAAACACGTTCTACCATATTTAGTCATAAATACACCAGCAGCGACTACTACAGGAGTGCTAGTCACCTTGTAAGCATGTAAAATAGAGATACCAGAATCCCCATCTTTCCTTCTGAAATGTAACAGCTATAAGAAACCTACAAATACAAAATTTTAGCAGTATCACGCTACATATTATTTTATTTGACATCCACTTCTCTGAACTACTATTCACTGCATTTTAAAGTTCAGCTAATTTCACCGTATCTTGGCATTTGGGAAATTAACATTTCACAATTCAAAAATGAGGTATTCTTCCTGCTTTGCTGAGCATATGTTCTAAATCAAAATTGCTCTTCACTTTTTTTATTTTCCCCCTCTTCGCATTAGGTCCTGGGAAAAAAAAGCCCTAAACTCACCCCCCAGTGTACGTGCACACGCATACACATGGTCATGACTTTGGGTCCTGTTGTCCTGGATCTTGCTGAAGTATTTAAAAAAAAAAACGAGGAATTTTTTCCTTGAATACTGGACTCTCCTTGCTCTTTAAGTCCTTGTCATACTCCAGTAATTCCCATCAGCTCTAGACTCATGGTGCAATTTGCTCTTGTTTCGACTTGCATTAAAATTGATCCGAAAGTGTCAAGAAAAGCAAGATACAGAGAAAATTTTCCTTGGTGCAGCAGTGAGAGAATAACACCTACACCATGCCATGAACCCTGCTCACCGATACAACCACTGCTCCACTGTCTTTACCTAACAAGTTCTTCAGGACCAAGGTGTGAGGCAGCAAAGGAAGCACACAGTTACCTTCCCCGCTGACCGCGGGGGCACAGACATTTCTATTAACCTCAATTCTTTTCAGTTTTTAAGAAAGAGAGATTGATAAGGGCTTGATATTTTGTGAACTGCATGGCAACCACACAGAAATATTCCTTCACTGTGCTGAAGGAGAGACTGCCTCCCTGGCAAGTGCGTTCACAGTGTCTCTTTTATTCCAAGCTGGTTCAAGAGGGCTCAATGGGGCGAGGAGCTGGGGATGACAACCTCCTCGCGGGAACAAGCAGGACTCTGGTGAGGCACTGATGGCTGCCCTGAGTTTTCACTGCAGAGCCCCTCATGTGCCTGTTTCGGAAGCCAACTCTCGTCCAGCTTTGTGCCACAGCAACACAGGAACCATCATGTCAGAGCACTGAAAATGGATTTCCTTGCATTTCTGACACCACGAGAGCCAGCAGCAGGCAGGGAACTGGGAACTGCTCTTCTACCACCTCCTGGGCTTGCCATACTCACGTCCCAAAGACACAGCTTGAGGCTCTTCTCACTCAGTCTTAAGACAAGCACACACACACACCCTCACCCCCTCCCCAACATGAATAATCTACTAAATTGATTTCTACAGGGTAATATTTCATACTGGGTTAATTCTGATCAGTGATCATAGTCTGATTTGTGGACAAGGATGAGTTGCTGACTACCTCTCTGGTTTTTTGAATTTAATTAGGCAAAGATATTAAGAGAGCAATAAAGGGATTATTCTGAGTTTATCATAAGCAGAAACAAACCTTTCTTTATGCAAATCTCAATGAATCAGCACACAGAGCTGCAGGTTACACTGCAGAACCAGTGAACCGGGTAAAAGAAAACAGCCATCCTGAAGCCAAGGCCATGCTAGAAATGAAAAATACTCTTTTACTTTTTTTTTTTTTCCTTTGAGGAGATCATGGCTTTCTCAGTAGGGCCTTAGGCTGACAGGAACACCTATAAGCTTACACAGCATCTCAATGGAAAACAGAAGTCGCTGTTGGGGTTTGGGCTGGCTTTGCACAGATGATGCCACCTCTTTTCACTTTCCACAAGTCTACAAGGACACAGTTTTTAATTTTGCATTACAAATTTTCACAGTCAGTACCTCGACAGCTAGTGAAATAGATCATACATTGCTGGGATGTTGCAATGTAGAAAATGCAGTCTCTGGGGTGGTTTACCTCCTGAGAAGGTTCCTGTGGCATCTGTGACCGCAGGGAGGAGAAGGCTCAGCAGAGCAGGGCAGGCGCTCCCAGCTCAGCGCTGCACACCAGCTGCTGCAGAGGGAACCCAGCCACCCCAGGAGCCCAGCCTCTTCTGTGAGGATACACTCTCACATACTTCACAGCTACCAGTGACACTGCCACATTGCCTATCTTATGTTTTCGTGCAGCAGAAGGAAAGAATGTTTAAGATAAGTCATTCAATAAAAAGGAAAGAATTAAATGGGAAGCTTATCGTTTCCTTTGGCCTAAACAAGCTAAAATTGAAACATCTGAAAATAAGGATATATCACTAAATTTCACTGCCTCACTGTATTCTCTTAATTAAGATATTATTTTTCTACAAAACTTTGTGGGTTTTATATGTTATATGCCTTACACATTACATCTTTAATAGAAGCATTGGCTCAGATGAAAAAAAGAGTGAGGACTAACTTCCTTGCAGTTAAATCAAGAAACCAGTTTCCACTTCATGTGAGCTTTGTTTCAGGGCTAGAACTCTTCAACATATGGTATTACTACAGAGCTAAGAAACTCAACCAGAAAGGCCTGAATCATGCTATGATTTTAGACAAGTTTTAGTTCAGCACCATTCAGCCTGGTGGCCATTTAATTCTCAGTGGCAAGCCAAAACATACTGTATCTGACATTCTGAGGACTGGAAGGTTCTTAGTATTATAGCTCAAAGCCAGGAATATTTATTTGGTACCGTATGAACACAGTATGTTTAAGAATTGAAATATATCACACCTCAGGGTGGATCCAGCAACGCAATGCAGCTGCTTCAGTCACACCAGCCACACACAGCATGCCCACCGGTAAAAAAAATGACCTCGGTGTAAAATCCTACGGTGACACAGTCAGAAGCAGAACTCTGTGAAGATTCACCCTCCCCCCCTGTCAACCAGATACCGAGTACCTACAGCTGACAGGCAGTGCCATGAGAAGTCCACGGTGGTGCAACTATCCTCCGGCCACCCTCCGTGTCTGCTGAGGTTGTTTGCTCCCCGTGACCACGGCTCCCCAGGTGCTCCAGAGGCTCCATCACCAGAAGAAAGTACCAGGGCTGTTCAAGGCAGAACTGCTGCTCCCTGGGATTTGATTTCCCTTTCAGATCTCTTATCTTATTCTGACTTCTTTTCTTTGCAGATCAAAAGAGTAACAATTATCAGATAAAGCTTTAAGAGTGTAAAAATCCTGCACTGGAGATATAATGAGGGGGTTTTACACCATCAGCTTTAGGCTGTCAGAAGCACTCAAATCCATCACCTCCAGTGAAGGTCAACATTTCTGCAGGGACAATGCAAAGAATTTTGGTACTTCAATTTGCAAGCAAGTTAAATGTCCATATTAGCTTAAAATTGATATGGAGAAACATTCCATGTGCCTACACCAAGATGATGCAGCAAAATCATGTGGCAATTGGGAAAAAAAAAATAATGTTTGTATTCAATCTGTCTCTCCAAGTATTTGGTAAGCAGAGGGGAAAGGAAGACTGATTAACACAGCAGAGTTCCCTTTAGCTGACTTACATTCAGCTGCATTCATTTATTTAACAGACGTCAGAGACAGCAAACTTATTTGTCAGTTTAGAGCAATTTCACAAAGTCATCTTTATCCCTCAGTGGCTACCATCTCCCTCCATTTTCTCACCACTATGAAGTTGCTTAAAATGCAGTTAATCAACCAGTTAATCAACTGATACCACTATGAGGCTGAAAGCAATGCATAAAAAGCACATAGCTTTCTAGGAAAACCATCTCTTTAGTTAAGAGAATATACCGAGGCAATGAAGTTAATTCTATTCTAGTTTTCAGACGGTCCAATTTCAGCTTTCCTAGAGTCTTCATTATGTCAATGGAAGAACAGTGATAACAAACAGGTCTGCCTACAAAACTGGGACTCCTGCACTTAATACATTCCCTTCTACTTTTAGTTACATCTAGGAAAGAACAGTGTTGACATTTTAGTCACGTCCCATATCTTAGAATCACAGAGTGCTCAGAGTTGGAAGGGACCTTAAAGATCACGGAGTTCCAACCCCCTGCCCTGCGCAGGGACACCTCCCACCGGAGCAGGCTGCCCAGAGCCCCATCTAGCCTGGCCTTATCATCTTGCAACCATACACTTTTTTGCCTGCTGTCCACTGTGTTTAAGGGAGAAAGCAAAGTGGGTGGTGTACGACTTTATTCAGCAAGAAACACTCCTCACTCAAATTGTGCTGAAATAAATTATCTTCTCGTCACGGTTTAGCCTCGGCGGCAACAAAAGCGCCACGTGGCAGTCCCTTGGCTCCGCCCCCCAGTGG
>VXBW01008237.1:83017-102319 GCA_013400375.1 Thinocorus orbignyianus
ACCGCCCGCCCATGTATACGCCGACGCCGTGACGTCACCACGCCCACTCCCGGCTGTGGCCCCTCCCCTCCCCGGCCAGCTCCCTGCTGACCCTGGGCCTGACACACATGGGGTGGGATAGTTGTGCCGGAGAGAGACAGGGGAGAATCAACCCCGTCCCTGCTGGAAACCAGGACACTTCTTCAAAACCATTTAGAAAGAGCAATCTTGCTGAAAGAAGTCCTTTGAAAAAGTACAGTGAAAGAGTAGTATGGAAGAGACATAACATTAAATCAGCCTCAAAACTTGTTTAAAATGCACCCTGGTTTTCCTCCATGCTTATCAGAGAACATTACTGTCATCAAGCTACTTTTTAAAATCAATTGGATTCCATTTCTTCTTGGAGTCCCTTCATTCCTGATGCCTCCTCAAGATATTTCCAACAATGACTGTGTTTGCATCTCAACTTCATTTGACATTTGAGTTAATATAAACATTAAATGTTAGTTGAAGGTAAAAGCACCTCACTTAACAGTTCCTAGATGTGAATATAATGGATATATCACCCTAACTGCAGCTAATCCCTCCCTCCCAAACAAACATCAAAAAAAAAGCAGCCAGAGCTGTACCGCTGCATTAGCTTACCACAGCATCGGAAACAAAGGATAGTACTGGGCAAGCTTTCAAAATACAAATTCTTCCACTGTGAGAGTCCTCCTGTTTTCAATCTGTTACAGTTAAATGCACGTGCTCCTCAAAAGCACGTTTTGCACAAAGAGGGCTTAAAGAGCAATGAAATGTTCACTTCCAAGTAACGTTAGTACGGTCGCTTACAAGTCAACGTGACAGAAGCAAGCAAAAACTCAGTGTGGAGATGCAAAAGCAACACCCCTTACCTGTCAAGATAAAGATAAACCAAACCCACATTACCTCACTGTATTCTTTCAAAATACTGCATAAAATCTTTCACATTTAGCCAACTCAAGTTGGCTTACACCACTACCTTGGGGTTTTGTAGCCTTTTTTAAGAGTTTTGGTTTTAAGGCCATTTAAGCATTATGGTAAATTACCAAAACTTCCACAATTTTGGTAAATATTTAGGAAAGATTTTTGGATGGATGCCTTCCATTAGATTTTCTTGTTAAATGTGGAAAAAGCTCACTAACCACGTCAGGCTGCGCCTACATGTTACACAGTACAGGTGACTTCAGACAGTGACTGTTGGAAGAGAGGGGGAACAGGCAGTGAGTGGCTGTGCAGGGCTCAGTCACTGCCTGGGGTTAAACCACAACTTCATTGTCCTCAAAACAAACATTTCCCCATTATTCCCCTACTCCAAGGCAGAGTACAACGTCCTGTAACTGCCAACAGACAAGGCAGAGCATTGACTAATCCATTGATTCCTGTTTGCCTGTTTGAGAGGGGTTCTCAGGACAGGGTTATGCAGAGCCGGAGGGCAGGGACAGACAGACCCTCTGGGACACAACTCAGTCACTGCTCTGACCAAACCAAGCACCAACGCTGGGAACTGGTGCCTGAACCACCAAAATGTGCCTTTGGACAGTCTGTGTGGGGGTTTTATGGCAGCAGCAAGGACTACTTCACAGATCAGGCACTCCTGAGTGATGAACCCTGAAGGCTGAACTCCAACCACTGATCCCAGAAACGTTATCTTTCGCTGGGTTCTGCAATTCACTGCTGTGACTGCTGAAATAACTACACCTATTCACCTGACCGAAACATTGTACTGGCACTGCCAAAAGCCACACACTCCTTTGTGATTTTAGAAACAGCTTCATCTACACTCAGCCTCAAAATACACAATTATAACAAAGTAATTAGCAATATTTCACTGCAGTTTGGATTTAGCTAAAAATCAGACTTTATGCTAACAGATACATTAAAAAAATAATATAAAAACTCATTAAAGAATGGAAACAGGATTTGCCACACCAGATCAAGACACTATTGTTTCTAGCATGGTATTTGTCTTTGGCATTGGCTTGGTACTGTAGACAGGCAAGAAAGTGACATAGTCTTACTAAAAAAAAATAAAAGTGTTGCATAACATACATATATGAAAGTAAAAGAATAAGGGCTAGGGAAAAGAGTATTGTCTTACATAAAGCCATGTAGTAAATTACATGTTTTCCCCAGACTTAATTCCCTGTTCAAGGTTATAATTCTGCAAGCAAAGGAACAATTAAGAACGATGCCAAAGTACTCTCCCAAGCACTGCAAGTGAGAGCAGATTTAGAAATACAACAGATACCAGTACCAAGACAGACAGGGCTGTCTTGTCAAGCACCTGTATCTGATCAAGGAATTTTAAAAGAACTGACAGGTAAAATAAAAATCCTGCAGCAGGTGCAAGAGACCTTCTTTAGATGTGGCTCCAGAAGGAACTTCTCAGGGCACAGCTGCACTTAACTAGCTGTTGCAGATAAAAAGTATTGAAAAATTTGCACCAGATAGTACAATATTACTAATAACAGTGAAATGCTTTGGAACGCCCTCTGATTCCCAAATGGTGGAGTTAAGCAGAACTCAGTTTTAGGATGAGGTCAATCAGATTCAAGAAGAGTTATACTCTAGAGATGACAACCCATTCCGTTCCAGTCCCATACTTCCACAGCTTCATGGAGCTCACTGTCCATACTCAACACTGCACTCCCAACAGGTTAACATACTGCTGCACTCCAACACCTCTCACCATCTACAAGGAGCTGTGGTCACTTCTTGTGCACCACCTGTAGTTTCTGCAGCAAGACACTTGTAGACAGGAGGGCAGAAAAGCCTTTTGGTCCGAGCCACAGTATAACAGGGATTTCACCCAGTCCCCACCGCTGTTCTGCAACACGAGCACCAACTACAGCCACACAGACCAAGCTACTCGCTTTCAAAAATCATTTTGCACACCAAAAAAGGAGAAATGAGACAGCTTCCCTTTACTTTCAGCTAGCAAATATTTGCTTTCCATATTATGCAGACAACAATCAACCTGCTCCAGGCTGAAAGCAAAGAAGACAAGGTAGACCTATTAGACCAAAGAAGATGGGGAAAAAGATTTAAAAATAATGAATGAAATCAGTAATCCAAAACCCAAGTACAGGCTATTGCTGGTGCCTACAACAGCTTTCTGAACACAGACTACTAGCAAAGAAATCTGAAGTTTATGTAATACACAAAATCTTGAGATTATTACTGAAAGTTATGAAGTAATCCAAAGACTACAAATGGTCCTGAGGAAGCAATTCTAAAATAATAACAATAAAAAAATTAACTAGAAATCACAAATTGCATTTATTCTGGCATAAGACCTGTATATGTCTTGGAATTAAATATCTGCCTTTTTATTAAAAACATCCATGTGTTTTCATGCTGGGTTTAAAACATGAACAGAAGACATTTGCTAGATTAACACCCTTGCTATCACATTTTAAGTCTTTAAAGAATCACACAATATGAAAGTTAGCATTTGATTCTCATCAAGTTACAATGCAGTCCAATTTTTTTTCATAAAAAAAAATAACATTAACTTTATTCCTCACTTATAATATAAACCAAGACAGAAAGTAAAGAGTTAAAGCTGTTTGGCAGCTGTTACTTTAAACTCCTTTGGGTTTTATTATTTGCAGAGCATGTCAGTTTCTCCGCTCTGGAACTTTTTAAAACACTCAAGCAGAGGAATGTCACAGCACCATCATCTGCCATTGGTACAACAGCCAGAGATACAACACAGCAGAGGACCTCCTCCTCCTCCAGATCTGTCACTTGTAATAAATTCTGGTATTGCCAGAAGCTGACTTAGAACAGACAGACAGAGAACATTAAAAGAGTAGAATGGGACATGACCTATAGAGGAGCGATGGGTAAGGCTGGAGAGAGCAGTAGGATTTCTTAGAGGGAGAGGATACAGAGAGAGGACAGAGCCAAATGGCACTCTAGAGTGAAAGGGACAAACAAGAGTAGAGAACCTTGAGCACTTATGAAAAAGGAGTTTGCTGCAGTGCTCAGGCACACACCACACCAGTCTCTTGTTCAAGGTGCTGCGAAACTAAAGACCAATGCACAGCACTAAAATCCAGCCACAGTGAAATCAGATTAGAGACAAGGTCAGCATTGCAAAAGCTGAACAGCAAGTACCACATAGAAATCAGAGACTGTCTGTGAAGAGAATACCTAGAACAGAAGATTTTGCACAATTAAGAAAAAGAAAACTTTATTTTTCTAATTTTTCAAATAAATGCTCTTTTCCCATAAGCTCCTCTTCTCTGAGCTTATTGAGAAAGGCTATTGCACCATCCAAACATCATGTATCACTACACCGAACCTCTATGTCTGAGCAATAAAAACTCCCTTAAAGCAGAGGAACCCAACACATAAAGAAGGTCGTATTTAAAGATGGATAAACTGCTACCCCATCATTTCATGACCTTGCACTAAATTTACTTCTTCTAGAAGTATCCACTTCATCAACCACAAACTGTCAGCAAGAACTACTGAACAGTGAACTACCCTCCTGCTCCTCAGCACTGCAGGGTAGGAGCTCTGAAACAGTTCTGAGCCTGCCAGACTTGGGCAAATATTCTTCTCTTACTAACTTAGAACAAGCAGCTTGTCCTGGTTTCCGGTAGGNTTTTGTCCCAGCCCACAAGTCTGCCTGTTGTTTTCCCTTCCAATCCTCTCCTACTGCCGTGGGAAAATCCGAGCGAGCGGGCTGCCACATGGCTCTTTGTTGCCGCTGAGGCCAAACCACGACACAGCCAAAGCCAGTAAGACACAGATGAGTACCTCTTATGTATCCTCTTCTGTTTACCTCTTTCTACTACTTGCATTTTTATATGAACTTTCTTCCTCTGTTTCTACCTTATTCATCTTTCCCTACTGCACACCTTACAGCATTAGAAGTGGTCACAAAGTAAAACTCCTGCTATTTAGCTCCCTGGCAATGGAAAAAGGAAAAAATGCAATGACTTGACAGGTTACAGCCCACCAGAACCCCAGCCACAAGCTGGGGCCCTCCTGAACTACTGCTATTTACAGATATAACAGCCAAGCAAGGAATTATGGCCCAGCATGTGCCTCCTGCAGCTACCGAGAGCAAAACACTGAGACATTTGCTCCAGGCTCACACAGCAAGGCAAAAACAACTGCACAGTAGTTACCATTCTCCTGAATGGAAACCACCAATAAGATGATTTTGTTATCTTCACTTCTTCCACCGAGCTCACAAAGTGTTCAGAATAATCATTCTGTTAATTATCACACAGATCCATATGATCTGGATGCAATTACTCAAAGAAAAGCAGCAGTCAGGCTGAGATGAGTGTGAAGCGCAGGAGCACAGCCTGCTCACTGCTCCATGCTCTGCCACTGCAGCCCACGCTGAAGTTTTGGATTCTTGGTTAGCACAAAGCCAATATGACAGACCTTCTAGGTCTGGATGCAGTGTGTCAAAAGGAACACAAAGGACAAGCCAACACAGCCATGAGATCCTGCCATGGATCCCAAGCTAACCAAGCTTCCATCAAACAGGAAAAACACACAGACAGAAACACGCTGTCCTAGCTACAGCCCTTACCTATGCACATGCCTACAGGGTGGGAAAGGCCAGCAAAATGCCTTGTTCCACCTACGCATTCAGCATCTCTCTCCAGGAACCAGCAAGAAACCCAATCCTCTCAATCACTCTTCACGAGGATTAAGAATCTGGTAACAGAAGATGGCACATGGATGAGAGTATTTCAGAAGCTGAAATGTAGCTGTATCTCAAGCAAGTGGAAGGACACTGTCAAGCTGTCAGGGACAACTAACTCAAGAGCAAGCACCCCAGCAATAACTTTCATAACGCACGGTTGGAACCACTCATTAGAGGCCAGTTCAAGTGAATCTGACAAAGCATAAAACATCTCCAGAATCACCAGGAGGATGGACAGCCTCCAGAAACAGCTCAGTAAGTCTTAGCACAACCCCCTGATGAACTCTTCATCTCCTTCATACTTTGGCCTCAGCATGCTCCTTTCTCTAAGGGAACCACAGCAGCACACTGAGGAGGACACGCTGATTCCCTTTGAAAGCCAAGGCGGTCCTGACTGCATGAAGAAGCTACTGGCCACGATCAACTTCTACACAACTGCTGGCAACAGAAGCTCTCTTGTCAAAAACTACAAGTGTGTCAGTAGATTCAGCCACCACCCATTCTGCAGAGATGAATCAGAGTGTTTACAAACTGTACAAAAAGATCAATGTAAGAGACAGATTATATTATCTAAATATGCGTAATTTTATTTGATACTTTATATTTCTGGTAAAGAAAACCAACAGCTTATTAGTTCCAAACAGACATACTGAGAGTACAGGAACAGCTAGAAACAAAAGACCTGCTAGTACTGGTTTTCACTAATGTGACTTGCAGAATAAGACATTATTCTGTCACTTTCACCTGTATTAAGAAAATCCATGAAATGCTCATTCTCTTGTTATGAGGTATTAGTTTTAACTGAATGCCTTACCTTACACTGGGGTAATATAATCGCAGAAGTATGATATTATTATTTTTTCCTTTCGTCACACAGAATCACACAGGTTCTAGCACAAAGCATCACCGAGTTGGGAAAAAGAAACAGAAATACCAGGAATTCACTGGTTCTGAGTAAATACATCTGATTCTACACCTGGGTAAGACATCTTACCTACTTCTGGAACTCTACTTATCTTAATACCGATAAAAAGTTATAAAGTAGGCCAGCTCTCCATTTTAACGCTAAGCGTATTTGTGGTGTTACAAAAGAGAACTTTTAATAGTATAAAAGACACTACCACAGACTAAAGGCTGAATTGCCTTGACCTACTAGAATGAGAGAAAAAAAAATCTAAGCAATATAAGTTTATGTAAAAGATTTAAAAATCTAGTATTAAAATCCATTTTTTCTGACAAAGTTGGAAATTTGTAAGAACTCCTGGTAATAGCATGCAAATACCATGGAAACTTCAGGGGAAAAAAAAAAAAAAGACTGGAAGGCAGTGGTACTTAGAGGTCTCAATCAATTGTTTAAAAACCTTGAACAAGGAAGTACACGTACTTATACACTCAATTAATTCACATGCCTTCTATCTGATAGCAAGGGTTTATTTCAAATCTATCACCATGAATAAAAAACCCAAGCACATTTGTATGTGTTTGCAAGCCAGAGCTGCTGTGAACAAAGCAAGTGAGCAGAAAAGACGGTGCAACTTCTGGTGTTTCTGAAACAGCCACAGCAATCCAAGGACGAAACTGCAGCCAAGTACCCTGGATAACACATTAATTTCATAGAATAACGACCATTTCCAGAGGACAATCACTGTCAGCTGCTCAGGCCCAGAATACCATGCCATGAACACATAACTGACAAAGGTGGGAAATGCATCACAGCTTTACTGCTGCAATGTAACCCTCGATTCAGCCCATATGGCTCTCCCAGACAAGCACGTGTGTGTTCCTGCACCTCTGCACACCTGGGCACAGGCACTGAGGTCTCCAACCCGCCACGGCATCCAGCCCAGTTTTCTAGCAGAAGCAAGGAGAAGGCAGGAAGATTCCAGTAAACACTAAATTCATAGTTTTTCAGAATCATTCACGAAAGCTAATCATACTGACTTACTATTTTTGTCACAGAAACCTGGCAATTAACACAAACTGAGATAAATTAAGGTGTGATGATAATACCTACTTATATTTGCATTTGTTCCCTTTATAAGACTTAAATAAACCTCTAAAACCTAATAAAACCAATCATACTACTATCTGAATAATTCATGACAAGGAAAGGGATCAATGGATGTATCATTAAGTTCCTGTTTTCTCCTGTATTCTCTTTAATGTGGTATAAAACATACAATATTGGCGTTTCTCAATAAAGCAAAGAGGTCCAGTGAATTAAATACATGGCTACATCATAATCTCATGGGTCAGCAGCAGTCTGGGTTTGAAAACAAAAACAAAAAGCGGCAAGCTAATCCAAGTATTAGCCTAGGAGCACAGAGAACATTATTTGCAAGTTCAATTAGTTACCAACACACTTCTCTGAAATCAACATTCATCTGCATTTCCTCACTTTTTGAATTATAACAATTGCTTCCTACAGTAGTTCCTGCATTGGGACTACAGACAAGTACTGACTTTCTAACAGCACCGAGGATTTGACGTGTTTTATCCTCCTGCCGTTTAAGAATTTTAAATGAGATTCTGATGCTGCTAGCAACATCCAGCTTGCTAGAGTGTTTGAAATACAGATTTGTTTACATGACTACTTCTGTAAATGTAGTCATGTCTTCTGGCAGACTGAAATAAAGTTAAAAATTAAGCTCAACTTAATAGGACAGGGAAGGTGAGGGGAAGAGGAAGAGGAAAAGGAAGATGCTTCTTAGTAACATTTGGCTGGAACTCATTCAACCTTCATTCCGTGTACAAGAACTTTCACACGCCATTCTATTGTCTTTATGTTCATTCTCTTTGCCTTTTATTTTTTTCCCTTCTCATTACTTTCATTGCACACACACATACATACGGGTGTGTGTATATATATATATATATGTGCAGAAACCAAGCTCACCATCCCCCAGGCAGGGACAAGTGGTTGTGTATCTCCTTCCAGAGCAGTGCCAAGCAGGAGCTGTCTGCATGTCCCAGAGGTGGAACACCAGCCCACGCTGCTGCCCCACCGTGCTGCCCACTGCCAGGCAAGCGTGACAGAAGAGAATGGAATGGCAAGAAAAGGGTGATTAAACCTGAAAACTATTCCACAAGAGTTGGACGAGAAACTGCCATGACCAAGTATCAGGAAATTTGTTAAAGCTCCCTAATCATTACAGTAAAAGTGGCATTAAGTCCCGACTGTCATGTGGCCTTGTTTTAGCTCCCAGCTCTGACCTAGACAGGGTGCCGTCTTGGTCACCGCCCTTTCTCTGCCCTTTCTCTTTACTCCTGACCTCATCTTCTGCACAGGAGTATCTTCCTCATCCCATGAGCAGAGAGTAAGCAATGACTGTTTCTTCCCCAAGGAGATACACCCTTTTATTACTACTATTATACACTCAAGATGCTGAACAAGTAACTTAGAGATGCAACCCCACAAGAGAAAGCGCTATTCCTTTCAGCAAACGTACGCATCTCCTTCAAAGCCTTTGGGTTGTTAAAAGCTCTTCTGAATTTTAACAAGACTTGGAGTAATGAAGGCTGCACTTTACTATCTTCACAAAGATACACCAGACAGTAAGCAATGATCAGCCCTGCAACCCAATGCTGTCAGATACTGTTTGGTTATAGTCAGCCCCTGGATGTACCAAAGCTCTTTCACAACGGACTAGCCAGAGTATACCCTTACAGCTGCTGATGTGTATAGCACTGTGCATTTGCTCTTCCTCCAGTTCAACACATACCTTCTTGGAAATGCTAAAACTGCCAGTGTTGTAAGGCACAGGCACACAGATCAAATAATATCCGGACTGAAGAAACACCTGAGAGAGTTTGGCCACAGGAATTTCAGCTTAAATGTTTTCCACCATGCAACAAGGCTAGGGTAAAGGAAGATGACACTTGATGACTCCGAGTGGCTAACAGATTCGAGACTTGAATGTATTAGATACTGAAAAGCATTCTTATTTATGTGCAATCTTCTGTGGTAAACAAAGAGTCTCTGCAGCTCTGAAGGACTCTACAGGGCTATCACTTACTTTTAAGAGCTTGTGTATAAGCTCTTGACAGCTTATATACACTCTTTTTTGATTTTTCTAACCACAAACAAATTTAGGAAAGTATGGAGTATTCACTTAAAAGCACGCATTAACTTGCACATGGGAATAGCCAACACCTTTCCAGGACACCACCACAAAAACTGCTTCACTGTCATTCCTGAGCCCCTCACCCCTCAAAAGCCAAGTATTTTTTCTGTGCAGAAAGTCAACTTGGGACATGACACTGCTTTGATCCCTTTCTAATGACAACATCTGCTGGCTCACTCAGCTCTTTCAGCAGCAAGAGTAAACCACGCTTTAAAAAAAAAAGATCAAAATTACTAATTAAAACATGATCTCCAGCAAGATTTTCAACATAGTTAAAGAGTGCCAAGTAGTTTTCACTGAGGTAAATCTTCACAGAGCACATGGCTATTCCTATCTGATCTGAAGAAGGAAGTCCTTATCTAACCAAGCGTCTGAAAAAACTAAGTTTTCAACATGAATTTTAGTACATCAGGTTCTCTTCCTTCAATAACCGATTTTTGAAGTACTTTCACTAGTTTAATATTCCAAAGCCTCCTGCAGTTATAACTCAATAGCTTACAGCAATAAGTAAACTTGAAATTCATCCCATTAGGAGCTCTCGCTGCCACTGTTTTAGGCTGCTTGAAGCAAGTTTTTAATTTTCACATAGACTGCTAATGACAATATTTACATCAAGTAAGTTTAATGCCATAGTTCCCTCTAAAATGTTTTAACTAGCAGTACACTAAAGAATTAAGTAACTATCCTGTAAGAACAAAGGAAATTTTAACTTTTGAAGAAAACAAGTTTTTCATATTAAATAGTAGGGGGGAAAGTAACAGCCCTCCCACACAGGTATCCTACAAAACAATGAAAATATAGTTCTCATTTCAAACATCTGTGTTCTTGGCTCCTGTAAATCATCCATCATGAACCTAGATACTAGCTCAAACTGAAGTTACTTGCCAGGACCTTAACCACAGCACCACACGCTGAAATAAGCTGAGTTGCAAGAATACGTCAGGTCCTAGCAGGAAAGCTGAAAAAGCAAGTATCTTGCTATGGTTCACCGTTTCTGTCAACATTACGACCACAAGGAGCTTTTCAAACTACTGGAATATTTATCCAGGGCAGCACGCTACTCAGCAGATTTCAGAACTTGCCGGGAGTTTACTTCAGAGGGAGCAGAATGAACAAGTGGTGCTCCCGTTCTGAGCTGCTGCCATCCATTCTGCAAACACAGAGCGGTGCCTGGACAAGTTCATCACCCTGCTGCCCAGTGCTGTGTGCCCTCCCCCACCTCCCTCACCCCCCGCAGACCATCAGGCCTCCCTAGAGCTCCCGGACCCATTTATCTCTCTAGCAATGCTTGCCCAACTCGAAGAGAAATAAGAAACAGCTCTGACTATCTGACAGAATGCAGCAAAAGCACTCCAAGCTTTTCAAGACATGAGAGGGGCCAACAAAGGGCCAGGAGGAAGGGTAGGGATAAGGAGTGGAAATTGCTCATCTCTTAGCAGACACCCCAATCCAGGGGACATCAGTGCAGAAGTACAGTAATTAAGGAAAGCAAGGCACTTATCTGGAGGAAAGTGGGAATCTCGTTCAGCTGACAGAGTTCAGAGAGGTGGGACCAGACACTATCGGGCATCACAAACTAATTACACCAAGTTGTACATTCACAGCCAGCCTACAAAAGTCACTCTACCAGAACGCTCTGCTCAGTGCCAGGTACTGCCCTCCACTTCTCTGCAGTGTTTAAATGGGCCAGAGTGCAGCATTTCCTCTGGAGCCATCTGGGACAACCAGAAAGCAGAGAAAAGATGACCTGGGCGCTAATCTGCCCATAACTCAACAACTGGAGAGACACTCAGGAGAACTGCATCTCACAGTTCACCTGAGCTGAAACTGTGCATGAAGGTCTGTTTGAACTACCATGCAGGGCACAAACTGGAGGACCTGAGGCAGGGACAGAAACTTGTCCTGATGTAGACAGCTGCAGCTGGAAGCGACTCAAATCATCTGCCAGTACCTAGATTCAGGTCTGCCAGTATTCACTGCTCTAATGCAGTTTTTCCACCTCCTGTAAGCAAATTAGTTTTCAATAAGTTCTTTATGCTTTTTCTTTGAGCAATGGAGTGGGAGTGGGATCACATTTTCAGACAACAACTTTCGAGCAGTCGCTTCTCTAACAGCTCACTTGCTAAATGTTGTGCCCTGCATCTTACACTGTAGTTGTACAATTTACTCCTGCACTGCTGGCTCTGCTGCCATCAAGTCCTTGTTTTCCTTTATCAGCTCTTCTCAACCCTTTCCTCTGCATCAGCAACAGCATTTGTACAATTCCCAATTAATCCAATCAGGGAAGTGATCCAGTTGAAGACTAAACTGGCACACAGGAGTTCTCAGTTGGATAACTTCCTTGATCTGGTTTACCACATTGTTACACAAATGCAAGTAAGAGAAAACAGACAAAGGGGGAAGCAACAATGCAGTTTAATCCAGAATAAATTAACTCTTGGGAATACAAACTAATTAAGAACACGGAAAAAAAAACCCACCCAGGTAGACAAGCCCAAACAACTCTGCAAGCCTCCTTACTTGTTTCCAAATGTTTCTTGTTTATTTACTTTTGGAAGTGAAACACTTTGGCTCATAAGCATAATGCTACAAAGTTTAGAAATGTAAACAGACAATCCTCAGCCTCTACCCCTGGAAAGATGATGGAACGGCTCATTCTGGGTATGATCTCCAAGCATATGGAGGAAAAGGCGGCTATCAGAAGTAATCGACATGGATTCACCAACGTGAAATAATGTCTGACTAATCTGATCACCTTCTACAACGGTATGACAGGATGCACAGATGAGGGGATGGTGGTGGACATTGTCTACCTTGACTGCAGCAAGGCTTTTGACACCATCTCCCACAGCATCCTCATAGGTAATCTGAGGAAGTGTGGGTTAGATGAATGGAGGTGGACTGAAAACTGGCTGAAAGACAGAGCTCAGAGGGTCACAATTAGTGGAAGAGTCTAGTTGAAGGTCCATAACAAGTGATGCTTCCAGCAGTCAGTAATGGGTCCAGTCCTCTTCAATAAATCCATCAATGACGTGGATGAAAGGATGGAATGTACCCTCGGCCAATTTGCTGATGACACGAAACTGGGAGGGGTGGCTGACACACCAGGAGGCTGCGCCACCGTACAGCTAGACCTGGACAGGTTGGAGAATTGGGCAGAGAGGAACCTCAAACCCAGCAAGGGCAAGTATGTGGCGCTGCACCTGGGGAGGAATAATCCCCTGCACCAGGACACATTAGGGGCTGACCTGCTGGAGAGGAGGAAAAAGACCTGGGAGTCCTGGTGGACAACAGGATGACCATGAGACAGCAATGTGCCCTTATGGCCAAGGCGGCCAATGGCATCCTGGGGTGCACCATGAAGAGTGGTTGGCTTTCTGGGCTGCCAGCAACCATTGCCGGCTCACAGTGAGCTTCTCATCCACTAATGCCCCCAAGTCCTTCTTCTCAAGGCTGCTCTCCTGCCATTCTCTGCCCAACCTGTATTTGCAGCTGGGATGGTCCCGCCCCAGGTGCAGACCTTACATGTGTCCTGGCTGAACTTCAAGAGGTTCCCACAGGCCCACCTCTCCAGCCCATCCAGGTCCCTCTGAATCGCATCCCTTCCCTCCAGCGTGTCGACCACGCCACACAGCTCGGTGTCATCAGCAAACCTGCTGAGGGTACACTCAAAAGCTAAGAGTAGGAACAATTAAATCACGGCTTCGGTGCTGGATTTCCAGGGACTTCTGTGCCCTGCCTGACTGCTTCTGTTCAAAACATACTTTATGCCCACAGCGGTTCTGTTTAAATATACCAAATCCCTCAAGTAGCTAGTGACAGACCCAAATTTACAGGTTATATCATACAAAAATGATTTTTCCTTCAGACTATCTCAGATCTGTTGCTCTTTAAGGTAGCAAAAAAGTTACATGAGTATATCTGATCCAGAACACTGGCATTTCACATGAAATAAAAATATTGCTTTATGTTGAAATATATTTAAGTATTACTTTCAAGGGCTTGGATTTGCCATTATGTCCAATACGATTGTATCTTACTATTTTGAAGTGAAAGATTCAATGCAGTTATTAAAAGCAACAAGAAATTGCAGTATATTCACATTCTTATGGTTCTGTCTTAACAAATATATACAGATCTTTCTGGTTTCCAATCAAACTAAAGATGGTATCTATAAAAAGCATGTGTATAATGCTTATTAACCATGCACAACAAGGCAGATACCACATTAATTGAAAACTTCATGTAAGCCAGCTTAGAGGAAAATGCATCTGGAATTTCTGAAGGGAAAAAAAATAAAGAAAAGCGCTCCATGGTATTTCATAAACAAAATGTTTTAGTGCATAGAATTAGCATGCACTGCATTTAGTATTATTAACCTCATTTGTGCTAGTAAATACAACCCTTCACACAGGCCTCTTGTCTCCCTCACTTGTGCTCCCTGGAAGATAAATGGTAAAACCACCAGGACCCGAGGGAGAGGTAGAATACCAGCAGCGCAGTTCTCTCAGAAGATACCTTTATTCACATCTAAAGGCAGAGCTGATATATACTGGAGCAATAGGAAATTAATCCTAAAAAAAAGATGCAGCCTGCATAAGGTGATCAGTGTATAAGGTAACAGAAATACTAAAAGTGCACAGTTTGACTGCAAGTTTTGTGTATTCCGGGGAGATCTGCCTTTGGCTGGCTGGAAAAATAACTCTCTCTCTCAATTATAAGCTCAAGGTACAAGATGCAATCATACTGATGAAATGTACTGGAAAAGAAGCTTCATTCTCCACCGTACCAGTATCTGACAGCCAAACTTCAAGCAGGTTGTTAAGAACTGCCGTTAAAGCTAACCACTAAGCTGGCAGGTGCTGTGCACACCTGTACTGACACAACCTACGCATTCAGTTTCCTTCCCATGCATTCTCCTCCCAGTTTTCTTCACGCACCAGGACTGTGGCTAGTCATTGCCCACAAAAGACAAGAGTAAAATAGTAATTTGAAGTTTGTACTAACAGGAGGTAGAGCGACATTTCTGCTCCTCCATGCACCAAAACCATTGGAAATCTCTTAAGTTTTCCAACCAACCTAAAAGCACAGCCCTTCCTCCTCCCCAGCACACAGACACATACACCTCGGCTTCTGCTGAGTTAACAAGTATACAGTAAAACTGCATTTCATTGCCACCAGGAGCCTCTCCTGTAGGAAGGGGACTGCTATTTGAAACCATTCAGTTGGCCAGAAGTTGGCACAGAAAACAGCTGCCCCTAAAATTTTCATGAACCCGGTTCTAGTCCCAAGCAGTAAGAGGTGTCAGGCTGAGGCTCAAAGAAAAAAAAAAGACAAAAGAGAGGGGGGAGGGAGAAGGGTGCTTTAACCTTTGTGCGAGGTAACACGTGGCAATTAAGACTGTCTCCAGACAGAAGCCGAAATATGACCAGGAAAGCCAGAACATGAATGCGCTGTCACTTGACAAGTACACACACACATCATTTAAGGTAAACTGAACCTTCTACTGCAAGGTATTTCAAACCAAAAAGTTGAACACAAATGTTTAGCAGAAAAAGACTGCAGTTTTAAACCCCCAGCTCACCCAGGTAACTTCTTCATCTGACTGAGAGAAATCAGTGGCTGGGCATTTGCAGACAGTAGTAGTTCAAGGTAGTTCAAAGATCTGATAACCAATAAAACCAATGGATACCTCATCCGCATTAAGATTTTACAATCCTACCCAGGACTAAGTAAACAATTTGTTCCTCCACTAAAATAAAACAGTATCTTTTGTACTGCTTTAGAGCAATTTAGCTTCTACTCTTATATGTCCATTTGTGGTCTCAATGAAATAATTTTTTGCATTTGAAGGTCATTAGTAATTTGCAGCTGGGTGAGAAGAGATAGTACAGCAGTGCAAGATGAGAGAAAGACTTTATTTCAGCATCATTTAAACTTTTAACATCACAGCTAAAACTGCAAGCTTGGGATAACTGGCTTTAAAAAACAAAGCCAAGAACTTGAGGGTCTCCTCACAGCTGTTAACTCTGCTGTCCAGAAAAGAAGTCTTCACAAAATGTCCACCTGAAATGGCTGTGAAATGAGCTTTCACAATGTCAAGCAAAAGAGCAGCACTCAAGATCAATCCTCCCGGCCTCCATGGACGCAGAGGGAAAAGATGCTGCAGATTCTGGCTAAGGAGCAACAGCTGAACTTTTATTCCTCATCATATCTGGGGGAAAAAGTATCAGTCTGATCTCATTCTGGGACTACAAAGGTGAGACTCCTGAGCACATTCATCTGCTAGTAGACTAGTCCTTGAACAGGGTGCTATTTCTTACTCAAATGTTATTTATAACTTCTTCATTTTGAACAATGAACAAAATATCAAGAGTAATTAAAACCAATAGCCACTGCAGCAAACAAAAAATTATACTGGACCTCTGCAATACAACACAATATTCCAGGATTTCTCTTAAGAAGAGCCTTCCTAACATCTACAAATGAATCATCCTCCTCTACTGCAAAGCAAAAATTACAAGCAACAAAGAATTTTAACCCCTTCCCAAATTACACTGATTTTGCCTCCATTCTCCCTGGACTACCACTACCTCTTCACGTAACTCTTAAATTCCTATTTACCAAGGCTCCCTAAGTTTAAAAGGGATCTGTTCATATGAAGAAAACTCACTGTGCATTTTGTCCATACTCATCAGACAAATTGCCAATTCCCAATAGGAACGTAGCTTAAGAGTTGGAGCGGTTTTTCTTGTTTTAATTAAAATTTCTACACGTTCATTTCAGCATTCAAGGAAATTTAAGTTCTGGAATACCCAATAGAAAAACTTAAAAACAAGCAAAACTCCACCAAAAAAACATAAAAATCATAATTTAGTCCTCATCCAAAACACTTGCTGGACTTTAAGTATTCAAAAGAAGTTGAAGAGGTGAAGTCTTACCAATCCTAAAGTGTACCTTCACAGATTTCTAACAACTGAGATGCAGCAGCTCTGAGAATCAACACTGACAAAAACAAACAACTCATCTGTGTGTGGATTTGACCATATTACAGAAAGCACAACAGATCCACACAACGAATCAAGTAATTTAACAGCATACAAAAGTAATCCAATTTTCTAAATAGGGTGCTAAATGCAGAGCTTAATTACCAGGACTATATCCACAACTTATGCAGTCAGGCTGACCAAGCAGAATTTGAAGCTGGGACTGTCTGAGCATCCAGCTGAGAGCAATGAAAGAGCAAAATGCCCAAGGGAAAAATTTGCTCCTCATCCCCTCCTTAACCAGAACACTGACTACAAATCCCACCTTCCAGCAGCTCCAAATCCAAGACCTTTATTTGGTCCATGGGCATGGACTATCTTAACTAAGTCTCATCTAATCTGTTCTACCACACGGAGGGGTCTACCCTAGTGTCTTGTAACCTGTCCCACAATAAATACTGCAGCTGAAGCAACTACTCCCTGATGGCACTCTAGCTTTCTCACCTTTATTCCAGTCCCTTGGATTTTCATTAGTTTCTTCCCACCTCAAAGGGAAAGTCAGTCATCTGCAAACATCCCAGAATTTTGGCAGTGGTCCTTCACCTGCAGCTATAACTATCACCATGGTGCTGAAAGGGCAGCAGGGAAAAACAGTTGGTTTAGGTTTTACAGCCTTTTAGGCACTTACTGTGCTCAGTAGGCAAGCCTGGAACATGTCCGGTACTAAAACTCTTTTTGCTAGAAGATACTCACACCTGATGATTAGGAACTTGTTCAAGGCTACAAGTCAGCATCGCACACACTTTTAAAAAAAGACCTACGGCATGAAGCTGGTAACTAGTCTGCAGAACATACCTCAACATGAGATTAGCTTTACATATCCACTTTACATACCCACATACCAAAGAGTCAAGATCGGGCTCATAACTAGACTTTGGAAAATGACTCTATTCCATGAAAACTCAGATGTTCTTACACAGAAGATAAAATTAGTCTATTCCATTTAGACAGAAGTGTTCTCTACTCACCGACATAGCTGCTATTACTTAAATCATCAGCCGTGAGGTTTGATGTGGATGTACAGAGACAAGTCTTTTCACATACCATAAAATGAGCTTTACAATAGATGAGATCGACAAGGCAGTTAAAAGGTGCTAATTCTGCCACTTTGATCACATATATGAAAGAGATTTTCCATATGATACAAAAATTATAATAGATTTTCATATTAACTGTGTATCTGAAGTGCTAGCTTCAAGGGATGAACACAGTTCTGTTTTTCTAGCAGGCTTATCAGTAAACTCAGTATAGTCCCAAATTTACTGGCCTTTGAGTTACAACTTAGTACTTCTTATTCTAGAACTGCTATTGTTTTGTCCTTAAACAAACAGACAAATAAAGGCAGAATCTGACACTACATTTGATGTCAGATTTCCTGGCATGGCAGGTTTCACTACGAGATATCAACACCTTTTGAACACACCGTATGAGAGCACAGGCCCACCCAGATCTTACTTAGTATACCATAAATACAACCACAAAAGAGAGCCCAGAAAGGTTATTTTGAATATTTTCCTTCATGTGGCAAGCATCGTTTATTGATTCTTACTAACATACAAGACAGGAAAGCTTAGAGGAAACAGGACATATAGTGTGGTCTTCGCATGGTGTGCTTGCACCCCAGGGCAGCAGGAAGGAGGCTGCAAACCACGGCCATGCACCACCTCGCACCCCAGATGGCACACTGAGCCACTTGCTAACACATGTAGAATCACAGAATCATAGAATCACAGAACCATCCAGGCCAGCAGGGACCCCCAAAGGCCATCCTGTCCCACCTCCCCTCAGTGCCAGGGACACCCCCGAACAGCCAAGGCTGCCCAGGGCCTCATCCAGCCTCACCTGGAATATCTCCAGGGAAGGGGCCTCAACCACCTCCCTGGGCAACCTGTCCCAGTGTTCCACCACCCTCAGAGGAAAGAGCTTGTTCCTAATATCCAATCTAAACCTGCTCTTCTCCAACTTAAATCCATTGCCCCTCGTCCTGTCACTGCAGGCCTTTGTGAACAGACCCTCCCCAGCCTTCCTGGAGCCCCTTCAGATTCTGGAGGCTGCTCTCATCAGGAGGCTAATGCTGACCACGGGGGAGGATGCATTCCTTCCTCACGCGTTTTCTACCCTTCAGCAGACAAGTTTTCTGCTTCCCAGCACAGCCACGGTCCCAACAGGAGCGACGCTGCCTTGGGGTCCCTGTCAGCGCCCGGTGGACGGTTCCCCTCTTGCCACCACACACAGGGGCGAGAGCAAGCAGGACACAGGGGATTACCTCCCCCTGCCGGGGTCCCACCAGGGCGAGGGCAGGTGTACCTGGCCGCCGAGAGGCCGCCTGGGCACGGCACCTGTGAGGAGCAGGGCACAGACCCCTGCCCGACCCAGGAGCCGCCTCGGGGACCGGGGTCGCCGCCGCGGCCTCCCGGCTGCGGCTTCTGGCGGGGGACGACCCGGCCCGGCC
>VXBW01008237.1:103484-130062 GCA_013400375.1 Thinocorus orbignyianus
CGGCCTCTCCCTCAGTACCAGCAGCAAAATGGCCTCCTCGGTGACGGGGCCGGTGTCCCCTCAGCCGCGGCCCAGCGGGAGGGACGAGGGGGAAGACGACACGGTGGCTTTATAACAGCACGGCTGAGGCGTGTGGAGGAGCCGCAGGGTCCCCCAGGGCCCAGCGGCACCCCAGCCCCGTCCCCTGCCGCTGGTGTATTTGAAATGTTGGTTGGTTGTGGTCTTTTTTAAATAAACAGCGAGGTGCGCAACCATCTACTGGTTTTCATACAAAATTCTTCAAAAAATGCTAACGCACAAGCTAGGCAAACTTTGGGGCCAAAAAGGGGTCATTGAAGGCTCGGGGCTGGCAGGATCCCTGGGGAGGGGGCAACCTGGTGGTCTCCCACAGCTGCATAGAATCATGGAATCACGGAATCACACAGTGGTCAGAGTTGGAAGGGACCTTAAAGATCATCCAGTTCCAACCCCCCTGCCCTGGGCAGGGACACCTCCCACCAGCCCAGGGATGGGGCAGCCACAGCTTCTCTCGGCAACTTCTTCCAGTGCCTCACCACCCTCACAGGAAAGAACTTCTTCCTAATATCCAATCTAAATCTCCCCTCTTCCAATTTAAAACCATTACCCCTCATCCTGTCACTACACTTCCTGACAAAGAGTCCCTCTCCAGCTCTCCTGGAGCTCCCTTCAGATCCTGGAAGGCTGCTATTAGGTCTCCCCAGAGCCTTCTCCAGGCTGAACAGGAGGGCTCTGAGCCTGTCCTCACAGCAGAGGTGCTCCAGCCCTCTAATCATCTAGGTGGCCCTGCGCTGGACCTGTTCCAACAGTTCCATGTCCTTTCTATGTTGAGGACTCCAGAGCTGGACACAGGACTCCAGGTGGGGTCTCACAAGCACAGAGTAGAGGGAGAGAATCCCCTCCTGTGCCCTGCTGGTCACGCTGCTTTTGCTGCAGCCCAGGCTGGGGTTGGTTTCTGGGCTGCCAGCGCGCACTGCCGGCTCACGTAGAGCTTCTCATCCAGGAGCACTTCCAAGTCCTTCTCCTCAGGGCTGCTCTCCAGCCATTCTCTGCCCAGCCTGTATTTATGCCTGGGATTGCCACATCCCACAGGGCATGTTGGAGGCCATGCTGTGGAGACCGTAGCAAGGGTAGGGACAGTGGCCTTGGCATCTTTCTCACTGGTGTGTTTTGCACTGTGAGAGCATCTCTTGGTGCTCTTCCAGGTGCTATTCTCCAGGCCAGCGGAGACGAAGACAGCTACTGTGCTCACTGCTCCCTTCCCAGGCTCTGCTGAGCATTGTGTGTCCTCCGGGAGGGGGAACAGGCGCTCCTCGTGTTTCCCCTGATGCAGAGGTTTTGCTGCAGACAGCTACTGTGGCAAGTCTTTGCACAGCTGTGCAAAGTAAAGCCTCTGATCCACCAGCTCACGCATTTCCCACAATCTGCTCCCAAACACTGCCAATGCTTGATTTTGCCTGGAAGACTGAAGTTTGTATGCCTACAAGTTTAATCTCTCCTCTCACAGAGGTCTCTTAAAGCTTTGGGTTTTATTTGTAATGTCTATTTGTAAATAAAAATCTGCCATAAAAAAAATGCAGTGCATTGTACATTCATTTTTAGAAAGCAGGACTGTTGTTGACTTTGTCACTTCAGTATTTGACCAGACTAGCTATGCTGCAAGCTACAGGTTGTTCCCTTTATGAATGTTATTAAATTATTTGTGCCCCAGAAATGGAAAACTGATTTTCCGGTTCCTTTTTAGAGACACTCAAGTTGATCACAATGTATTTTCCTCTGGTTTTGTTGTTAAGTTGTTCAAGAACACTTCTGAGAGTATTGCGTAGACACTGCAACTTTATCTTTTTATCCTGAGAATTTGGAGATTTGTTTGTAAAGCTTGGTCCTAGAAGGCAAGTAGGTACAAAAAGGCTATTCAGCTCACCGAGGAGACCAAATGAGCAAATACAGATCATCTGATCTTATTACTACTTATCATAAAACAAAGATTTCAATATTGTAAATTCATGTCACGTCTAAATATTTATCAAGTACCAAGCATGGTCTGAAGAGTCCAGGGGATTTATAACAAAACTGATGAAAGTTTAGGGGCTGTTAGTGACTGTGAGGCAACTTCTTCCTAAGGAAAGACGGTTGGCCACCTATGGAATAATCACACATTATACAGCATCTCTTTTGAGATTCTATTTCCCTTCCTCCTGATGTCCATGGAGTTATATTAACATAAATAAGATGAGTTCATATCTAGAAACTTATAGAAAACTTATTTCTGTTCATAAGAAAAGCTAGAACCATTTCTTACAAACAGGATTATGCCTTTTCCTGAATATAGTTGTATTATTGTCACAGAAAACAGATATCACAGTCCCTGCAACACCAGTGGATAACACATAATGATTGGGGCTGGAAAAGAAATGAGAAATTGTACTGAGAAATAGGATATTGCACTGAATTTTGTCTAGAAATTACATTTAAGAAAGCAGAAAGCCATTTGCATAGGCCCTTCCCTTAATCATCTTTTACAAAAAGAAAAGTTTTGCTTCATCTGTTTCAAGACTCAGTTCTGGCTGCGTTTGCTTACCTGGCCCATTATGCAATGGATTTATGGTTCAAGTACAGGATGTCTCCTAATTCATGCTAGAAGCTACAGGCATATGAAAGGTTAACTTTTCACTAGTATATTTCCTGAATATACTAATATAATATAAACTAAGAAGTTTTATAAGAGCAGAAGAAAGACCAGCCACAAGGCATGTAGCCTTGCAGACAGCTTACTAACAAATAAGCAAGAACCCACTCACTAGCACTCAGCTGCAGGGATTGAATTGAAAGAAACAATGTAAAGGTAATCCAAAATTAGAACAGGGAGAAGTAAATCAAGGTCTCAGTATCTGACCACAGATGTTCTAAACCAGTAATGTAGTTATGACTGTTTTTAACCTCTGCCAGTTGTTAAATGACGATATAAAACTTTAGTCTTGCTGAATGCTGAGGGGCTAAACATAGCCTTCAGAGTCAGTTCTTGTGCACCCACAAACACAGCACCATGGATAATGCATCAGGTGCACACAAACACACTGAGCTCTTTTCCTTACACTTTACTGCATTAATTTCACTAAAGTCCAATTAAAAACCAGATACCTTGCCTCCTCCCATTGCCAAATGGAAATATTTAGCACATTTTGTGGCTGGCAAGTTGTTTTCTTAACCATCTAAGGTAGTTATGTTTTTCTGCTTTTTCCTGCATTTCTGAAAGCTGAATTTAAAAGAAATAAGGAATGCCTGAGAGCCCCAGATGAACCCTGGCTCTGAGAGCTAAGAATTTAGTAAGAGCAACAAAACAAAAGTTTCGCTAAAATAAAACAAGGTGACAACACTCATACTAAGGATTGTTATTATTACGTTAACACAGACTATAATTAAAAGGAAGCTGTTATTCAGCTCAAAAATCCTTTTCCCTTTTTTGTTATTTATGGCTCCCTTTAGCTGAAGAGATGCCTTGTTTTAAACTCTGCTGGACACCACTTACACGATTGTTTGAACTACCACAAACCTCTCATGGTACAACAGAAAATATGTGAAATTTAAAGAAACCAAACTCTTGTCATGCTACAGCACAGGGTGGCAAAAGCAGAGCAGTGAAACAGAAGCATTTGGTGCAATGCCTTATTAAAAACACTGTCTTCCCTGAAGCTCTTAATGACTAAATTTAAGAGCTTCCACGCTCTATTTAGTTGCCTTGATGAAATCCATTCCAAGCAGTTTAGATCTGAGTTCCTCACCTCTGAGTCACACCGTTGCTCTCTGTTGTGGTCCCCTCCGTGCCACCACGGCGGTGCAGCTCTTCTGGGAGCTGATGGAGATACCAACACCCATCCAGGCACAGCCCTGTCTGGGAGCTTGTCAGTGTCTGTGCTTCCTCTGCCTCCTGATGACAGTTCCTTCTGTTCTTTTGAGTCAGCAAAAATAAAGTGCAAGAGAGTCTTGCTTAATGGCTTTGAGCTGTCATTAAGAAGTTCTGTACAGATTTTAGCCTTATGGGAAAAAAAAAACCAAAAACCAATCTAGAAGCCACTTTATAAATCAATATAAACTGGCATTGTTCTCAGAAACCATAATCTTAGCATGATTTTTAAAACTGAATTACACTAACATTCACCAGTCAGTTGTGTCTTTCTGTGGCTCTCCTTCCTCCCGCCTGCCCATCGCCACTGCTCTCAGACATCTTCTTACCCAGGACACTGCATTTATTCTTATGGTTTCAGCTGCTGCCTACGTTACCAAAATCTCATTTATCTTTCTGCTCCAATTTTTTCTTACTTGAACCTTCTAGTTTCAAGCACATCCATTTTATGATTGGAAATTATAACCTCTGCAAAAACTGTGTCCTTTCAATTTAAAACCTGCTTACTGTTCCTTCTCAGCCATACTTCCAAACAAAACCTGCAGGTTTTTTTCTTTCTCTTTCATAGAATCATAGGATGGTCAGAGTTGGAAGGGACCTTAAAGATCATCCAGTTCCAACTCCCCTGCCCTGGGCAGGGACACATCCCACCACACCAGGTTGCTCCAAGCCCCATCCAGCCTGGCCTTGAACCCCTCCAGGGATGGGGCAGCCACAGCTTCTCTGGGCAACCTGTTCCAGTGCCTCACCACCCTCACAGGAAAGAACTTCTTCCTAATATCTGATCTAAATCTCCCCTCTGCCCATTTAAAACCATTACCCCTTGTCCTGTCACTCCACTCCCTGACCAAGAGTCCCTCTCCAGCTCTCCTGGAGCTCCCTTCAGATCCTGGAAGGCTGCTGTCAGGTCTCCCCGGAGCCTTCTCTTCTCCAGGCTGAACAGTCCCAGCTCTCTCAGCCTGTCCTCACAGCAGAGGTGCTCCAGCCCTCTAATCATCTTGGTGGCCCTCCGCTGGATCCGTTCCGACAGGTCCATGTCCTTTCTGTGTTGAGGACTCCAGAGCTGGACACAGGACTCCAGGTGGGTTCTGAGCACAGAGCAGAGGGGGAGAATCACCATCTGTCACCTGCTTTTGCTGCAGCCCAGGATGGGGTTGGTTTCTGGGCTTCCCATCTGTTTTATCTCATACACTTATACCTGTTTATCTTTCTAAACTTTATCCTAAACATGTGTACTGCCACAGTCTTGTTCAAGCAGGTTTACCTCATCTTTATTACTCCAGGCCCTCCCCATCCACTCCCATCTTCCTACTTCAGCCTTTTTCCTTCTTTAATCTAAATTGAGGAAAGGTTGGTTTAGGCTGCTCAGAATTTACCCCCTAGCTTTGCCTGCTGACCCCAACAGGCAGCGCTGCATTGCTTTGATTCTTTGTTTTTCATAAGAACTGAGACTTACCATTTTAAAGTAAAAACTCTTTTTTTGTTTTTCCAAATGCAACTGTGCAGCAGCTTAAAAATAATTCACAGTTATTGGTAATTTTGGAACCTCTGTAAAGTATACATTTCCAGGCTTTACCTAAACTTGACTTTTAAATATTTCAAGTATTCTTTTCATCAGATTATGCCACCAGTCCTTACTGGAAATAACTGTTGGAATATTTCAATTCTATCTATCTAGTTAAAAACAAAATACAGAGGCAATTACTGACACAATTTTCCGCATATGACTGGTCTGCAGGATCTGATTGCCACACACATCCCACACGGCTCAGTAATCCCTTAGGCAGCCACAGCTGTGCCAGAAATGCAACTGGTTCCTTGGCTCCCAAGGGCCCAGCCTTGAATCAGCCAGCGCTCAGCACTGTCCCTCCCTGCACAAGGATCCCGATGCACACTGGAACATCATTCTTTCCCTTCTTTCGCTAAACTCAAGCTCATTATTAATGTCTGTAAACTGACAGAGTTTGCTACCAAATTGTTTCATATTATACATAAGTATTAAATTCTACAATATTAATATGCTTGTTTTTCACATGTATTCATGCTTATAAATGGTCCTGCTGCTCACCTTGCATCTCTACTGGCTTTACTTATTCTTATAATTGCCAGAGCTTGTTGTTGCAGGAAGCATCTTGCTGTGCTTGTGCCTTTTCCCTGCCCTGCCATCTCCCATTATTTTGGAAATAACCAGAAGCCAAACCCATCATCCTTAAGATTTTGCCAGTCCCTGCGTGGAGGTCAGGATCGCCACGGTCCTGCTGTTTCCAGGTGTCCCCTGAAGGTCCCAGGTACAGCTGTGCCCTGTGCGTGGCACAGAGGGGGAAGCAATGGGGACACGAAGCCAAGTGCCAGAGGGGAGGAGAGGGAGGCAGGGTCAGGAACCTGCCGGAGGAAGGTGACCAAAAGACTGGTGGACAGCTGACGTGTCTTTGTCAGCTGGGGGAAGAACAGATGACTGCACCCTGTGCCAGAGTTTAGGAGAGAACCAGCTCGGTCCCTGCTCTAGTGAAAAGGGGACAGCAGCTCCTTCACTGTGCGTTTGAAATACAAATGGCGGAGCTGAAAATGAGGGGGGTTCACCTGGAGACTAGAAAATGAAAAAGCAATTCATTGTTACATTTAAATACTCTTCCTTTTTTTGTGGTCTGCTGCTTTTCTTTTCTGAGTGCACTGAGACTGAACACTTTATGTAATTGAGATTCAGCCCCGCAGTTAATTACCACACTGGCAAATATTTATACACTTGTGCCAGGAGATCCCCTGGTCAGGTTTTGCATCTCTTCCCGGTATTTCCCTGTACACTTATTAGAAATGCACAGAACTCTGTCTGCACTGTTCTTTCCTTTGCATTTTACCCCTGTATTTGCCCAGAGCTCACAGACAGGGCTGAACAGGCTGTTCACTTGAACTGGGCCACTTTTCACCGATAGTTCTCACTTGAGGCACAGCAAATGACACTGACTGAAGTACAAACACCAGGCCAGGCACTGCCTGCTGGTTAAACCTGACACCTGTGCTGTTGATTGTAAACATACCAAAATTGAACATCTGCTGAAATTTTTATCAAATGACATAACAAAGATAGGAGAGTGGTTATTGTCTCAGTCGCTATCTGAGAATCAGCCCTTCCCATTCTGTTGAAGGTCTGTCTGAACAGATGCTGCCACAGATTTCCGAGGGAGGGGAGCCTGGATGAGAGAAGGAGCACTTGCAGGTGGTTTTGCCTGAATTACTCATCATCTGGGAAAGATAGAGCTGAAGCAGCGCACAAGAAACACAGTGACATGTGAAACACTGGCGTGATGGGCAGGACAGTGTTATTTGTCTCACGAGTGATTAAGACCAGGCATCGTCAGTCATCATGAACGGAACTGCCTGGGAGGGACTGGTTTCGTGATTAAGAGAACGTTGGGGCTTCTCAAGAGGCAGAGATCTCCGGAGATTTGGGGCTGAAGCGTTAGGAAATTGCTGTTGTGTCTGACGTTCTGAACCCTCTGCAGGCCGCTGTGGGCAGGACACAGCCCAGGAAAAGTGGAGAGTTCCCCATCAGAGCGGGCTCCTGCGAGCAGCAAACAGCTGCTGTCCCTGGAGCAGGGAGCAGCTGCTTCTGGGCAAGGCAGCACAATTCCATGTTTCCCAGGCCTCAGCACACACCCTCTGCCTCTCTGCCAGTGTTTCCCACCGTGCTGACACGCTGTGTGGCTGCGCAGGTTATGGTTACTCCGTTCAATCTCACACCAAACTCTGCTGCTTCCCGAGGAACATTCCCAGCCTCTCACCAAGCACTCCTGCGCCTCACTGTGCTCAAGGAGCACTTTTCCAACTGAATGTATTTTTCTGTAACGGAAAAAAAATATAAAAAGAAGTGTTATCATCAGCTCCTGCACCTCACACAGAGAGAACTACTGAAGGCAAGACATTTTGAAGGATTTTAGTACTTCTGACTGTCAGGCACGGTGTTCTCAGGAATGTTTAGACACACAGCTTCCATTCAATTTAAGGGCTCAGGGTGATAATAACCTACATAAAAACGACTGAAATGTTGACTGTAGGAAAATGGAACTCTTCAAATGTTAGGATTAACCATGTGTGCATGCACATGCGTGTGGATAATACACGAACTATTGAAAATGGAAATCCAGTCCTACCAGCGTGGAAGCTGCACAATTCAGGCATGCTTTTCTTCTATTTCCATTCCATGAAAAGCATTTGTTGATGTGTTTGCAATTTCACTGTGGAATGCTGTCCATTTTCAATCTTTATGTGTATATTCTTATTGTATATATAGATATACATCCAGACACATAAATACATATATGTGTGCATACAGCTGTAACTGTGCACACCACTAGCAGGCATATATATATATATGAGAAAAGTATTAACTGAGTAAAAGGCTTTCACTCCTTCTTCACTTTAAAGTCTGTGGAGTTAGTACAATTCTTCAAAAATTACTGCACTGTGTAGAGGCACACAAGCATTAAGCACTCAGCAAAAACATTTTGACAAAAAAAGCAGCAGATTGGTAAAATCTTACAGCTTCATGTTCTTACTTCCCAGTCACGAAGTTGTGCTTCAGAATAATGACATTAGAGGCAAAGCGTGGCAGTGACTGGAGTCCAGGCCAATAAACCCTGCCAGGTTAATTAGCAGGACCTCTCTGCTGTTGCTGTTCAGAGACATTAAACTGAGGGAAAGCACAAGAAGGGAAACAGAATTGGGAAGGAGCAGACAGACAGAGACGGAGCGCAGGGACTGGGAAAGTGCAGAAGGTGGCTTCAGGGAGTTCTGGTTACAAACATTTTGGGAACAATGGATTCATATTCTGTACCATGATCTAATGGTCCCAGCTGGCTTTAACCCTGATGGAAAGGCTTTAAGAACTATAAAAAACCTTATTTTTTCATAAACTATGAGTGCAATGTAGGAAGAGAGAGAATTTCTCTGATTTGGATCACGTGGTCTTTGTTCACATCGCATTCCTTACGGGATCTAGGGACAACAGGAGAACCCTCCTGTGCCCACCTGAGCGTCTGTGAATTCCCTTGGTTGCAGCCAGAGACAGGACAGCCCAGCAGGTAACGTGTCTGCTCCCATGTTCAACGGGAGGAGGTTGTCATTAATGGTGTAATGGTGTCATCACACCATTTATGGTGTCTGCAGGGACATGTGGCACTGCAGCAGGTGGTACTCTCTCACCAGTAAATCAGAGGTGACTGGCCTCAAACACCTGCCACCTCAGCCAGTGCAGACACAGCACAATGAAACATAGGCAGTACTTGTACGGAACACACCACTGCATTATCTGTTGGTGTAAGCTGGAACAACTCCAGCAACACAGACAAGAGAGGGGCAGTGGATTGAAGAGCTTGATATGGAGCTCGATAAAAAAGCCAGTGGACCTGGAGTAGGAAAGATGGCTCTGAAAACCAGCCTGTGCTTTCGTACACAGTGCACAGGCATTTACAACAACACAGAATAAATGTGGAGTTCTGTGCTCTGGGTATTTTTGGTAGATTCCTTTGAGGAGGTGCAGGTACTGCTCAAACTGCCCATCAGGACTCTTGTTTATAGTCTCTCACTTCTAGGCAATTTTGACCCCACCAAGCTAATCCTCATTCACTTTGACTTGGTTTGCAGCAGGATCAATCCAAAAGGATTCAACAACATAAGAAAATCCGAGAGATCACGCTTCCAGTATCAGTAACCTTTCCAGTAAAAACTTCCATCTGATACAGGGGCAGGCAAAAGTTCTATGCAGCCTCTTAAAAAGGGGAATAGTTGGTCTAAGTACATAGAGACCATGAGAGGCTAGAGAAAGAACAACTGAATTATAAAGAATATGAACCAAAATAACCCTTTTTTAGCTAAGAAATTTGACATCAGTGTAGCCCTTTCATAACTATTCAAATGCCTTACCATGAAATATTTTTAAATTGATATAATCGCATTCAAGAAGGCACACTAAGAAGCAACAGCTCAGCTCCTCCTTACCAGTGTGCCTGGAGCCTGGCACCAAGAACCAGGTCTGCATTCTGTGCAATGCCCTGCTGAGCTCTGTGATGGGTGCAGGCAGCTGACTGCCTTGGGAGAGATAATTACACAATATTTCTGATAATGTTCATTGGCATGAGTAACAGTTAAGGGAGGGAAAGCAGTTGTTAATCCTCTCAGTGCAATGTTAATCAGCATTGTGTACACTACTGTCACCAGTTCTTGGTGATTTGTGAGTCAAAGCCCAAACAACTCAACAGCTGTTTACTGACATTTTTCAGCTCCATGATTCTTCTGGACTCCTGCTGTCTTTGTTGTCCTTTACAGGTACGTGCAACCTGTGACAAACTCTATCTCAGTAAAACCAGTTTAATATGTAAATTAGAATCTCTGTATATCCCAGCCAGAAGGAGTGCACGCCTCTGCTGACAGTACAGCCGGTTGGTCAGCAGATGGTGGTGGTGCATTGTCACCCGGTGCAGTTGGCCAAGACAGGACCGAGCTCTAAACCATTTTTATTTTAGAGCACACCGGTAACAGTCCTGGAGCTGACTGGAATTTCAATATATCAGGACATTAAGAAATGAGAAATGCTGAACATCCACCTCTTGTGAATAATGGGAAAGTTGCATTTTATTTTTTTCCCCTGGAGTTTCAGGAAACTTCTAAACTTCCTTTTCCAGCATATTGTGGGAAGAGAGTCCTTTAGCTTTTGTTGTATCTGCATACTAATCAAAACGAAGCAAGCAAGGGGAAATATTATAAACAGTGGGAAGGTAACTAAGCCAATTTTAAAACTGCAGAAATCCTGCCAACATGGTTATTTGCCCCTTCCCCTCTCACAGGGACTTTGCCACTCTGGCATCTGTCTGGAGGTGAGGAGGGAGGAACAGAACTGGTGTCAGTCTCCTCTTGCCAGGCAGGTGTGATGGGCAGAAGCAGCACTGGGGACACCATTCCTCTGTCTGACAGCAGCTCTTCGTGTACGGGGCTCTGGCGTGCCTTTATCTCAGAGGCTTGATCTGTTTTCCCTGCTGTGCATATTTCCGAGCTCCCTCCTAGAGATACACACGGCATTGTGCATCTGGGGTGTGCTTGTGATGATGGACTGTCCTGAGCTTGGGGCCTCTGTGAGAGCGAAAGAAGTGAGGTCTTGAACCAGGACCACAACTGAGTGGATCAGAGCTGCCTTTCTGAGCAGTACAGGGGCTGCAGCTTTATAGCAGAACCTCTGAGGGCAGTAACAAGCTGAAAGTGGTATCTAAAATATTGCAGGCTGGGGGCCATGCAGCGGGGACAGTTCGGATTTCCAGTTAAACACCGTTTGCCACCCCTGGCCAGGCTGTCGAGTTGCGTGTTGCTGCAATGGGAATCCACAGCTTCCAGTATTTACACAAGGCATGACCAGGTTGCAGAAAGCACAGTTTAACAATGGAGCATATTCAAATTTTTCTAGGCGTTTGTGCACAATTTTAAATGTAATGGCTCCAGAACTGGAGTCATTCCATGGGCAGTGATGGGACCATACTAATACCTTTAATTTGGGGTTCAGGTATGCCATCAAAAACAATACTCTTTCAGTTCCTAGGTCACAGTGACTAAGAAGCAGGAGAGAGAGAGACTGCCTACATGACAGGTGATGTGCATCAACAATCAAAGCTGAAAGAGCAATTTTAATTGGACTGTGCATAAAATCTATCATGGAGGGAAAAACAAGCGTAAGGCAAAGTTGAACCAGTAGTTGAGAATGGGGTGAGGACGCTGATGCAAACTGGTTCTTGCCCTCAATCAGCTGGTGTCAGAAGGAGAATCTGGTATCAGAAAAGAGAATTGAAGGGGGACGTCCTGGGGATTTGGCTCAAAGCATTTCACCACAGTATTTGTTCCTATTCAGTTTTGGTTTTGGTCCTGTCTTCACCCACAAACAATTTCATGTGAAGGTGGATGAATCTTGGCCTCATCTCAGAAGCTCTAGTAGAAAGTTGGGCAGTGGAACAGAATAAGGTGCCCCAAGGCCAGCAGGCCAGAAACAAGAAATGACCTTTTCAAAACTTCCCACCACAAGTCAGATTATTGTTTTTTCCCCTTTCCTCCCTCCCTCCTTCACTGTTAGTTTTCTATCACCTAGAAAATGTAAGAAATGCTTGTTTAAAGACGTAATATAAAGAGTAATTCCCATGTTGCCCCTTTTGGATTTGAAAGCTGATAAGAATTTATTGCTTACAATGTTAAACTTCATAATATGACATTTTTGAGGGCAGTGGCTATGAAAATGCGTTCTTATACTGTCTCTGGGGTGCCACTGAACACAAAACCCACAGTCCCCACAGGGTAATGAGATCACCTTTGTGTGACTGCACAGAGAAAATGGAAAACCATAAAAATAATCTTTTATTAACAGCTTCTCCTTTATTAGGTCCTGGAAGAATGTGTATTGCCTCAAAAAGAAATAAAGCAGTGGAAGAGTGAGAAATTTAAATAATGTTCTGTGGTACCTTCAAATATTAAAAAGGGAATAGAATAAAATACAAAGGAACTCGGAATCTCAGCTCTGATTGCCCAGATGTCATTGACTTTGCACTGTGTGCAGAAACATCCATGTCAGAAAAAAAAAAAGTCTTAAGATAAAACTAATATCCTAAAAACCATTGTACCACAGCTTGTACTGTAAGGCTCAGTCATTAGTTATTATTTAATATATCTGTTTCATCATGCAGAATAATTAAAATTATAAGATAATCATAGACATGACAGTTCTTCCTTGATTAATGTATATTGTTCTTATAGCCTGGTGGGTTTGAATTTTAGAGTCATGAACTTTTGATAAATTGGGCCTAGAACCTCTGCATGGAGCCACAAAGTTTTTCACACAAAGGGAAGTTCTAACTCCACAAAGACTGAAGAAAATTTACCTGTCTACATTTAAATATCTCCAGTATCTGGATAGAGTAAATAGTCCTCTAAGGAATATGAAAGTCCTGAATTTTGCAGAAGAATAAACACGTATTTGATGTCTAGATATATATAGTTTATGTAGTCTGAAGACAGACCGGAGATGCAGCCTGAGTGCCCTCAGCTCTCTGCGACCCAGCAGAAGCAATGTTTCACAGACACAAGTGCAGATCTGGCTGGAGCAGAAGATCAGACCAACCCAAAGGAAGAAGCTCCAGCTCTTCTCACACCTGAGAATGCCCTAGCGCTAAGGCTGTGTCCTCTGCTAAACTTCTGCTATAACAAATAGGAATGTTTTGTCTGGGTATCCCCAGGCACCTTGGTAATACAAGAGAGAAATTATCATTGCCTTTTGGAGCCCATATGATCTGTGATGTTCAACTGCAGCAGCATCCATCACTTCTAAAAATTTAAGCCTTTTTTTGCTCTTACTAGCAGACCCAAACGGCATGAGAAGTACTTCGTTCAACATTATCAGAAGGCCTGGGATGTCTTCCTTCATGAACAGTTTTAGAGGATTCTTGACACAAATTTCTACTCCTATGCATGAATCTTTCCAATTTGGGGCCTCTCAGAGGAATGGGACTTGGCACTTGGGAAAGATTTGAACCTAACTTACTGTTCTTTTTCCCCAGGTAGTCAGACTGATGACTTTTCACTGTAAAAGGAGGCTTTGCAGGTGTCCTTCCTATTCTTAGGAGATGTTGCAAGCAGCGGCAAACTGTCATTCCACAAGGTGAAAAAGATGCCGGTCATCCTTATCCAGTCTGGATGTCTTGACTGGACCAGGAATGTAATTCTACAGAATTTAATCCCAATCCAAAACTTTTGATGACAAAAGTGGGTGGAAGGGATAGAAGAAAATCAAAGCAAAGCAAGTGTTAATTTCACTCACTCAATTTTCAACCTCATTTGCAACTTTTAAACCAATCACCATTATTTGCCAGACCATTAAAAGAAGTAGAATCCTGTTGGAGAGGGTGGTTTATGCCATCTGCCAGCCAGCAGTGAGAACAGAGGTGGCTGGAAAGGTATGAAAGGTGCAGCCTGTGTGGACAGAACACGGGCTCCCAGGATTCACATGCACTCAGAGAGCACTCACAGGACTGTATGTGCTTGTGTGGCCAGACATGGGAACATCATGAGGAAGTTTTTCTTTGCAATGATGCAAGGAGGTAAGAATTCCCACATTTTTCTCTGAGCGTCACAGGGAAGGGACCTGGAAGGGCAGGAAGGCTGAGGATTGGGGCCTGTAGTTTCTCTGAGGTGATATTAAAAGATTCTTTAACTCCAGACGCTTTGTATTACTGTGCTCCTTAAAGATTTATGGCCTTTCTGACTATCGTTTTCCCCTGTGAAATTTCCCTTCTGCTGAAGTATTTACAGGAAGAAAACGTTTTCCTTTTTTTCCCCTCAAGTCAGCAAAGCTTATCTGGGGAGGATTTCTGAATGAAAGGGGGCAAGTGCTGTTTCAGGAACACACCTTAACTCACTGCAGAGGCATTTTCTGGCCTTCCTGCCCTGGCTCCCTCCAGCCAGCGGGGCAGGCGCTGCCCTGCCTGCCTCTGGGCACGCATCCTCACCTTTGTTCTGTGGGAAGCAATTGGGAAGAAAAGATGCTTTACATCAGAAAGTCCCACTTGGGATGTGGCTGTTTTTAACGAAAGGAGGGAGTTTCACTTAATGGGATTAAGGAAGTATCCAGCTGCTTAGAGCCTCCTTCTCTCTGTTTCTCATTGACAGGGAAAAAAATTTAATTATCGTAATTGTATTGTAGGACAATGTCTCCAGTTTTTATTGCCTGTATCATTTCGGTGCCTGAGGGCAGCCTTTTGGTTACCACTGCCTGAACTGTAGGGAAGGGAGCCCAGCTGCCCTCAGGGGGGGTTGCTCAGACCTGTTTCTCACCAAGACAGAGAATATTTCTTTTTGGTCCTTAGATGGACCTTGACATTTGCCTGAAATCAACAGTTCCTTTTCATGAAACACTACTCTGCTGGGGCCATTTGGGAAAAAAATGCCAATCATCTTATTTTGTTGAACATTAGCTTTCCACAGAGAATCACTTCAAATTAATTTCCTTTCCTACTTCTTTTGATTTTGGAATGCATTTCATAGAATCATTCAGGTTGGAAAAGACCCTTGGGATCACCAAGTCCAACCATCAGCTCAACAAATTTCTCTCCTACACCCTATCCCCCAACACCACATCTAAATGACTCTTAAACACATCCAGGGATGGGGACTCAACTCCCTCCCTGGGCAGCCTGTTCCAGTGTCTGACCACTCTTTCTGTGAAATTTTTTTTTTCTAATGTCCATTCTAAACCCACCCTGTTGCAGCTTGAAGCTATTCCCTCTTGTTCTATCGCTAATTACCTGTGAGAAGAGACCAGCACCAACCTCTCGACTGTGTTTCACTGTGATGGATCTGCATAATGGGATAACAAAACTATTTTATTAGTACAAAGCTGTAGAAAGAGGGGGAAACACAGCAATTCAGTTTAAATATATATATATATACATAAAAGCCCCACAGCACTGCACAAACTACTTACATTATGGCTTTGAGACTAGTACAGTCTGTTTCAGAGTCAGTCATCTTTATCATTTCACTCCACCCTCCAAGTTTATCTGCCTTCATAGCTTTGTTTCCCTGCAATATTTAGAGGGGATATTAAAAAGGACCTATTATGCTATTTCGAGATTGAGAACTACATGATCATTATGCAGTTACTGGGCTTTTTCAACGTAAGTGATCTGTAGATGTACTTCTCACATGTATATTTTGTTAGTGTGGTCTTATTTTACAGTGACCTCATTGTTAGAAAAAAATGCGCTATCCATAACGGTTTCTGAAATAGATCAGCTCATGGGGAAATGATGTAGTGCTTTGAAAAACAGGTAATTTCTTAATTATCTGCCAATATATGTGTAGTTATTTAAGGTTATTTGCTGTTTAACACTATCACTGAGGTTTTGAGGGGGAAATCAAAGACTTTCTACGCCCTAAGGAGTTTGTGAAAGGTGGCATCAAAAGAAAAAGATGCAGTTGGAGGCAGAGAAAATACGCGCAATGCTCTAGGTACTTACAACTTTTCTACTTGATATGATATTGTCCAAAACATGCTTTATCTTCTCATTTTGCTCTCGGAGTCCAGGCCTAGCTAAATGACAGTCTGTCCTCAGGGAGTATATCCAGCAATGCTGATCCATCCACTGGGATGCTCAGCACCTGGTGTGGGGTCACTGGGGCTCTTACTGGAGCCGGTCACCTTGCGCTTGAATCAGCTCCACCACGGAGATGTGCCCTCTCGCCTCCTTATGAACCTCCATGTAAACACCGGTGATCTCTGTGCACGTGTGTTTAATCTTTGATGTTTAATTCAACTGATGAAAAGAGTAAAGAAATAAAGTTGTTTTACTGATTATGTCAGATTATTTTTCTAGACAGATTTGCAGAAAACTGTATAAATTATGTTTTTATTTTACACATATTCAATGGAAACTTAAATTTTCAAAGGAAACACAAAACTTTCACAGAAACTGTTTTCAATTAAATGAGGTATTTTCTTCTAAATAAGTTTTCAGTTTTTCCTGAAGAGCTCAAATGTTTGCCTTAGAAAGATCCGGAAAGTCTAAATTGATATTCTTTAGTATTGCTGCAAGACTTGCAGGAAGCTTCACGGATTTTTATTAGGAGCTCTGGCTCATTAATTGCATCATTTTTACCTAAATGAAGCTCTTGTTAAATGTTAAGTAAGGTTAAATCATGCTCTGCAGAGACTGATAAGTAGCTTGACTTAAAATTAGTCTCTCGATTACCTGATTTCTTATGAATTGATCATTTCACAACCTTTCTGGCTGCCATAGAGCTTAAACAGTTTACTGAAATGAGCCAGAATTCCCCAATAAAACAAAAACTGGAGCGAAATAGAACAGTAACATGAGGAGAAAAGGTACGGACAGGAATAGTTTGAAACAAAATGTCATAGTGTGTTCTTTAGAGTGTGTCCCACTCGCACATCATTCTTTGAGTTAATCAATGACACCTGAATAACAAAAAAGTTAGCAAACCTCCATATTACTTAAAAAAGAAATATATAACATTATGGCACATTTCAGTGCGGTCTCTTCACTGTTCCTTTCATCATTGTCTCTAGCTTTCACCCACAAAACTGCTCGAGGGGCCACAGACTCCAAAGCACAGCTTGAGTGCTGCATAAATCTCTGTTAGAGACTGAGGAGACTTCATCTTTATTCTGGCCTGGCACACTTTTAATCCAAGCACTTCTCAAGTGTTTTGATATAAGACTTGGAAAAATCCCATTTTTGATATCTCTGAAGTCTTCTACAGGTTCTATGCTTCCCAAAGGGGAAGTTTTGTGATTTACTTCTTGCTAATGACTCTTGGCCAACAGGAAACCAAACAACTTGGGTTTTGTCCATGTGGACAGGTTGAAAATTTCATTAGATGTTGGACAATACCATATCAAAACTGCTCAGTTTCTGTACTGCAACAGGCACAGAGACGGTTCCAGAGCACGAGGAGAGAAAAGACATAACAGTAGCCTCTCATATTTGGCAAATATACCAGCCTGGTGGAGTGTCCCTTCAATGGCTACACAAATTGCAACTTGTAAGTCTCGCACTTAGAGGTCCTTAAAGATGTTATTTTCTCCTAAATACCATGTTGAAATTCTACTTTTAGCAAGTTTAAAAATGTAAGTTACATCACACTTTTGAAACTAGAAATCTCTGTGAATAAATAAGAAAGTACAGCTACAGAGCAACAGACGCAGGGACTGTACCACTCAAAAGTTTCAAAAAATACAGTGTTCAAGCTTAACAAACCCAGCAAGGCAGATCAGGAAGAGGGTGTGGTCTCCTGCTACCCACAGGGGAAAGCTTAGATTTTCAAGAGTTCATAACTCACTTGTAAAATGTTAACAACTGTTTTCCAGACTTCCCTTTGGTACACAAGATTCAGCACAGAAATACTTCCATTTTATCAAGTGTGGTTCAGGTTAAGGGAAATAAAAAAGCTTTATGTATATTTGCAGTGGTTTTTTAATAACACTAAAGTTCTACCAGGGTGGGAACCATTGTAAGCCATAGAATACAAATTTTTATTTGTACGAATTGTATAAATAATGTTAATTATATGAGCACCCAGGTTTGCATAATGCTTTTCACCAGTACGAGAAGACTGTCAAGAAAACAGATGTCACATCTCCTGTCACTTAGATGAACACCTAGCACTGCACAGTACTTTTACCAGCAATTGTCGAGAAGTCAGGCTTGAGGTCCCTGATCTACAATCAAAGAAGTGAAGAAAGAAGTGAAGTGACATGTAAGCTGATCTTCTGGACCGGTAACCAAACCAGTAAAAAGGCCAAGGGATTTTTAGTCCTAACTGGACCTGCTCATTAGAAAGCAAGTTAGGTGTATGTTACCATGGGATACATGATGTACAGTCTCCATGTGTGAACAGTGCATCAGAGCCAGGTCTGTAACAGCCTGCTCGCTGACACAGGCCCGTTTGCAGGCACAGCCATAGCTTGCTGTGATCTACAGCCTGACACAGCTCAGGGAGGGTTCAATGTGCCCGTCAGGGGACAGGGTGTCTGTCACCCACGTGCTTCAGAGTAAGCCATGCTGGATTTTTCCTTAGCAGTATCAGGAGATAATTATTATGCAGTTATGGTATCCTAAGGTTTAGATACAGCTTTTGCAATTGTCCTAAATACCTCAGTATCTGGGTATGAAACCTACAGTTTTTTAGTGGTACAGAAATTCAGTTCCTGCCCGTTCCCCTGGAAAACAAAGCAGGGAACAAAATCAGCCAGTATTATCCTTCCCTGAACATCCCTAATGGTAATAGTTCTGTAAAACTATCTTGTACAGTATCTATGGAGCACAAGCATCGTGCACTTCACACAGCAACGTGTCATATGTGAAATTAATTACTTTGCTGCAATTTGTGCCTCTTAGCCTACGAAAAACTTACAAAAAAGAATTAAGTTACTAAAAAAAATATAAAAATAGCAGCGGTCTGATTCCTTGCTGCAATATAATATCTTCAGTCACCACAGAGAGCTTCTCCAAACCCCAGCCCAGGCATGTGACAGCAGCACAGGAACATCGATCTGTACAGAACAATTATTACTCATTATGAAGTCAGCACTGGAACAGAACTATAATTAATTAGAGTAAATTTAGCACCATGACTTGAAGGACTTGACTCCCATTAGCAAACAGAGGAGGCAGATAGCATCTTTTATAGACAGGGATCATAAAAATGCCTATTTCATAGTTATTTAATCTTGCAAAAACACTATTAGGAGACCAAAAAAAAAAAAGAAAAAAAAGTTTTTCCTGAAAAGCAGGTATTCCAAGGCATTCACACACAGAGCCTGTGCTCAACAGGGCCTTGAGCAGCTGGGGCAGCCTGGGATCCAAGCTGGCAAATCTGCTGGGGATCTGCAAATCTCCCAGGGACAGATGCCCAGCGCCCAGCTCACCCCTGCGGCGGTGCTTCCAGGTGAAGATGCACCAGCACCCACGCTCTGCCCCACAGCGGGCACGCCTGGGGTGGGGGGTATCCAGTGGGGCAAGGAAAGGGGTGCAGGACCACACGGGCACCCTGCTCAGGGCTTGTAACCTTCAACAGGGCTCTGCAGTGAAAAACACTTCAGTGTTTAATTACGGGAGTGTTACTGTCCTCTGGAGACACTGGCAGCCACCAGCGTGGGGAAGTACACGTGAAGATACCTGCAAATAAGAGCACTGTGTTGGGGGCCACAGTGTTACAGTGTCTTCCTCTCAATTTCCCAATAATTCAGCAAGACTAAGCAGAAAACAAGTTACTGGGAAAACAGCAATGGCTTTGAGATGGAATTGTAATGAGCAAAAATCACACACAAAAAAAATGTACCCTACCATAAATAAAAACCTAACCATCCAAAATTGATACACGGACTGGCCAATGACTGTTCCAGCTGGGCTGGGAGCTTGATGATGAACCTTCAATAATGGGAATGCAGTTAGACATTGCTGCAAAGGCAGACCTTAGCCAGGACACTCTCTGAATCACAGGCTGTGTCAGAGAAAGAAGAGCAGGAAATACTCCTGCAGATGGAAAGGTCCATTACATTCCTTAAGATACTGACATCTAGTTCTGGAGCCTTTTTCCTCTAATAAGGTACAGGTGGTGAGAACAGCACAGCCGTGGGGCAGGCCTCCTGCACTCCCTCTGCAACACTATGCTCAGGGAAGAACTGAGAAATGTGTCACTGCTGAGCCTTTGGGCCAAGACTGACTAATTGGTACTGAGGGTGCTGGTAATGTCTGGAGCAGGCAGCAGTACTCTAGTTTCATATAGTGATTGCTTTCATAGGCTGCAGGTGGGAAAACTTCAGTTTAAATCTTACTGATAACACAAAATAGAAAAAAAAGGTATTGACTTCGTTGATTTTTTAGCATGGAAAACTACTGAAATGAGTTGCAGTGTGTATCATACCCATTGCACATTTTTCCAGGAATAGCAGGAGAACATGAGAGTCCAAAAGGAATTTTGTTTCATTATAAACTCATAAACTTAGAAGCTCAATTAGTACTTCACTCATTGAACTCATTCACTCATTGCAAAAATAGGGCTGGATCCAGTGTGCCCTGGACAGAGGGGAAAATGCACTGGAAACAGGCTTTGCAGAGTGTTTGCTGGACCAGAACAGCCCAAGCAGGGAGGTAAGAACCACACTAGGTGAAGGATCTGAGGAGAGGGAAGTATTCAACAGAAGTCATGGAAGTTATGATTAACAATCTGGATCCAAATCATGAAGGAGCTACCTTCTCAGTAAAACCTCCTGTTATTAAAATCACCCAAGTTAAACAGGGAAGCCACATTCTTAATGAAGGCAAGATGTTTGAGTATAAAAGCAGGCTGAAATTTTGAAAGTCTCTGGTGTTAAATATAAAAGTCAGCTTGCAGTGAGCCAAGACCAGACTTTGTTGCTGATAATACAGTTAAACAATGTAATACTTATTTAAGTGTGGCCTGGAATTTTTTTTTCTGTTTGCATCTCTGGAGTCACATAAAAATGCACTGTAAGTTAAAAATCAGAATAATTACAGTAATGGCTTTATTTATAAAAACTGCCACTTCTTTTGCCAGGTCATTTGGAGTGTTTTGCAGAAAAATAAACATATGTTGGAAATATAAGCACACTAATATGAAAACAGCCTCTTAATATTTAAAAAAGGCCATTTGAGAAAAATGAATAGAAGAATAAATAAATGAATAGAAGAAAATAAATTACCAGAAAAAGGAAGAAGAAAGAGGATAGAGCCAAAAAAATAATAAATCATGGATCAAATGTGACAGAAGTAAAACATCTCTCATGCAGAATGCAAGGCCAGACAGAAATGCCCCCAAAGACAAAGTGTAAGAGGGAGGGAAAGTAGTTACTGAGGCCAATGCAGATGCCATCCGTTCCTAAAAATCATGAGAAACAAACACCATGAACATCCTCCTTGTGGTGTTCCACCTCTGTTGTTCTGAAAAGAGAGAAATGAGAAAAGATGAAAGTTCTCTCCCCTGCAAAGTCAGCCCGGGCACCCACTGCACCTGCAGCCTGCCCTTCAGGGCAGTGTTACAGGTGTTACAGTCACAGCACACACAGGAGCAACCTTCACAGGATGAAACAGTCCCATCTGGGCCCCATCTCCAAAGGAAAGAGACACCTCAAGCTGGCAACAGATCATAGTATCCTCAGCTGGCTGGAAGTCTGCACAGATCCTGAGGTTGCTAAGACTCCTAAGAAAAGGGTGAGCTACCAGCCTGCTTAGCACTGTAGACTACACGTGAAAAACCTGCCATGACAAAGTGCTCCTGGCATCACAGATCTACCAGCAGTCATGACGGAGCACAAGAGCTACCTCTGAACTATGCAAGAAACCACCTGAAATTTCCAGCTTCACATGCTAAACTTAAAAATTTAACAGGAAAAATATATAATCCCCAAACATATATTTTTTCTCCTCTTACATAATTGGGGTTTTGTCTCCATAACCTTAGGTCTTCAAAATTAACCACACAAAGTTCCTGTCCACGAGAAAGCTCTAAGCTCTTTTATCACACTAAAATCCTTCAGCATCACTCATTCACCTTTCTCTAAAAGAGAAACACACCCACAGTCCCTTCACTCGTTCTGTGAGGACTACTGTGACTCCACCTCACAAAATATTTAAGCACATGCTTAAATTTAAGCATTTAAACTCAGTCAGGCCCCCAAGTAATAACACAAAACTGAGAGTGCAGAGTGAAAGGCAACCCCTTGTGCAACAAGTAAAACCAATGTATTGTTTTGGTAAAAACTCTGGCAAAGAACAAATTTTTAGGAGGATGGGAAAGAAGGACTAACGTGAAATTAAATTAAATCCAAATATGAGCTTGATTCTCTGTTCAGATACACCCATAAAACTCTAATTAATTGAATAAATGTTATTAATGCGAGTATAACACTGAAATTAAAAAACCACAAGGAAATCACTTAAGTGACTCAAGAGAAGCTGAGCGAGTGCTTTCTGGCTTTGCTTGTCAACGTGAGCACTGACTAAACACAGGTGTAACATTTTCCTCATCACTGGTAACACAAAGCACAACGGGATGCTGACAGACACATCTGAGATGGCTAATAAGAAAGACATGACTTTTCTATCTACAGAAAGAGAAGCCCGATCAATGATATTTTCGCAGGAACCCTTTAAGCTCTCATTAGAAGGGGTCAAGGGTGCTGAGTTTACCGAGGCCTCCAATTAAGTGCAGAGTTTCTGGCTTCAGAAATGTAACTCTTCATAAAAAGTGAACAGCACTCTATTCATCGGCAAGTACCTGAATGAACCTTTGGGTAGCCAGAATTGTGTGCAGAGTTAGAGACATCACTGTACATTTAAAAACCCTTGCTAGTCTGAACACACACATTAGAGTTTTTTCTATTTATACAATGCCTGAAAGATACGCTATTTAAATTTAACACAGTAAACTACCAGCAAGGAGAATTCCGGGAACATTTGGTGCTCCACAGCTGCCCTGGTTCCCAGCAGGGCCGGGGCTGACTCTCCCCTGACTCCAGCAGTCCCAGCCATCCCACCCCACGTGCACCAGGCCAGGGGGCATCGGGGAGCTAGCCGGAAGGGGCGGGGTCATAACCGGAAGTGGGCGTGGTGGCATCACGATGTAGGCTTATATCTGGGCGGGCGGCACTGGGCTGTGGTTCGGCAGTGGTCGGGGTGGCGCAGTGAGATTGGTATCGTACTGGGGTTTGTGTCCTCCATCGTGTTGCTGTTTCCTGCAATACCTGTTGTTCTGGTGAACAGTTTTTATCTCAACCCACGGGTCTGCCTTTCCCTTCCCATCCTCTCCCCACCGCTGGGGGGCAGCAGAGCCAACGGGCTGCCATGTTGCGCTTTTGTTGCCGCTGAGGCCAAACCATGACAATAGTCTTGACTGCCTTCGTGACAGTTCTGCTTCAAAATAATTTCTACGTCTTAATCCCTTTCCCCTTCTTAGGATCACCTATTTCTTTCTACCCATTCTAGGTAACTACATTTACCACTTACAGAGTTGAGAAACAGAGCAGTGGGTTTATTGCACGGTCTGAGCGGGCTTTAGCTATGCACGAGTCTTCAGGAGGGATGGGGGCTGTACAGCCTCTCACCAGCAGCACACCAGTTTCACCGGGCTCACGCTGTACCAGGAAAAGTGCTCTTAGCTGTGGAGCTTCTGGTCACTGGAGAGGTACCGGACCTTGAGCTGCTTAGTTTTAAATAAAATCTCTGCTGAAGATCAGTTAGAAGACTCCAAGAGATTTTCCTTTTCATGGTTTGCTAAGAAGTGGCATGGTCTAAAGAAAGGTACCCTGCACACAGAGATCCTAAAACCATGGGGCCAAGTTTATTCTCAGTGTAGCTGTACTGGCACGACAAAGTTACATCTGGGATGAATTTGGCCCTTAGCCTGTGAAAATGGAAACCTTATGAAAATCTATTGCGGAGTTAATGACAATGCTGAACAGTAAGTAATTTTCCAGTAGGTTCCAATACACAGTGATAATATATTTCAATGAGGAAATTGTTTTCCTTCTTTATTGGCAGCCAGCCCTGTTTAATCAGACTGCTAGAAGGTGGGAAGTGTCCAGAAATCCTACTTGCTCTTTGCACTTCAAAATTAGTAGCTTTTGGAGCTAGAAAATCTGACTGTGTGCACCTGTGATGCCCCACCAGAGCAGCCTCCCCTGACAGGTCTGCTGTTTGCAAAAGGTTGGGGTTGGTGGAGGAAGTAAAACTGATACCCTGACAGAAGAGTGGAAAGGGGTAAGTCCCTAACACAGTCAGTATCACCTGAATGGGATATGGCTGGAGAACAACTCAGGAGCAAAGGGGGAAAGTCTACAAAAAGAGAATCCCACTGAAATATTGCCTTTGCCTGATATGGCAAAACCCAGCAGAAAACTTCGCCTCAGCAAGCAGGACTGGTCGGGAAATGCCAGCTCCTGGTGCAGCTCTGGTTTACCCCACACTCTTGAGAGTAGCAACAAATGCAGATCTGGCTTTGCAGGCGATCTATGTGGGACACAGTTGTGTTCACTGTGTATTCACCTCCCAGTTCTGGCTGGAAGGGCATTTGTTGCCATGTCAGCAGACTTAATTTTGCTCTGACTGCAAGATACTAGGATTCATTGTGTTGCTACAAAAAAATACCAAGGGAAAAATAAAATACTTATTTAAAAAAAAAAAAAAAAAAAAGATAGGTTGAATATAATATTCCCTCCCAAATGTTCATTAAAATATAATTTAAAAAAGAGAATGAAAAAAAATCCATAGCCCCCCCCAGGTATTTAAATAGCCTTTCATTGTTAACCCCTTTCTACCACTGAAAACGGCAGCCTCTGTCTAGCATTTAACCTTTCTTGCATCTCTGCAGAAACTTCAGTTGGAGCACCAACTGGCTGTAATACATGCTGTTGCTTCCCACTAACCACACTCACGTTTTTATCATACAAATGAATGTATCTGATTCACAGAGGTCATCATATCTATAAAAAACTCCAATGGCAGTAATATCTCTAAAGACCTCAAACAATATAATGAATTATAAACCATTCTAGCTTTCCTTAATCAGAGCAAACCTTTCCAGGTGTTCTTTAGCCAAATCACTTAAGCAGTGTCCAGGTTTCTCTTACAAACAGTGTTCCATTTGGTGGTTTATAGTTTTCTGTCCCTTGCCCTCTTTAAAATGTGGGATTCAAATCTGCTACTTGCTAATATTCAGGAATCTCTTCTTGACCCTTGTGAACTTCTAGAAAATGTCAGTAAAAGGATTGCAGATGTGCCTCTCCTAAAAGCTTACAGATATACATTATCTGGACTTCGGGCTCTGTCTGCTTTTAGTGCATTTAGAATTTTTATAGCTGATACTGCTGTTATCTCTAACACAGGGGCAGACTCTCACCCTCCCTTTCCTTTCTGCAGACAGCTACAAATGAGCTGTTTAACAAATGTGCTGTTTCCCATCACCCAATCCCTTGCCATCATTTTTCATCGACCCTATGATTATCCGTTCTCTGTTGTGTATACATATAAGATCATTTAACGTTTATCTCACTAACCACATCTAAATTCCAGAACTGGACAGTTGTAAGAGATTATTTTATGTGGAACCAAAGTCACTTATCTGAATGATTTGCAGATGTGATTTCAGAGCTGCTTCCTAGTGCAGCGAGAGGAACGGTTACGGAGACCAACAGCCTTCCACTGCACACTGGAGAGTGGCCGCTGTTTGCAGGAAGCCTGCGGCCACTGAAGGTATTCCTTATGTTCCTTAACAATTCACAAATTCTGAAAGGTTCGTCAAATTTTGTGTATTTTTTAAAAGGTATCACGAGCGGTTCTGGTCCATATGGTGGCTTGGGATGGGGACAGGGGGGTGGCACTGGGCCATTCCAGCCCAGCGGGTGGCTGCCCGAGAAACAGTCCTGAGAACCGCAGAGCTTTGTTAAGCATTTCCACTGACCCGCACCACAAACCTGCCACCCAGCACCACTTAACTCCCGCCGATGTCCCCCCTGTGCAGGCTGGCCAGGGGGTGGCCGGGGGGCCACTCCGCTCAGCGGGGTAAGCGCAGCCTCCGCTTGGGGCCCGCCGAGGCGCGGAGGCCGAGCCCCGCTGCCAGATCATAGAATCATAGAATCATCCAGGCCGACAGGGACCCCCAAAGGCCATCCTGTCCCACCCCCCCGCAGTCGCAGGGACACCTCCAACCAGCCCAGGTTGCCCAGGGCCTCAGCCAGCCTCACCTGGAATATCTCCAGGGAAGGGACCTCAACCACCTCCCAGGGCAACTTGTCCCAGTGTTCCACCACCCTCAGAGTGAAGAACTTGTTCCTAATATCCAACCTAAATCTCCTCTGCTCCAACTTAAATCCACTGCCCCTAGTCCTGTCACTGCAGGCCTTTGTGAACAGACCCTCCCCGCCCTTCCTGTAGTCCCCTCAGATCCTGAAAGGCTGCTGTCAGGTCTCCCCGGAGCCTCCTCTTCTCCAGGCTGAACAGCCCCAGGTCCCTCAGCCTGTCCCTGTAGCAGAGGTGCTCCAGCCCCCTGATCATTCTCGTGGCCTCCTCTGGACCCTCTCCATCCTTCCCATGTTGA
>VXBW01008237.1:131219-241243 GCA_013400375.1 Thinocorus orbignyianus
TTTTTTTTTTTTTTTTTTTACTTCAGCATATTTCATCTGTGTCTTATTCATAGTGAAAACAAATACTTGAATCTTATGGCAGCTCTTCTCAACTCTGCTGCTTGACTGTAATTATCCAGCACTCTCCGAAACAGCCTTGAGCCAGTGAATGGCCAGAAGTGCAGTTTACAGCCCCTGACTGAGGCCCCGCTCCTCTTCCAGCACTGTCTCCACAGCTGATGAAAGCAAATGCAGTGTAAAAAGGAGGTTGGGATCTTTTGTGCTAGCACATCTCATTTATCTCAGTCAAACTCTGTTTAGTCCAGAATTAGGAATTCTGACTTTTTGGCTACTATGTTATCCTCTGAGAGAGCATATTGGTTATGCCATCTTGTGCAATGTACAACCATGCATTAATTTACACAGAAACAATCTGAACTGGAATTCCGGTTCCCCATACTCCCATCTGAGGAACACAACAGCATTTTGCCCTCCTGATGATACCAATAACAATCCCACATCCTCTGGAGTGTTCTTTCATTGTGCATTTATGGGATAAAGTTTTCCCACTGGAAATTGCTGCAAGAATATTCTCTGTTCATCAAAACATGAAAACAAGTCACTGCTGCCTCTTAAAAAACATGAAGGCATTGTTGTGAATGTTGCTCCAGTATTTACAGGGGGATGGAAAAAAATAGCAGCTTTTCAGAGAGACTTATCTCAAATCCCCATGTGCAGCAGCATTGCCTCCGGCCTAAAGCCAGCATAGTTTTTGATCCTAAGCCTTGTAATCTGAAGCTACCCTGTGGTTCCCCTGTTGAGTTTGTTTTGGAAGATGCACAACAAATAACGAGAGGAAGGATATACAAGATATCGCAGAGAGCTGTAGGGAAAGGGGTTGCAACTCCAAGGAGTGGGGGACTTTGGGCATGTGGCCTCTAAAAACCAAAAGAATGTCTGTAGATAATATTTGCTTTTTCTATACTCCCTTGGACAAACAAAAATAAAGGGCAGAGGGAAATAATGGGCTTTGTAAGCTATAGCCTTTGGTTACTACAGATCAGATAGTGTTTTAATCAGTTGATCTACTGAGGAACAAAGCAGAAAGTTTTAGCCTGAAACTCCTCAAGAAGGTTGTAGAGCAGACAGGAAATCCACACTGTAAATGGGAATCTGCTGGGAACTGGTTGAAATGAAGAAGTTCTTTTCTGAGGGGAAAAAAATAAAATAGCCATCTAACTTTGCTTTCATCTCCAGTTGGAATGGAAAGTCAAAATTCATACTCCTTCATATACCAAGTATTCCCCAAAGCTGAATTTTGGGAATAGGATAGTGGACTTACAAGAACATTTCATTTGAGTGAAGTCAGAGCATTTTATCTTGCTAAAGTCAAAGGCCTTTGTTTCAGCTTTTGATTTTGAAGCTCTTTGACACAGAAAATGATGGAAGCCTGTTCTCCAGAGGATGTCTTGCTCCCTGAAAAATCTCATGCACTGTTTTTTCAAGCAAGCTGGGTCAGAAGTTCATTGGAATCTAACTGCAGCAATGGGCAACTTCACAGTAATTCAAAAGCCACTAGAGCATTCTAGTGAGGGGCAGCTTGAAAATCCTCAGGATCTGCAGAGATGCTGGAATGCATCTCTGCTATGAAGTTTAGTGAAAAAAATAATCTTAGATGCTTGTAACAGAGGTAGAGGAGGACAACCCCTCCATCTAATTACACGTTAGAGTGTGAATGGAGCTGGTAATGGTGGGGATTTTTTCTATTTTTTTCAGCTACTGTGTCATGAAATCTATTGAAAAACTACTATAATTCTCTGCAACCTTTTAAATGAGTGTAAGTAAAAGAAAAAAGGTCAAAGAAAAAGAGTAGTTAGTAACTGGGTAGTTAATTGTGACTTGTTAGTTTTCAGTTGCAAGTAGTGGTTGTTATCCTGATGTCAACTTCCTTTCGAAAATGTCAGGACAGCCTTGCCAAGCAGCCAGGAACCCAGGCTTTGGGGCGAAAAGCGTTACAAGGAATAATGATGGAAGCATTACAAGTAGACTGAATGTTTACCAGTGGGAGCAAGGAAAGAAGCAAGAGAAAACATTATTTTTTGCCTCAAGGGAATTCTAAAGGAAGCAAGCTAACAAACCTTCAAGGAAGAGCAGGATTTGGACTAAGAACAAGTGAAATCAGACATAGTATCTTGGTCCAGGAAGTCCCTCGCTGCTGGCTTTCATGAAAATAAAATCAGACAGATCCCAATATTCACTAATCAGTAAAGAGAAGATTAAAAAAAGTTATGTGACTAAACGCAAGAGAAATTTCATAGGTGAGTGGGTAAGGGAGAAGAGGACTATTGGCCACAGCTGACAAAAAGTGCACAGAACAAGCAAAAATGAAGAGATGGGGACAATAGTGATTAACTGCAATTGAGCTCTTAATAGAAACAGATTAATTTCAGCTTCTACAAGAGAAAGGCATGAAATGTGTACTCTATTATCTGATCGGATACTGAGAGGGAGGGCAGTTATTTTAAAGGAGATTCATATGGTTGATAAGGAGGAAGGAAATAAGGACAAGTTTAAATTAAGACATGGGAAACCAGGGAGGAACAAAACAACAAACACTGTCAAGTAGATGGACTGGATGACCTTGCAGGTCTTCTCCATCTCATGCTTCTTTAACTCTTTATGAAGACAGCAGGATCTCAAGTAAGCGGATATTTAGGATATCATGTTAATGGCCAACTTCAGCAGACTTGTCCAGCTAGAAACAGTCTGCTTTTCTGCAATCTCTTTGTAATTTTAGAATAATGAATTTGCTAAAATGCAGCCCTGGGTTTCATCAAATTGCATCTTTAAGACACTGGCAATGAGTAGTGGTACAGCTTTTCTCATCTTATAGTGCAATTGTGGTGGTATCTGCATTGTAGATTATTTTGGAGTTTTTCCAACTGCTTTGTACTCTGCTGAGAATAATCAGGATATTTGGCTGTGCTGATCTGCAGTCACGTCATGTCATGGGGCATCTACAACTTATCTGGGCAACCTGGTACAGCCTCCAAGAGTTACTGTGGTAGCAAATCATTTGTGTGAGCAGAACGAGATGGTTAAAGCTTTTCCACAGGAACATTCCATGAAATTTCTTTCAAGTCTGCTCCTGAAAATCATGGTACCTTATCTTCAGGTGTTTTTTCATCTTTTATTTGCACACAAAGGCCAGGATGTTTCTTGACAGTGGGAAATGATTGCAGGCTTATTAAGATTCATGGCAAGCTCTGCACATGTGTGGAATCATAAATAGTAAAGAAAATGTTTGTTCTCTCATCTGCATTAGCACCAGCCAGAGCAGTGGGTGAGTCGATCTGCTGGGACATGATCTCCCTGCATTTAGACGGGAGATCAGTTGTTAGAAATAGATAGATTGGGTCAAAGGCTTTCAATAGCCCATGCAGCCCAGTGGCAAGTGCAGCTCCCAGACTGTCTGAAATTCACTGCGATGCAGAAGGATGCAAAGCAAACCCTGCACTTCTAGGAATATCTACTCAGAAAACCATGCTGTTATTGGTGTAAGGTCAGTTCTATCTCCAATAGAGATAGAACTTTCACACAGTGAAAGCATATAGATCACGTCAGTTGACATCAGCAATGCTGTACGTTATTAATGATAATGACACTGTAGTTACTGAAACTATCCACAGCAACTATATCTAGTTCTACTAGCATCAACATCATCATCAGATAATGTTGTACCATAGGTGTCTTTTAATGGAGGAAATCAAGAGAGTGATTGACCACTGAAGGCCACCATATCTGTACTGGCAGTTTCCCACAGGCACCTGTCCCTTCATTGGTTTGAACAGACTTTGATAATTTGGAAGCTCTTTTTTCTAAACCCTTTACAGAGGGAAGTTCTGTACTAACAAGCTCCAGACACTGACTCCAGACTGTTTACTAGTCCTGAGAAGACTGTGCATTCATTAATGGCTTCTTTGTGGTGCATTGACTTGCTGCTCAGTGTTTGCAAACTTCTCAGACGGTTCCTTCTGGGTCTCTGAAATGTCTGGAGCTGCTGCAGCTCTCCTGGAGCAGTGGTGCAGCTGACACTCAGCTCCTCCAGTCAGGCCCTTGCTTGGACAAATCTCAGGAGCCAACTCTTGGAAATACTAGGATCAGCTATCAGAGAATCTGGGAAAAGGGTGGAAGCTGAGGGTAATCAGACCATCTACTGCAGAGAGGTTGTCCAGCTTTAGCTCTATAAACTGCGTGTACTCTGTTTCCTACCTCTGTTTGAGGGTGTGGGAGGCAGTGTGTACAAACACAACCAATACATACTGTCTTTTAATTGAGTATGTCCTAGAGAGGTAAAGAATAAACATTAACAAACAATTCTGGCTTTCCCCTAACCTTTGCAATGAAATCATCCTATAATTTATGGTTTGATTTTTTAAAAAGACTTTTTATTGGATGGACATGCTCATGTGTGCATGAAGAGTTCATCAGTCACTAACATATATACACAAATCCTAAAGACTAGGAAGACTAGGCTCTTTTATTTTTTTTTCTCTCTCTTTTTTCACAAAAGAAGGGGAGAGTATGAAGAATGTCTGGAGTATGAGTTGGAATCCAGACAAAACTGGGAAAAAACCTGCACTTATTGTTTATGGCACTCTACTATATTTTTAAAGTTATGTTTTTTCTGTACACACTCAGCAGATTTAAGGTAAGATAAGGTGTCCATTCTTTTCTTTTTACACTACCACCACCTCCCCTCCCCACCTTTTCCACCATAGCATCTGGGATCTTAAAACAACAAAAAAAAATCCCTTATGATTTATCAGCCCTAATTGTCTTGCAGTGGGATTTCAGAGAGGAGATCATTAGCACACCCAGACAGAATGCAGATGTTCCTGTGATGACATGTCAGCAGAAGGAGTGTATTTCTCTTTTGCCTCCTCCCTCTTTCTTACTCCTTATCTCATCTCATTCCCCTCAACACATTTGTCATTGATATCGTTGTGGTGTTTGTTGGGGGAGGGAAAGGGAAGGAGCAGCTCTCACAGCATGGCAGGGCTGGTGGTGGCAAGCACCGCTGTGCTGGGCTGGTGTTTCAGTGCTGGGGCTGAGAGGTCTCGGGGGGGAGGTGGCCACACACCCCTGTGCACCTTGAACCCAGCTCCTTGACTGGAAGGTGTCCTCTGCTGCATCTCAGCACACACAGGAGTGCTGTTTCAGGGAATTAGTAGCATTAGCAGGGATTAGTAGGATTACCTTGGATACGCAGGCAGCCGTACCTGCTGTGTTTGTGTGTCCCACCTCAGAAAACCATTCCACCAGCATTACTGGTGTCCTGGCCCTCTCAGCTGCTGTCCTGACTTCATGGCCCAGTGCTGAGGACCTTTCCATGAGGCTGATTTGCAGGCCTTCTGGGTGAGAAGGGCTCACAACAATTCCGCTTCTGCAGCACACTTATTTAAGCACAATATTATTTATGAAGATTTTCCTTTAAAAAATAAATGTCCTCTGGCTTGAGGGAAAGTAGTAAGTATTCTAAATTATGTTCTCAGTCCAGAATTAATCTGGGTGACTGGACAAGGTAGTAAAGAAGTGATGAAACAAGAGCTACAATTTATAAAGAAGCATTTTTCCTTCCAGTTGCCTGTCAGTCTGTCTTGGGGAGCAGAGAACACAGGGCACTTCTGAGTCTGAAAAGGTAAAGAGTGAAAATTGCAATTATATCTAGAATTTTAAGACATTTTATTTAAGGAAAAACCCTAAGGAAAAGATAAGGGTACCAGGTAGACTTCTTGGTAAGAAACATTTCCCAAAGAAAAAACAGCAGAAACCCTGCAAAATCAAAATCCTTAGTGCATGGTTTATATATAAAGTCCTTCTCCTTTCCCCTCAAACCTATGCTGCATGCAAGATTTATTTTATTCTTGTGATGGCAAATAATCCCATGGCTACTTTCCATTTTAAGGATAAAGGCCAAACTGTTTCAGTACAATTGTACCCATTTTAAGTTTCAGTATATCTGCGCTTAACTGATACATCAGTATATCTTCTTAACACATTTACAACAGAAATGTCATACAGAGGCATTGTATCTCCTGCTGTATTTTTGTGTGTTTCTACCATAAGGAAGCCAGAAATGGGATAAGCTAGAACGCTCATCACCTTTTGGCTTCTAATTTCCCTTTCCTCTTTCATTACGAAATCTGTGAAAGACCTTGAGAAGAGCTGAAGAGCTCACAGCTGAAGAGCTCACAGCTGCTGCTCTCCACCTCAGCCAAAATACCCTCAAAGACGCCATCTCTGTCCTCCTTCCCACCCTCCACTGCTCTCCATCTGAACTGAAGAAAGGAGGTTTTGGTAGCGGCTCTGACTTGGTAATGGCAAAGGGATGCAACTGGGGCTTCGGTGCTGTTGAGCCTTTTTTATTCAAATTAGTGCCTCCAAGCAGGACTTCACTTCTAGGGTTGACAAGCAAGTTCAGAATTAACTTTTTGAAGCCCAGATGCTCTCATGCTTTTGCTGCTCTGTCTGTACAGCACATCACTTCCCTGAATCATGTTCCTCATGATGCACTGAGCATTGCTTTCAGGACAACGCCTTTCACATCCAAGTGCATTTAATTTCAGGCTGAGAGAACATTTAAAAACCCAGGGCCCAGGAATAACTGACTTGGGCACAGGAAGCTGTCCTTTACCAGAGAAGGCAGCAGGGTTATCTTTGCCATTGGGTCAGTCCCAATGAAACCATCACTGCTGGTGGTATACATTTTCTTAGTGGGGGTAAAACATTAGCAATCACTGCCTTGCTGGTTGCCACCTCAGTAGGTCAAGAATAGATCCTGCAGTAACTGCTAGGGTTAAATCAGCCCCTCAAAAGAAGGTTGCCATGAAACAATTCCATTTGCAGGAAGTCCTGTAGTTTCCTGAGTAACCCTGCATTCTGCATGGCTAATGGCTCTGGTTTCTAAGCGTGCTGCTAGAGAGCTCGTTAGTGTGCTAATAGTGCAGGGAGGGTAGCAGATTTTTTTTTGGCCAGTCAACATGCATTGATGGGAAATCTGTTCTTGTCTATCTGTATCTTAAAAATGAGACTCTGAATTTATTTGATAAAAACTGCAGCTCTGATGGAAGGCAGACTTCTTTAAAACTTTTGATTGCAAAGTCACTTCAGTCAAAATCAGCGTGACCCACAGTGACTGGGGTGCCAACTACAGAGACAATGTGTGTCAAAATACAATTTGGAAGCAGGAGGATATTGGCAATGGAATGTCATCACTGTATTTCTAGGAGGAATCCAGTTTTGCTCCCATGTTATTTAATGTTTTTGTCAACAATCCCACAGGAAACATAAGCATTGCTATAAAATTAACATGTATAAAATATTGATAATGATATAACATACTGATAACAAATTCGCCATCCAAAGGAGAGGTGTAAGAAGTTGTAGCAACTGTGTGTTGAAGTTAAACAGATTTGGACTGCAAATGAGACATGAGTTTTCAACAGTGAGGACAGCTAGATAGCTGGCAAATCACCTAATCAGAATACCTGTCAGATGAGTTTAACATAGTGTGTAATTAATTCCCATGTAATTGGATGTTCAGCAGGTTCAGATAAGCACTCAAGCATGAAGAATGACAAGATCTGAGGCACAGGATAGCTTTTACTTTCGTGATGATGGACTGTCAGGCCAGTGCTTTCGTAGCTGTCATGCTGGGACCAGTGAGCAAGGGGATTTCCAGGTCTCTTTCCTAGATTTTTCACTGTGGTTTTTACCATTTTTAAACACAAGCCCTCCTGCACATCCATTCTGGTGACACATATAACTACCAGGAATAGTTACTGGAAATGGTGCAGGAACAAGGCGAGCACACATGGAATATTTGAAATAACAGTTTCTAGACGCAGTGCAGATGTTGCTTGTTTGAAATGCTGGTAGCTGTTCTGCTCACAATTATTTCCAAAAATACACTAAACACTGATGTGAACTGCAAATCTTTTTTTTAATCAATACTTTCACTTTGGAATAGCCTTGTACCATGCTAGACAATTTAGATAGGAAAGGAAAAGTGACTGCAAATAAAAGCTATAATATCTCAGACAAAAAAGAATATCCACAATAGGGAAGGGTAGTTTCCATTCTCCACTGAATGGCATTTTTAAGAACAAGCAGAGTTCAGTATTGCTTCACAGAACCTTGCCCTGAGTCTGGCACTCTTGTGGGAAAAGCAAAACAAGAACAGTATGCAGAATATTGTATATTACAAATACACCAGGCATTATGAATGGAAAAAAAGTATTTATTCCTGTAGATGTTATTGCCTCATAGATTGTTTTTTTTCTCTTTTCTGACTTTTAGTATTCCAAAATTAGTTTGTTTATAAACTAAGAAACTTATAAACTGTGTGTAAAGAATTCAGAGATAATGGTTTTAGAGATGCCTCATTAATTTAACTTTGTGACTTTTGCTTAACTAAATATTAAGGGCTTCAAACATTGACCCTTCTTTGCAGAAACTGAGTTGTTTTTAAAGCAGTTAAGTATCTGGAGAAGTTTTTTTTTAAGAGGGATTTAAAATAAAAAAACAGATGCAGATAAACACTTGAATTTCAGGATCAGAAATCAAGCTTCTGTTTAAAAAATATTTAATGACAAACTACATCAGCTTAAGAAGTGAGTGGTTTTGAACTGTGTATCGCTCACCTTAACGACACTGGAAAACCCCCACCCCAGCCCTTGAGAACTGTCATCAGACAGACACGCAGGAGATGCAGGCTGGATCCTCTGTTTGTATATTTCCCCAGTCTTCAACTAATTCACAGCAAAGAAAAACATTTTCTCGGTACCAAGATCTCCAAGTCACCATCTGCACAAAGGGTCTTCTCTGCCAAACGCCTGACCTGATACCAGCTGACTTCAGTGGGGTCTGCAAGCACTGAGCTTCTCAGAAATACATGCCAAAACTGATCAGAATTAACCAATTATAAATTTTGCTGCTATTATAATGACTGTGGTCTCCTATAATTAGCTTCAAAACAGCTAAAGTTCTGATGTTGAGATGCTCCTGAAGATGTGCGTGAGGCTGAGTAGGTGGCACTGATGTAAATCACCACCCGTGCTTTCAGCAGGGATGCTGTTGCAGTCCCTCCCTGGGATTTGCAGTGGGGCTGTGCCCTGTGAACAGCAGCAGGGTATCTCTGTGCTTCCCAAGGCGAGGAGAAAAATGGCTCTGGAAGAAACTTCCGCATTACAGACATTCCAGTTGCTCCTTTGAGCCACAGCCGTAACTCTCTCCAGATGTAACCCTTCACTTCTCCCTCTTTACAAGTTTATTTTCCTTGTAAGGAAGAAAAACATGGAAAAGATTTTTGGTGGGTGTAAACTAAACTGAGAAGTACTGAATGTAAAGAATGAAGACGACTTCATGCAACATCCGACTATGGCCAGTGAGCAGAGTCACACACACACAAAGCCGTGGAGGTGCTACACCCCGTAGGATGCCTCTGTTTAGGTGAAATTTATCTTCTTGCCTAACGTTGCATGGGAGAGGAGCGTGTGTGTGCTGGTGCATACATGGGAAGAGAAATCTTTGCTTCAATTTACGGCTTGAGCAAGAGGTTCTGTGGCCTCTCCAGCTCCTGCTGCAAACTCTGGGCCAGATGGAAGTCTGAAGGTGCTGCACACAGGCTGCCTGGGGGGTTTTGATCACAGCAAACACGTACATGCAAGGCAGCTCCATGGCTCTCATGCTTCACGCAGATGCTGTCTGGAGCAGGAAGAAGGTTCATGGTGAAAGCACTCTGTTTTGGGTTTCAGTTTAAGTTCTGGGCAAAGCATATGCTCTTCCAATCTTTGTGTGAAAAAGAACACTTCCCACTTTTCATTGCTGGAAGGTCACTGCAGCTGAACATTCTGCCTAGGCCCAGCAAAGCAGTAACACACTTTTAGTTCCCTGGCCGGGGAGCCTTATCTGGCACTATGGCTGTGGGCGATGGTGAGAGGCCCACCATCAGGTGTGCTGTTGTGGCCTTGTGGCAAGTGATGGCATGGTGGTAAAAGCTGAAGTGCTGACTGAACTTCCCTGTCTTTTAACAGGAGTCACCAACCTCTACTCCCCACCTGGAGGAGCTGCCCAAGGGCCCTCACAACTCTGCCATTCACCAGAGAACCAAATGAGCAGAGGGAGGAGTTGCAAGAAGCAACCTCAGAAGAACTTTGGGGTTTTTTTGGACTTCGGTTTCCTGGATGGAGAAATCACAGCAGCAATCTCAAAATACTCAGATAGTATTTTACCACTCCATTGTATTGACCCTGCTGATGTGCTGTGTGCCCCCATTAAAGAAAGAAAAACATGGGTTTATTTTCTCTGAACAAATGAGTAAAACATAGATTGTCAAGAGACCTTCAGGCAGCTATCTAGCTTTTCCTGAGGTTGCAGGTAAGTCAATGAGCCAATCATAGTTTTAAATTTAAAACCAAACCCCATTGAAATGAAATAGCTGAACCAAGTCATTTTTGCTGCCATCAACATTGGGCATCTCCTAGATGTCCAGAGATGACGCTCCAAATGGGACATCATATCATTAACTTCTTCACCCAGAAGCATTCCTGAGACTGTCAGGTCACAGACTGCGCCTGATGCCTAGAATTGACCCCTGCCCTCAGGCTCCTTCACCCTTTTGGTCAAACAAGCCCTGAAAGGAAGCTTGATAAGATGTGGACACATATCTTGACCAGGAATAGCTACCACGAAGACAATAGTGTAAGAACACAGGACATGAAAACCTTAACTCATTGGTGACACCAAACTTCATTTTTGAGCAGGCCCAGAAATAGAAGTAAGGACTTGGGAGAAATGAAGACCTTCTGCTGAGGTGTGATGAGCACTTGAATTACCACCACAAAACATCTCAGTGTGGACCCTGCTGCTGGGGTAGGTGTGAGCTACAGTAGTTCTTTTCCAAGGGCAGTCTGAACTACTGCTTCAGTAATTCATGTTTGTAAGAAAAATCTGCATACACAGATGCACTATACAGGGGTTATTCTGTATTTTATGTCAACACATAGATATCCTAGAGAGTATTGTTTTTTTTTCTTTCCCCTCACCCCTCTTCCCTTATTCTTTGGTCTGGTTTATGTTTAGATTCTTATTAAAAACATGTGAAACTATCACAAACATGAATTTTGCTGCCAAAAGTTAGGTCCCTAAAACCATATGTAGGTATTCAGAGTGGCTGAATTGCAGAGACTGGAGACTCAGTGTGGCAAAGCAAAGTATTAATTTAGGTCACTACATAAAAATGCAAGTGCTTGTTTCGAAGAATGAAACTGGAAAAGTGTTAGCCAGTATGTTCAGGCAAGAACCATGAAAATGGTGAACTGAGAATCTGACAAGTTAAATGCGGAAATGATTAGCAGAACATGGCGAGGCTGTAAGCTTGACATTCGCTGGAAATCTGAAGCAAAATAGTTGGAATTCCAGGCTTCTTCAAGTTCATTTGTTATTGCCAAGGGACTGACTGTGAGCAAACCAGAGGCTGATTTAAGAGTAATTTAGGAGCCTCAGTTCAACAGAACAATTTGTATCACATAGTCGTTGGGGCTCCCAGCCCATGGAAGTATCCAACCTTAACAGCACTGCTTCTGCTGCCGCTTTCTCTAGATGCTTCTGCTTTACTGCACGTACTCAGAAGCGTATCAGCGTGAACCTTTCAGTGCCTGAGTTTTCACAAATGGTACAGAATAGCTTAAAATCTGCGGGACGCCCGAAGCCATCGAGCCTGCTTAGACTGTGCTGCACACTTACAGGCTCCAGAAAGGACCAAAGAAGAAAGGGATGCTGCATGTGTAACGGCATCTTGGCTGCTGTACTCAACCACAAAGCAGAGGAAATGGATACCAGTCTTTATCCAACCTTTCAGGAGCCGAGTAACCACTTGTTTCTCGGAAGAAAAGCATAACTGGATGATGGACTTGTCTGGAAAGAGACATGTGCTTCACCCCTCCCAGAGCATCAGTGCCGTTGGTGCAGAAGACAATGCTGGAGACCCAGGACCCATCAGGGAGCGAGTGTCCTTCTGGCCTCCAGTGAGAGGGGACCATCCTGAGGTGGGTAAAAGCCTGTGCTTTGGGCCTGCTTGTGCAATTAGTAATATAACAGATGCAAACTGCTCACTCCTGTGAACACAGACCATAACTTTTGCAGTTCAAGATCAGTCTGATGGGTTGGCTGCAGCCAGACCCTCCCACTCCCCTTCCATGCAGCTCTGTGGTCCTGCTGCACCGTGGGCTGCTACGAACCCTGGAGCCAAGAGCAGGGCAAGCGATGCAGTGCTGGCCTGAGCTCCTGGGCACAGCACCTGCCCCCTTGCCTCCTTGGACACCAGTGCTCTTCTGAAAGTGTGGCCACGGGACACCACTGTTGCCTATCGCAGGCGTGGCGACCTGGTTCAAGAACGGCACGGCGACCAACCCCAGGCCGCTCGGTCCATCAGCTCGCAGACATCAATGTGGTGGACGGCAAATGGCGTTTATTGATAGGTGAAACAGCCTTATATGGCTTTGGTTTGTGACGTCACTTCCGCCTGCTTACATCATGAACTGAACGCTATTGGCTATCAGGAGAGAGGCCCTACCTTTCCGTACAGCACGACATCTTCCGGCCGCCAGGTCCTAACTACCCACACACCACGTCCTGGTGACACCCAGGGAAAACAGCCCACCTTGGTGCCTGCTGTTTCCTCCGTGACACCAGACTTGAGCGTTGCCAGATGGGCTCAAGGGAGTTGCTGGAGGGCAAACCTCAGCTGTCGCTTCCACTGACTGTATAAGGCGTTGGAGTAACTAAGAGAGATGTTCTGGATTGCCTCGATGGGCCAGATGACTGCTATTTAGGTATTAAGATACCCAATTTAGGCACCCAGAATAGGCAGTCTGCTTATGGCCCTGGTGTGCTATGACCATTGCATATTATGCTGTTCATAATTGTGTCACCGTTTCCGTGTGCTTCCTGTTTTATTATATCCATGTGCTGATCCATATTTTATATCTGAAGTGCAGACTTTCTGTCCCACAAAGTTGCTCTGTGCTTAGCACATAGTCCAGCAGAAGGAGGAGCTGTGAAGTGGCTGGAGGGAGGGAAGGCCACCCACCTGTGGGAAAGGAGCGAAGGCACATGGACTGACACAGAGGAAGATGATGCAGGAAGGAAACAGGGAGGCCAAGCACGGAGCCCCTCAGTCCTCTGGCAGCCAAGGAAGCCCATCCCCATGCTAGGTCTGGTCCAATGCCAAGTACTGGAGTCAATCTCTGCCCTTCTGGGCACCGTTTGTCCTCAGTGGCGCTCACAGGGTAGCTGACCTGCTCAGGAGGTGCCTTCAAGGGCCTAATTGAGGGGCTGTGTTTCTGAGCATGCTTGGAAAAGGCAACGCATGTTTTTTCCTGCACTTCATTCCCACTCTCCAGAAAAAGTATTTTTGAGATGATAAAACCAGCTAAACATAATTGACGTAAGATCAGTATAAGCTTGACACAGCACGCCAACTGCAGTGATGACACTGAAGAGTACACAACATGTTTTGCAAGAAGATTTGCTCTTGTATGTATTGGAAACCTAATGGATTCACACAGATGTGGTTTGCTTAAAATGGTTGGATAGTCAAGTCCAGGCTTACTCTGTTCTACTAAATTACAGAACAAGGACTTGGCAGGTTGCTCAGTGAAACAATGTGTAACAGATACCATAGAACTGACTTTTTGTGTATATATGGGCATTAGAAAAGTGAGGTGGAGACTAAACAGCCCTTCCCCCGCAAATCAAGCAGAACATATTCTCATCAATTATATAGGAATTACTGAAAATTGCAGACTTGTTCATAAGATGGAAGATAACCTCAGCTTTTTAAACAAGAAGCAGATGGAAGGGAGATGGCATTGAATCTCTGTGAGAGTGTGGAGGAGCCAATGGAGCAGGTAACATTACACAAGCAGCACCTAACAGAGCAGAACAAGATGCTCCAGAGATCTTTGAGACAAAGGGGACACGTCCAAAGGACTGAGAACTGTCCTCCTGAGGGAGGACTGTGGGCCTTCCCCTAATTTTTTGTCCCTGCCTCATTTATGTTACTAATTTGTTACATTAAGGGCCAATATCACTGTTACTCATGTCTCAGTGCTTCTTTAGTACCATAATATATTACATGTAGAATTAGTAAGCTTTAAAAACGTAAAAAAAAAATTATTCATTAAAGCCAAACTTAAAAATTAAATAGGATCACTGTCATCACCACTACATCCATTAACTTTCCAATTTCATTGTGGATTTAGTTGTGCCTCCTTCATCAGTTAGCAAGGAATTATTTCAGTTCAACTTATAAATGTATGTAAGGACAGAAGCACACAGAGAACTTCTTAATGTATGCAACAGCACTTGATAAATAAGAGAATAAAAAAATCCCACTTAAACCCCACTTTATTCCTGAGGTCTCCAGGGTAAGCCAGACTTCATGTCTAACATGAAGTTTCCACGAAAGATTTAGTTTTTACTGGTTGGAAAAAAAAAGTCTTTCTATTGCCTTTGGATAGCACAGTCTGTACTGCTCCAGAGAAGGATGTTGTACAGCCTCAGCAAATACTGAAACAGCCACTTTGAAACAGCAGTGAAGCCAGAAGCTTTTAGCAGACACTGGAACGAATTCAAGTTTCATGTCTTTGCCACCTCCTTCCTTCTCTCAAAGTCAATGAAGTGAATGCAGCCCTTCATTTACGAATGGGAGGGATTCACAGATAACTCAGCAGTCCTGACACAGCTGCTGAGATATTTTTTCCTTTCGTTATCTAATTACTAGGGAAATGGTCTTCCTCAAATGTTGCAGAACAATGAATCCATTGGTCATTGTGAAAAAAAATATCACTGTAGTAGATCATTAGTATCATTATCTTTCGGTGTTCACAAATTCTCATCTGCTGTAGCTGAACCTTATTCCCAATCTGTCTATTTCACTAATCAACCTTCTTGTTATTCCTGTTCTACTCTTTGACAACATCTCTGTGTTTAAAGGTTTGATTTCTCTTCTAGAGCCTCTGCAGTCTCTTTGCATGTATACTGACATTCATTACACTTGAAGCGCAGGGCTTCTGTGGTGCTGTGTTATCCTACAGAAAAACAAATCCTTCCTACTTTTAGGCACTGAGAAAATTCAGCCTTTCTCCTTCACAGGAAAGGTTCTTTGTGGTGTACTGAATCAAACTGTGAATGTCTTATCCCATCACCTGGTTTAACAGTGCCATTTACCCACCCTCTGCCTGTTCTTGTGCACAGGGCATACAGCAGAGAATGACAGACTGTTGGATATTTAAAAGAAAATGTCTTCTGGTTTTGACATTAGTTGGCAGGACAGTGTTTGTTATAACAAAGCCATAACACCTTGGAAAGTCACACCAGACGTCAGATATACACTGGTGCCTCTTGTGTGCCTCTTGATGTTTCCTAAAAATGGAAATGGTAAGTCCAGATCTGAGCCTGAGGCTCCTGTGAGAGTTTAAATGTATTTTCCTGTTAGTTTAAATGTATTTTATTTGTCAGCTTTTACTGTGCTGACCTAATCTTTCCTAAACGTAATAAAGGCATTAAAAAATAAGAACAAAAACATCAGCAAGGCTATTTGAAGAGTCAAGAGCTACCACATGTACTTCAAAATGTAAAATTTTGACAAAAGGTACAAGATTCATGGAAGCTTTGTGCAACTTAAGAGCTTTTTTTTTTTTTTTCCCCTGGTGTTCCTGGTGTAATGTGATAAATGAGCAGGTTGCCTTTGCTGGGAGAATGTCAACTTTCACGACCAGGACAGCATCAGAACGCAGACGTTTGTGCTTCTGCAATACACTTGATTTGGCTGCCTTTTATTTCCCTTGTGCAGGTCTGAAATGTGCCCTCCCTTCCCCAGCTGTGCCATGGGGATTGCTTGGTATTTGGTCTTCACAGTGAGGATGGAAGAGGGCACACCTTGGCCCTCCCTAACAGGAGAAAGGGGGAATCTAAAGTTGCTGTTTCGGTAAAATGACCCTGAGGGTGAATTTGGGCAAACTGCTGAAAAGTAAGTTGGTCCCTAGAACACACGGACCGTTTCACACAGCATCCTGAATTCTGCTCTGCTGCTGTTTCCTGAGCTTGCTTCTGGAAAAGCAATACTGCTGATGCAGTCTGGTTTGGGAAAGAGTTGTTGAAATCCACTTTACAAACTGTTACTGAAACAAAAAACATACAAACCCAAATCAAATGCGGTGCATCAGCGAAGTAGATGCAACACGATGAAAAAAATGAAACCATCTGAAAAGTGAGTTGAACAATTCCTTCCATCTTTCTTTTCTAACAGTCACTGTGTACTTCAGTGCCCCTCAAAGACAGCATACAGGCAAAGCAGGACAGTCCTTCAATATGAAAAGCATTCCTGCTGCGTCACATGGCACCTGCATGAGCTAAATTCAAGACTTTTTATTGTGAAGAGGCACTACCATTGCACTACATTATAATATGGATCCTTGCCAACAGTCATAAATAAAACACTCACTCATAAGCAATTCGTAAAGGCAGCGTGTCAGACAGTATTTAATTTAAAAGTTTGTTACAATGCGGTGGGATACAATGGGCCAGCTGGGACTCTCTCTCCCCTGCGTATCTCTAGGTGTTTTGCCAGTTCCCCAAAGGCTTTTTTAGTTAATGTATGCCATGCCTACCAGAAGATCCTTCTTGCTAATGGATGAAAAAAATCACAGCTAAAAGGTAGAGAAAATCAGTGTCATTTTCAAGAGATACCTAATGTGGGAAACCTGTAAAAGTTGTCAGGGCAAAAAAGTCAGCAAAGACAGAAAAAATTGTGAATGAGTAACAGAATGGTGAGAAGAAATAGTTCTTGTCAGCAACCTGAGGGTTAAGGGAAAATTGTATCTGCTAAATACCTTTAAAACTTAAATCCATAAGTGACAACACATTCAAATGTTCTGATCCCTGTTTGTAAATTCTGAAATTTTCATAAATGAGAAAATGTCGCTTGACACTTGACTCTCTTAAGAAGTCTGCTGTATAGATGGACAGCCCTTCTCAAACTCAGCAAGAAGCATGTCAAATAAAAGATGAACGTCCCTGTTTCCTAGACCGCTGTGGCGCTAATAGCAATAACAGTTTTAAAAGGTTTTAACTTATACAGTAACCTCCTGTTTTTCCTGGTCCCTGGACTACTCCAGTATTCTGAGCAATTTGGAAGTGTAGGGCTGAGTTCCATTCACAGAAAGCTGCACTCCGTAACTCGCTGGAAGGCTGACATCCCCAAAACAAGAGTTCAGCCACGCAGGGCTGTGGCAGAGGTTATCGCTCAGCACGTTGCTGGTATACTGTGGGGAAAGAGTATGTCAGCTGCCTGCTGGTGTCCACATCCAGGATGCAGACTCCCCAGCGAATAAACACTCCTGGCAAGCACTGAAAACCAAAAATCTCCTTTGCAAAGCTGTTTGCAATTTGCAGCCCAAGCTGTCCACAAACGTCGGGACCCAAGACTACAGTCCTTGACAACATGCTGCTCCAGACATTTCCAGGGGGGACGTCTAATCTACAGGGATGTAGAAATATAAAACAAAGTTTTGCTCAAAGTAACTGTTTTTCAGATCATGTGCCTCTAATTTGGTTTCCAGTGACATTACACAGCTGCAGCCAATGGATTCCAGCCAGGCCTAGCAGTCACTAAGGTTATTTTTGGTTTAAATTTAGTATCTGAACATGTTTTGCCCATCATTAAAATGGAGAGTAATTGCTCAAAAGTGAATCATAGATGTTACAACTGCAAAGAACTTATTAGGTCACCCAGTCCCATCCTCGGAGCAATGCAGGATTGAAAACACATTGCAACAAATACTGAATAGAGCTGTGTTTGTTTTCTTTTTTTTCTATTCTTTTTTTTTTTCTTTATTGTAATCACTGATCAGTATATTCAAAAGTTTAAAAAACAACCACAAATGCCAGTGTAAACATGCTTCAGGTACATCAGTAATATAAAGTATTGCACATACAAAAGTCCTATGTTCGATCTTTCCTTATGGTGCTATTTCATTAGAGTAGGAGTTGTGCAGACGGTGTGACTGTAAGGAGCTGGCGGAGCTTATTTTACAAGCTGATGTGCACAACAATTTGATATTTACAAAAGCTGGAAGCTCACTGTCTTTTCCATGGGAGGATGATTTTGCCTGGAATGCATGGGATACAGAGGTGTGCAAATACAGGAGAGGCTTGCTTTGTGGTGGGATTTGTCAGTTGATGTCTCTGATCTACAGGAGGTCTGTTAATGGTTTTCTGGGGGACTGGGAAAGAGTCAGACTTCCCCATCCTCACAAAACAGTGGGAAGCACCTCTGTATTCTGAGCCATGGGTCTTCCTCTCATCGTCTCACGGGCGTCCTGCATATGAGAAGCTAAAGACTTCATAAAGGTCTTGCAAATTTGCCTTACGTATGAAGATGGACCATACCTGCTCAGATTGTATAGGCCCTGCTTGGATGTCACAGGTCAGCCTGTGTGCAAAAAACTGTAACATATTAAATATTTAAAACTGTAAAATATTCTCTCAGACTGACAGAAGCGACAGTGTCTCATGGCTAGTCCTGTCCTGAAGTCTGAGGAAGCAGAAGGGCAGTTAACTCAAAGCAGCCAAGCAGGGGCAGAACGGATGAAGCCATCTGGATTGAGAAGCTGAGCTGGACTGGAAAGAAAAGGAGCTCAGAGGGAAAGTGTCGTGGAGGTGCCAGAAAATGAACAACAGGAAGACTCAAGCTTTCAGGCACAAATTTGCACTGATCCAGAGCTTAGAGGCCCTGCTGAGATAAGGACCATTTGCTGATAGAAGATAGAAAGATTGAAGCTTCTACTCTTCAGAATCTTTGATCCAGAAAAAGAAAGAATCCTAAAAGTATATTTTTACTCTTTACATCAAAATATCTTTCCTTCTTTTTGTTCATGTTTGACTGGCTGTTATCCTATTTTTCTGCATAAATACAAATCCTGCTCACCTTCCTACAAGACTTTGCTTAAGAAATAATTATATTCAGCCCTAAACTTTGCTGAAATCTACACTTAAACTCTGCTGCCAACTTGTAGACTGCAAAATAAAATGAAAAAAAGGAAAAGATTTCTTTAGGTGAACAAAGCATTAGGGTCTATGACATAAATTAAACAGAAGACACAGTGGCAGTAGCTATTCTGTTTTAAAAGGCCATTTCAACAAAGAAACAACGTGATGGCAAAGAACATTTACTCTAGCCCCAAACTTCCCAGCCTTCTCAATATTGCCAGCGTGGCTGTGATAATTTAAAAGGGTGTTTCACAAATGACTGTATCTTTTCCCAGCTGTATGGGTGTCAGCTATCAGCAATTCCATGAGAAGGTAACTCACCCCCTGCTCTATACTGTGCATAGATTTAGTTACCTGGGTGTGATACTGCCAGCTGTGGGTTGAAAGAGATACACCATGTACTTAATTTATCATATGTTTCATCTTTTAAAATGTTGCACAAATCCTCTGCTTTGCAAAACACCTTCTAGCCAAGAAAGACATGTTCTGTGTGTACAATGGGTTTACTTTTCTATTTACAGTTAAGGCAAGTATATGACTTTTTTTTCTTTTACTTTCTTCTCTCAAAAATCTAAGTTGAGGATTATATCAAATACTTATCCTGAAAAGGTGGAAAAATAAATAATTGCGCCTCATCTATAAAGTTCTTTATAGACTACCTTTGTTTTTCAGAAGTACTTTCACAGTACTGATACATTGCTTGTCTCCCTGAGCCATAACTTCATAAAAGTTCTTATTCCTAGGGAGGTGTCAAAGGTATTCTACACATACAGTAGTGTTCAGAAATTTTGTCCTGGTCCATACTCTAGACATATAATACAGCAATTCAGGCATTCTCTCCTTGGGAGATTTGGGCTTGTTCTGGAAGCATCTCAGTACACTGCACGTGTTCAAAAGCATCTGTTGAAACGCTGACTGTAATATGGGATAAACACTTGATCCGGTGGTGAGTGTGGTTCGTAGGGCAGTGATGAAGCTGCTTTCTTTGCCAAGAATGGCCATCGTGTGGCATGTTCTCAGAACGTTGCATAGATCAGGTTGTGACACCATGTCACTTGCAGGTACAAAGGAAGACTCGTGGAAGGAATCCTTCATTTAATCCTCATCGTGTTTCTAGTTTCCGGAAAGATTCTGACTTGTACTGTCACTCTCTTCCTCTATGCATCAGTAGTCTTGTTATTTGTCAGTTGCTCCCTGTCAGCCATGTCATCCTGAGGAGGTCTAGCTCTGTCAAAGAAGCCACACTGCAGAAGACAAGCAGAAACAAAGGTACCATGATAAGACAACCGCAGGAAGACCCTGCCGCAATTTGATTCTTCACTCAGTCAGCCTGAGAGGTCAGGTGCAGCCAGTGGCAGGGTGACAGACTGTGAAGCTTTTCTGCTTCTATTCAAATCATTCCCTATGCAAAATTAGAGTTTTAGATGCAAGGCACCGAGTTCCAAAGTATAGCTTTAAAAATTCAAATGGAAGCTGTCTTTGCAGGAGATGTGAAGTTTGCTTGAATGCTGATACCTACTGACTCTAATGAGAAAACTGCTAATTTCACTTCAGCAAGACACTAATGCAGAAATTGTACTTAGATTGACAGATAGTAATGATAACAGAGGTGGAATATGTGCTGGGAAACGTGCACAGGACAATGCTGTGACCTAGACTAAAGATCACTAAAAATGAGATTAGTCTCTCCTAATTGCCTAAAAGTTACTCTTTTTGATGAAAGACTGAAAGTTATATCGGCTCCACAAGAGGCCAAAGGAGAGTAACACCGAAAGCTAATTTCTCTCATCCCCCCATGTTTTAGACACAGCTTTTTGCTGTTGTTAACCGACTAATTAGCATAACTGGGAAGTGAGCATAGGCAGGAAAACTACCCCATGACCTTTAGGCAGCTAAAGGCAGATAAGCCATATCCTAACTTAAGAATTTTTTTTTTTTTTTAATGGGAACTGAGAGGATGGCCGAAAGCTATATTGATGCCCTATAATAAAGCAGATTCCAGTAACTTGTTGTAATAACCAACACAGGACTAGAAAAATTTAAAACCAGCAGATATGGCATACGAATAGAAAAGGAAATATTCTAAACATTAATTCTGAAAGCTGCCAGTGTTGTTACATGCTGACAAAAACTGGAAATTCCTGAAGTATTCAGAGAAAACAAAGTTAAAGTCACTTCTTTTTGAACCTAAACATCCTGAAAAAGGGGGATCATAGGTCTTGGGAAACAAGAGCCAAACTCTGTGCCCATTTATAACCAGACTTTAATAATAAAGGAGAGACTTTGAAAACAAGTTCCCTGCATAAAGGTCAGTGACACTCGCATGTCAGAAATGCCAAAACAAGAGACACGTGTGTATTCTTGCTCTTCCTCCAAACTGTTAATGATCACAAAATGCCAGCTCCTCTGTTTCTTATCTTTTAGTATCTTCCAGTATCTTTCAGTGCTTTTTTAAGGCAACAGTAACAGTAATAATGCAACGTACCTTCCATAAAGCCAGGGTCAACATAGCCAGTACCAGTAGTCCAAGAAGTATTGCTAGTACTATAACCCATAAAGGGATTACAAAGGAGACATTTGGAGTGGACCAAATGACAGATGTTCTGATCTGAAATGAAAAGAATACATTAAATGAACAACAATTAGGCAAATAAAGCAAATCTGGCAGTAGAATACAGAGGTTATAAGTGTTTACTTCAATAGTATTTTGCAGATTAAAAATACACATTGCTTGGACTTCTCCCATGTTAGCTTCATTTACTGTAGGTCCCTTTCCACTTGCTCATGGTAATTGCTAGAAATGGGATTCAAACATACAGAATAGTCTTCTATCAGACATACAAAAAATTTTCATTTAATAAAGAGTAGCAAAAAATACCTTTCTATGCAGATGCTTCAAGAAACTCAAGGAGCGCAACCCTACTCACCTGTATGCTGGTACAGCCCAGGCCAGCGTAACTGACCCATGCTGAATTACTCTGCAACAATGGTTGACTTCACCTCAAACTCTTAATTCAAACCACAACAGATACCAGCTACATTATTCTTATTTTAATTTCTGTTGACACACCAGTATACGTTCTTGTCTGTGACTTGTATTTTCAGCTAAGCAGTCCAAAATGAAACTCAAGCAGACTGCATTGTCCTCAAGATAAATCCTAGTGCAGAATACAGGGTTTTGCTCCTTAAAAGAGGCCAAGCATAAACAGGAAATAAGAATGAAATGCTCTCTCTCATTGTCTGAGGCTCTAAAAAGCAGCAGGTGTATATGAGTTATCAAACGTTTTAACTGACTTGGCAAAATTCTCTCTTTAGCCCTTCATCTTGACGAAGAGTGATAATAACCATTTCGTGTTGCTCCTTCTGGGCCAAGCCACACAAGTAACCTCCTCCTCCTCCTCCTCACCCTCCCTTCCACACCTGATACCAAATTCATTCTGTGCTCTTGGACTTCGCTTGGAAGGCACCTCGTTAATCACACTGAACAGTTGCTCTCTCTCTGAGCTGCCAAGTGGGAAGGAATGAGTTTGAGCTTTCCTTAGCTCCTCAGCCACAATTATGCCCCTTCAGTTGTAGTTTATTTCGTCAAACTTTCCACTTTATTGTTAGCCTAGGAAGTTACTTCTCTCTGGGGTTTTCTGCTGGACCTCTCTCATTTACTCCCAGCTTCCCTTAAACAGGATAAGCGTGTGACAGATGGAAGTTATTTCTTCATGAGAAATGAAATCAGTTTGCAAAGCAAGCTCATTACACGAACTCTCTAATGATCTTCCTCTTCAGTGCCTGAGTCACAGCTAGGTACAGCCAGATCTACTCTTCTTCATAAGTTTCTTGGCTATTGTTCAGTCCCTGACCTGCACTCATTGCAAATTCTCTTTCTACTTGTTTTTTGCTATTAACTCACTGATTGCACATGAAATTTAGGACAATACTGTTTTGTTCATACATGGAACACATCCTAAGTTTGAAGAATGGACACAACTCTGTATTCCAGTTAAAAACCACCTCAGTTTGTGTCTCTCACTTTAGTCTTTGAAGATGGCAAATTTCAGCCTTTCTGCAACATCTAGCCCTTTCCTCTCTTTCTCATGATCAACTTCTTTCCTAGACTTTTCATTCTGCAAGCACCAACAGATCTGTCTCGCAGCTTAACTGGGAGATACGTTGGAACTGTCCTTTCCACTTAATTCATCTGTGCCACCAACTGTCCCCTAGTCTGGCACAGCACTTAGAAGATGGCAGTGTGGGGAGGCCTACTGATGCATGTGTTTTTTATACTATCCACCACTGTCATGGAACACAGACCATAGTTGAAGTTAGTGACAAACTTTCTATTCGGGATAGAAATCAAACCTTACACTGCAAGATACACAGAAAATTCTGAGACACTGCCCGCTCCTTTGGGGGTTAGCACTTTAATGTTGACCTGTCCCCTGAAGATCAAGTGCTTGCGGTGCTGGCCACACCTCCAGTGATCTAACACATTCAGCTAATACACTTCCCTGGTGCTGCTGTAAATAATTATGACTCTAAAGGACTTCAAAAAGGTAGCATATACAAAGAATAAATATGTTAGCCAATTAAAGCAAGAAAAAACTATTTTGAGGCAAACAGAATTAGTAAAAAACCTCATGAAATTCCACTCCTGGGTCCCAACGGGCATCTTGCTGGTATGACCTAGTGATCAACTATGCCACTGCAGGGATACCATTCCTTTCCCCAGCCTCCCCCTTGGGTTGCCTCTTAACCACTTCAGAGCTTCATAGATCCTCTGTATGATTAGATTCAGAAAAAGCACTGCTCATTCAGTAAGGACAAAATGTTTCTGAATGGCTCTCCTTGTGTCTCAGAGCGGTACTGTATCTGGCATTAAAATGCAAGGGCAGAGAAAAAGGTCATCTGAGCTGCCTACAGAGACCCCTCCCAGAGAGAAGCCAGTTAAAGAAAAAGATGAACACAAGGTTGGGGAAATCAGAAGGGATGATGATGGGCTGCACAAAGCCTGTAGCAAGCAACGAACTCAGCTCTCCAAGGAAGAAAGCACCTCCCTTCTACTGCTTGAAAACCTTGATGGATTCTGCAATGAGGCAAGGCTTGAAGACCCAGCTTGGGATAAAGCTGATAGCAGTTTATGTGACTTGAAGTACCCGCAAGAGGACATGCCATTCTATGTCTTCTTTTACGCATCACTTCCTAGATGTTTGCTGCATTTGTGTGTTGCGTTTTCTTTCCTTTCAGGCTGTGAAAGCAGTAAGGCAACCCAGCTCTTCCTGTGATACCTCCAGAGCACCTCTCAGCATGGATGCAAATAAGGACACCTGAGTCTTCTTGAGGACACACTGTGACCAATGACAAGTGGTGGGGTGTGCAGGACAGGCTCAGCCTGGCTTGTACTGCGTGGGTTCATAATCCTCTCTCTCTTCTTTCCTCTGTCATTCTGCCTTTACAGTCAGTAGAGTGCAATTTAGAGTGTCATTTCAGCAGCTAAGCCAGAGCCTGACAAATGTTGAAATACAAACAAGAAACTGTGATCTTGCAGAAGGGCAGAGCACCATGTTTATAATCCTTAGATTATCAGCAATGAGTAAAGCAGACAGCAGAAACTAGGTCTCTCCTGCACCAAGGAGGATGCTGCTGCCAAGTTGCCACATTTCTCTTCTTTTAGCAGGAGTGACACCATGGCTAATGAAATATTTGTCTGCTAAAATCTTAAAACCATCTTGTTGCACTCATGCCCTTCCCCCATGAATCCTTCATCTTGAGTTTTTGAAAAAACGACAAGGGCTGTGCTAAACGCTTGAGATTTATCTCCTGACCAGGGGATGCTATGTAGTGCTCAGTCTCCTGGCTGTGTGCATTGCCAGTAGAACATAATGCTGCTGGCCTGCCTCCTTTTGTACTCTATCCAAAAGACTTGCAGGGCTACTAATGCAGTTCCTGGTGAACAGTTTGACCCTGCAAGTCCTGAACACCCACAGAGCTGAGGCAGAAGCTGGAGGGGAAGAAACAAACAAAGCATCCCTTCAGTTTTGCCTGCCCTGCTTCACTGTTTCCGCAGAAGACTGTCCCTGCTCCACTCCATGCTGTCCACAACAGTTTTACATATGACTTTGATTTAAGACAAGTGTGTACTGTTCAGCTTGGATTTCTGTTCTTCCCCACGTGGTAGGATCAGAGCCAGGGGGATTTCTCATCATTTTGGGGGATTTATCTGTTTTCATCTGAGGTGGCCAATATGAAGTGGAATTTTTACACAGGTGTTGCATGTTGGCCTTCCTCTTCGTTCAGGACTTAGAAGACTGTTCTTATACTAAACACTGAAAACAGTGGTTGCTTCTCTGTCAGGCTGGTGAAAAGCAGAGCTCTCAGACCTGAGAGAAGCCAAGTGACTTTTGGCCTTTCACAGCGCTGTAAGTCTCACACCTTTTGCATGTAAAAGGTGACAAGGAATGCCATCTGGCTCGGCAGGGAGATGAGGGTGAAGCCAATCATTAAGTTATGGACAGAGCCTTTGTCTGCTATTGGAAATAAAATCCAAGCTGGTTGTAGCACAGATGCTTCTAATAGTCTGAACTTCAAAAATGCTCTTGTGGCTCCATGAACGTCCAGCAAAGACATGCTCATGGAAGAATTTCTAGGTGGCGGTGTGTGGGGGTGTATTTTCCTTTTTCAAAATGTGTCACAATTAAGCACATTGTAAGTAGATAAAAGAAATATTAGACTTTTTGCCATAGATTTTTGTACAGTTTGGATTTTGCTCCTGATTTTGGTGCTACTAAACTGTAGCAACTGTGCAATTGTAGCACCTGTGGTCAGAGTTCAGTGCCTGCTGGTGGGATTCTCACAAAGCTATTTTATTCCCTCTTGTCCTATAAAAGATACACTTTAAAAAATAAAAATAACGTCTCCATAATTTAATCTGCTACTTTAAGAAACATTGGCTAAATTGATTACTATTCTAATGCTATCACTTTTACTGCCTATGTTGGCCTCCCTCTAATCTTTAGTCATTTTGCTTGCAGAGACTGAGAAAGAGGAACTCTTTAGAACTCCTGTAAGTTCCCATCCAATCTTTGCAGCATGATGTTCTTGTATGCTCTGAAAAAAATGTTCCAAATAGAATGTAAAAACTCCTTTGGGCTTGGAGTCATAATTAATACTGACATTCATGTTTACATTTTACAAATGTTTGTGCAAATATTTCATAAGGAATATAAGCACTTTAAAAATGAAAGTACTATTGTCATGTAATAGCTTAAAAAGAGTTATAAGCCTTAGTCTGAAACCAATTTTACTCACTGTGGGACACTGTTCAAACAGTTTACACTAAAGGCATCCCCTCTGAAGATCCTATCAAACGTTTAAGAAACGCAATTGTATTTTCTTAAACTCCAAAACTAGCTCAAGATTCATAGATTAAAATGGAAGAAATTACTATTTATGCTAATGCTGTACTTTTTAAAATAAAAAGTACTTTCACCTGGAATTGATCAAGTAGGACAGTATTATTTATCATAATAATAATTCTAAGAAAAAAATGACAATTTGCTTTTGAATGATCCAGCTGTTAGCAAGGAAATCCAACCAGTTGTACAATATATAGTTGCAATTCCAAGCCTACTGAAATTAATAGAAATATTTTTCTTGATGTTAGAGGATACTCTTCTGTTTGATGCCATTTTCACTCTAATGTTTTACTAAAAAAGATTCAGATTTTCTTGCATTTACATAACCTTTTACCCACCTATGTATCATGACCTTCTGTTCAAGATATAGACCTACATTCTATGATGATGGAAACCGAGACCTTGGTGCATGACTACATGACTGTGTAGGTTACTGATGTGTAAGGGATTATCCATGCCATTGAAGTGATATACATATATATTGGTCTGCATAATTGGAGCCCGGTACTGTATGAATTAGATGAAGGACATACTTTGGGGTTTTTTTAGACTACACTATAAAACTGTGAAAAGTTAGCTGATAAGTAGATATGTACTTTTGACAATTAACTTTAAAATATTGAAATCTCTATTCTGCTTCCATGCTTGCATTGTCTGAAAGAAAACTGTAAACTTCCAAACACACCTTTGGAAGCTTTTAAAATGCAACCCCTGATCTTTTTCAGAAGGAGCAAAAATGCTCAGCAATGCTCAACTTCAGGCAAATATTTCTTCTTGCAAGTGGAACATCAAAAGAGCTTGTGCATATAACACATCAAGCTGCAGAGCTGGCCAGCAGCCACTGCCATGTCCAGATATGAAACGACATAAAAGCACTATCATTTTTCACCATTTTACAGTTGTCATTACAGGCGTTTTGCTGTAAATCATCTGCAACAAATAACAAGCATTATACTGGCTGGAGTGAGAGAATAAAATGCTTATCTGATCACTTGGTAGATCATCTGGCACTTGCTGAGAACAGCAGGCTATCACCTGGGCTAAAGCACTTCAGTGCAGATGAAGGCACCACTATCAACAGAGCTCTGCACAACATGTGTTTCTGCTATGGAACACATGCTGCCAGAAAAGAAAAAAAGCCTGAGTGTATCTGTCAGCTTGGAGCCTTTGAACCTTGTTGGATGAATGCTGCATTAAGCATCAGATCTCTCTGGTGAAATCATGGCTCTCCTGATGTTAGAGGTTGGAGTCACTGAGCAGACAGGACAAAGATTTCACCTTGTGTCTTCCCACAGCAAGTATCAATCAGACATTCAATCTGTGATGTTCAAACAGAACTTTGCAGACTGTATCCTCTACAATCCATTCAAAGTAAGCTGTAAAATAGATTATTATGTTGGTTTTCCATACAAGAAAATATTCTGTTTCCTACTATTACATCTCAACAGACTGATATGATGTATTTGCATCACAGTTTAACTTGGGAAAGATTTTTTCTGAGCTTGCCTTTTAAAAGAAAGACTGTAAACGATAAATCTTTATAAAGATAAGAACAATAAACCTTCAATTTTCAGATTACTCTTATACTAGAATAAAATTTTGCACTTATATTTTACTTATTTCTATGAGTAATGACAAAAAAAGAGTGAATTTTAACCACATTATTAGACACCATAAGAAGCAAATCCTTTCAAATTGCTCCCCAAATTCAATGCTTTGGCACCAGCAAACAATTAATCAAACTTAGGCCTCCAAGATGATTAATTTTTCTTACAATAATCCAGGGCCATACAAATCTTGCTTTCCAAATAAGGCAAGTGCTTTAATATCTACTTATCACATCACATCTGCAGAGATTGCCAGGTATTTTAACATCTTGCACCTGATGTGCAAGGTTTGGAACCCCTAGAAAGGCATGCAGACCCTTATGAAACTCAGGGTATCAAAAAGCTTAATACAGCTGAGAAAGATGTTGCTGTAGATAATCCATAAGCTTGTGTGTGAGAGCTGCTGACTGGGAGAAGAGTGAGATCTCTAAACCTGACAGAAACAAGATTTTTGGATTTTGACCAAAAATTTCCTCCAGACTTTTTTTTTACCCCAAACAAGGTAACTAGACACTTGCTTTCACGATTTTGTTGTTTTCTTCTGGGTGAAAAATCCATCCTGATTGCAATAAAGGAATCTGCACATTAACGCAGCAAGAAATTTTTTTAAAAAAATAATTAGTATCATATATCAGCAATTTCCACAGAAAGCAATAAAGGTATTTCCTTTAGATATTATTCCAGGAATTTACACTAGAAACACAGGAAAGACTGATCTCAGTATTTTCATCCATAAAAACTTTCACAGCTGTGATCTGAATGACCAAATACATGTGCTTCACACAAAGATGTAATTTTCAGTTACTTACTGCTATGCTTCCCTCGGGGAGCTTTTCTGGTTGCACTTTATAAGGCATGCTCTTAACTTCGAAGGACACATTGGAAGAAAGAGTATAGAGATCATTCTTTCTCTGAAATTATGTAAGAAAAAGAAACTATTAGAAAACATATTTATACTTAAAAGCATTAGGAGAAACAAGCAGAGAAAAAATACAGAGCATGATTTTCTAAGGCAAAGATTGTTTCTGCTGGCAAAGGGTACAGCAATCCCGGGACCTGTGTATGTCCACGAGACAGACAAACACATAATACAGCACGAAGCTGAACTACAAAGACTGCCTGTTAAACGGGGAAGAAGGCTTAGGTATGTCGTGAGACACATGCAGTCACATTTCTCTCCGAGTGGTGAGTTTGAAGCCGGGAGGGAGGTTTATGGGGTGTCTGTGTTTTAAAACCCTGCCTCTGCTCCCCAAGCCCAGCAACAAGCTCAGGTATCTTGAGAAGATTTCCAGGCCTAGGTCGAGACCAGGCTGGTAGAGCCCCTAATGGCATCAAAGAAATGGTTATACCTTCCCATCAAAGAACAACAATAGGAACAAAAATCTTCGTGCTTAAGAGTGTGATTGATTTTCTGTTGCAGTGGAGTTCAAAAATCCCAGAGCAACTCAGCTGGTTTCTTTACTACATTGTGCAATGGCAACAGAAATGTATAGCAGCCACTGTTTAACTGGCTGCCTATTAAAATATTTATGTAACTCTCATTAAGCACTTTAATAAACTAAATATGCATCTCTGTCAGTTCTCTGTGTTTCTTTTATGCTTGCTTGTATTTATAAAATATCATTACATTAGATTAGATTGGGCATTAGCTCCCCTGGTTCAGAATGACTGAAAACTGTTACATCACAAAGCTCATGTTGTGACTTTAAATTAGTGTTTTCACCTCATTTGGAACCCAGGTAGGCACCGACACATTACCTCTGTGTCTCACTGCTGTTCTGAACTTGACAATCATCTCCCACTCTGTGCAAACTGCCTTGAAATGACAGTTAACTGCCGGAATGTCCACTGGAAAAATACCTGCCTAAATCTGTTATGAACTGGCATAAGCACTGACATGTGAGAGTGAATGTCCTTTAAAAAAACCTTAATGGTTGGAACATTGGCTACAATGGATACAAATATTTTCCACATACATATTTTGAATCCTGTTGAGCTCTTGGCATCATTGGTATCCATCCGGAGTGAGTTTGGAAGGTGAAGCACCTCAGGTATCAAGCAAATCTTTCAGATCTGTTTGAATTTGACGTGTTTCAATTTCACTGAATGTTATTTTGTTACAGACAAAATATCCTGCACTGGAACTATGTCCTCTCTTTTTCCTTGTTTTTATTCCAGGGAATGATGCCTGGGTGGTTACCATGCTCTTCTGGGAAGTCAATAAACCTGTTTCTAATGCCATCTCTGCTACCGATTTTTGGGTGACACTACGTGCAATCTTTCATATCCCATCCCATGTAAAGCTGGAGTAAAGATATGGATCTCCTTTGAAAATGCTTTGATATGCTCTGAAAAGCATTAGATATAGTTAAGTGCTAATGCACCCACTGGAATCTAGAGAGCTTGGAGTTATGACTATCATATCCCTTTACATTAGACTCCTTGAGGTAAATTATTTTAATTTTTTTATGAGAATATTTTTGAGCCCTTAATCTTTTTTGCTACCTGATGACTAGATTTTCCCAAGCCATCCTTTCACATTTGATATACTTATAAAAGCCTCCTGGATGCCCCTTAAGGACCTTGCTAGGCTCACCTCCCAGTGGGCTTTTACCTTCCTAACCCTGTCCCTGCATGCTGAGACACTGTCTCTATATTCCCTACCCAGCCCCTGCACTGGATTAACTAACTCTGCTTCCACCACATTTATGTTTATTTCCTTTGTTTGAGCTTTACCAGGTGCCCCTTGGTCACCCATACAGGCCTTCCTGATTTTCTGCATGTCAGGATGAACAGTTCTTGAGCTTAAAGGAGATGATCCTGGAGAAAAGAGGAGCCCAGGAGAACCAGTGATTCTCCAGGACCATCTCCCATTGAGTTCTTCCAAGCAGATCCCTGAAAAGGCTTAAGGCTGCTCTCCCGAGGTCCGGGGTTGCAGTTCTGGCATTTGCCTTGTCCATTCTGTCTTCTTTTTTAAAAAAAAAATAATAATTTTCTCCTCAAATATGTGAGTGTTTACTGGGGATATGAAGCCAGCACATTTATTGCCTTCTGGAACTCATTTGGCTATGCCATAATTTTGTTCTTTTAAAATATTGAAAGCAGCTGAATGTTTATTATCAGAACATTTAACCTCTCCTTGAGGCTTATATTAGGAAATAGCAATATGAAGAAAACTGCCTGAAATTACTACATAGGGATAGTCAAATCAGCTCGTTAACATAGGTGACATCTAGTGAAAGGGGACTATTTTTTCTATCAATAGTATTTGAAATGAAAAATTAGACCTATTTAATATTGGACTTGGCAAATAAATATTTTTAATACACTTTCATGATGCCGAACATCTATGAAACAGTCTTCAGAAAAATAATTTTTCCTTATCACACTAATTATTTTCCATTTTCAGACTCAAGCCACTAATCATCTCTTTTATTCAGGAGCTTTAGACTTCTCACACAAAGTCCCAGCATGTTTCTTTAGTTGTGCAATGATTTGCATTCATAAAAAAGCCTGAAAAAAAAAGCCTTATGCTTTCAGTCCTAAGCAATTCATATTAAGCAGGATTCTGGATATGACTTACATGATTTATAAAGGTAATCTGTAACGGAGAGAGAAGGATATATTATATTATTGAAGAAGTAAGACATACAGCCTGATTGACTAAGGTACAGTAAAGGTATTAACTCTCTTGAAACATCATATAAAAAACCCACAGCATTCAGGGAAAAATAGATCTTCAGCTACTATACATGGCTTATTTCATTTTCAGCTTATATCAACAATAAGAACATCAGAGGAGGGTACTTTCAGGTAATCCCTGCCTGGGATCAATAACCCTGGATTGTGCCCACAGCTACCAACCCTCCTCAAGCCTTCATTAGGCTCCTGGAAATGCTGCACATCTCCATTGCTGTACAGGAATGGAGAACATAAAAGACCAGAAAGCGTTCTCCTGCCTTCACAGAATTACGTGTTTGTGGCAAAGGGCTTTAAGGCAATGAGTGTGGTCAGCATCAGCTACAAACAGGATTTTTACTTGCACCAACATCTTGGAGATACAGGCAGCTGTGTCTCCCCTATAGCCTCGTTTATAAATTCTCAAGTCACTTGTGAGAAACAGCATTCCTTTACCATATATTTTTTTTAATAGCATATATTTAAATATTCAGTCTTTACTGGAAGCAGCAGGACCTGTGGTTTGCAATTCAAGCTGAGGACTTCATTGTGGCTCAGAGGAAGGGGAAGAAGGAATTTGGTGTTTGTGAATTTCAGTGTCTAATGCCCAACATTCGGGAGCCCAGCCCCAGCTACACTGGCCCTTGAGGTTCCCTTTGTGTTAGAACAAGCAGAGCCTGCTTGTGTGTGTGTTGCTGAGATTGCAGCTTGCCAGCATCCTGCTCAGTAGGAGAAACATGGCCATCCTCTGTGTTGCTTGGGTGGTAGATCCCTGCTGGGGGGATTAAGCCTTCGCCCTCTCTACACACTTCTGTTTTACAAATAGATTTTTGAACTGAAGCCTTTGTTTTCTTTAACAGTCGCACAACACGGAAGCATCCAGAAATGAAGGAAAGAGTTCCCAATATATATTCAGTGCAGTGTTTCCCTAAGTACAATTGAGACAAACTTGTGGGAAGAGCTGGAAAAGCTTGGACAATTTGAAGGAGAGTTCTCCATGCTCCAATGGAATTCTGGTAGTTTCTGCAGGAAACTCAAGCAAAGAGCTCACATCTCCTCAAAGAACCTTCAAGGGACATGGAGGCATCCTAGTCAGAAAGCAGGCTAAGATGCAGGGACAAACCTGAGATTAGGCAGAATAAAACTTTCAGCAGCTTAAGGAAGTCTGACAGCTCATTGTTCTTCTGCGGGTCTGAAGAGTTTAACTACTGGGGAGATACCCCAAATGACCTTGCTCCATTGGCCCTACGGAGCGCTGTGCAACCCTCTGAAATATTTTTCTGGCTAGATGCAGCCCAGTGAAGTCACCCTGTCTGAGGGACAGGTACTTTACTGCAAGCTGCATGCTGTGGTGGAATTTCTCCACACTCAGAACTGATACCTGTTGCATGTGGAGTTCGGTGGTGGTACAACAATATTGGCTTGGCTTGATTAAAACTCGTTCCCCTTTGGGTCTGCTGGAGTCTGGCACATTTTAGAGACAAGAGTGTACGTGATATGGTGTTACATTTTAAATATATGCTTTGGGAATTAATTAGCTTGTTTTCCTTCACCCATACCTCCAAAAACCTGAACTACTGCCAATAAATAGAGTAGCTTACATAAATGTTGAGAGCAGAGGTCATACAACTATTTGCTCTTGTATTAACTTGTTAAAAAATATATGTATGACCGTGCGCATGGTGAAAATGTACTTGTGCTGCTTGTAACAGGAGGGTATTCCATCAGACAGTACAACTACTCTGAAAATCAACACATACTCGTTTCTGCAATTAACTTCTTACACTTCATATATAATATCTTTTACATTCATTTAAGCAGACTACTTTAAATTACAATAGAGGCAGATATTTTGTTGTGATTTCAGACCACTTTAATATACAGATTTTAATGGTTATCGATTTAAGATGTTAATTTCTTCATGTACCTGACATTACCTATACTTTAGTACATCTAGCACGAGTATCTTGCCATGTTGTCCCTTTATGCTGCACAGGCAGCCATGGCATTTAGTTTCAGGTTTTGGATGCTAGACTGGGGCCAGGCACTTAAGAGATGGGTGCTGAAGCACTCATCACATTTATTATGTCAAGCATGTATTTCCATTTTTAGGCAGCTAAAAAGAAACAGCAGCAGTGCATGTTCAGAAACAACAAATATTTAATAGAGAAGCTGAAACACGGCTTTGTGTATTAAGGAAGCTCCTGATTACAGTGTGGCTGTCACGTTTCTGCCACGTTTACCTCGCACAGCCTCTGTTTTTTCACATTACTGCCTCCCTAGGGTCTCCCAGGAGATTTTCATCTTTGTGAGGCTGAATACAGGCTGAAAGAATAGTCAAGAACGGGCAGAGTTCCACTTCCCATAGTGCTGTGAGTGGCCAAAGAGCCTGGAAGGATGTCGCAAACCAGACAGATGGTACAGATTCATCATTTAGAAATACATTTTCAAAACAGATGTTTTACCAGCCAACTCCCAAGTCTCATATTAAAAAGTACCCATCAGAGTTCAAAGAACACTGGACCTGATCCCCTCGGATCTCCCTCTGATGACTCAGAAATGCCACGATTACACAAATGGGGACATAACAGAGCTCTAGCAGAACACAACGTAACACAACCATATAAGGCTGCTTCTCTTTTGTACGAATAAGGCCATTATTTGCTCGATCAGCAAGTCTGAACCCAAAAGTCAGCTTTACTAGAGGGTTCATATTTACAGCCAGGCTTTGAAGTTAATCCAAAAAAGTCTGTGATTCTTCTTGGCCTTTGCACAATGTCTTTCTCTATCTTTGTTGGCTCGCTGGGAAATTTGGGCTGCTTTATTTATTCAAACGCGTCTAATCATTGCACGTCATTTAGCTGTTATTTGTCATGGGAGTTTGGGTTTTAAGGTGACAGATTACAACTGTCAAGAGGAAAAGGGGTCAGCTGTTGACAGTTAAACTAAGTGGAAGAGGAAGGAGTCGATACATGACTGATCTTTTGTGGCAACAAAATATATGGGCTGATCCATATAAGTTCAATGAGAAACACGAATTATTTCATTGTAGCATTAATCAATCATGTTCCAATTCTACTCAGGTTTGCATTAGCATATTTATAAGAAGAAAATACATAATGACAGTGTGTTCTCAGCTTTAATAAGCACAATTTCTTCTGCAGAGGATCATATCTTCATTCAAGGTTATATAGCACATGGAGGAATGTTGTATGTCATCACTACCCTGCTTTCTTTGGCATATGAAGATTTTGTACATTAATTGCATGTGCAAAAGAATTTGGGATGTTGCTGTAGAAACAGCAACTTTTCCTCTAAGTGTCTTTACAAAACCATGACTCTGGGGTTCAGTCTGGCCCTTGACCAGTCCTCTCTGGTTCAGAATTACCACATCCTGATTATTTACTGGATTTTAACCCTCAGTTTGAATTCAGCTTTGCTAACAGCAGTTGGTTTTTAGGTATACTTTAGTTTACTTCTAGAATAACTTTATGGACTAGAAGTTTACAGGCTAACCAAGAGCCCAAGGCATAGCTCTGGCCCTTTCCATCATCTGCATCAGAAGGTGGGCAGAGAAGCTGTTTTCAATCAGACGGATAAAGCATACTCTGAAGACACCTCTCTGTCTCGTCACCGGTTACCGAGCTAGGCAACTAACTTTCAGATAACTAAAATTAGGTGAGCTCCACAGCTCTGGCACTAAACATGCCACTGAATTTCCTGCAGTTATACTTGTTCTGAACATAAGTCAGGCTAACTAAGCTTATATTCTAGAAACAGATTCTGCCTTTATTAAGAGTCACTAAGAAAAGGAGATTTCATATCTTCTGTAGCAGTCTGTTCCATTACACATCTCCTATCACACAAAAAAAAACCTCAGAGAAACACTCTCTGTTTCTCATTAAATTTTTTTAGCTTTAATCTCTTACAGTTATTTCTTGTTACATACTAAACTGAACTTAAACAAACTTTTATGAGGCTATTTCCCACTGAAATAACTGTAAATAGTCTAGAAAACCGGCATCTAAGGATCTGTGCAAGGGCTTTCATTTATATTTGCTTTTTCACAAGACCTTGGTTCTGGCCCTTACAGAGTACATTATATTTCACCAGCAGAATAATGACTGAAAATACTTGATTGGGTCCAGAATATGTCAGGTCCAGTTCTCAGTAAGGTAGCTAGCTAAGGGAGCAAAGCTTTATCTTTTCCCTGGTGAAGAATATGGGAAAGTTTCCCTGCGACACTGCTTGCAGTATCAATTATAATAATTGATTAAATAAGCAATTGCTTGCAGTGGTCAAAAATTATCACAGGCTTTTCCAGCTAGGATAGTATCTCTGCCTTTCTGCCTGTCTCTGTGTTACAAACAGTGAACCAGCACAGTAAAGTTCTTCCCCGAACTTAATAGAGACTGGTCAGTGCGCAAACACCAGTCTCTTACTGGAATTAGAAAAATTTGGAGTAAAATTCCCACAATATTTTCCAATATATGTGGTTTTTTTCTGTATTCTTAAACATCTGATCAAATAAAAGATGCAGGAGTCTTTGTGTATAGAAAGAGATTTTTGTGTATATTACCTCCAGGAATGTTTGGGCCCACAGCCGGGACCTAATTTTCAGCGCTGCACTCTTCCCTCTTTCCAGCTGTCCCACGGTGCAGGAAATTAGGATACACTTCACATTTGTACAGTTCTGTGTACAAAATAAAGGGAAGTCATATCTCTGGTTAAAAAAATTACATAATGATTTTGAAATGCTATAAAATAGCAAAACAAATCAACTTTCCCTTAAAGAGCTAAGTAGTTTGAGATCAGTAATTTCATCTGATGTACAAGAGATACCCCATGAATTATTATGAGAACTATAAGCCTAGGGGGAAATTATTTTTCCATCACCAATGAATACAACTACTTACCTGTAGTAAGGAAAATAAAAGTAATACCTTTCAACAATACCTATTCTGAAGAACTCTTAAAATGTCCAGGTACTTATCAACCCTCTGAAGCATGTGCTTTGTCTTCATCCGTCAGTCATTTTGCCATTTCAACACTTTTTTTTCCTCTTCTCTATGCCTGAAAGTCTTTATTTATGTTCCTAAATCTTTCTCCTCTTCTAACTCTCCTGGTTTTCTTACTGATGTTTACACTATAGCAGCCAGAACATTTGCTGAGATTCACTCTACTTGAAACTTCTTGTCCGTGAAAGGTTCCTGATGAGCAGTGATTCTGGCTCTACACAGGGCGGAAGACAAAATCTGTGCAATGAAATTCTAAACTACACACTGGGTAAAAGTCTGCCAGAAAATAACAAAGCAGAGAATCCTTCCCTTACAGATTCTTTACTGTCACTCCTGACAGAAGGTCTTGTGACCTCAACAGCAAAGGTAGGTTCTCACAAGTTCTCCCTTGGGAGAGTGAGAATGGCCGTACTGCCAATGCCCATGGTTCAGAAAATGAGATGATGATGTATGTAACATAAATGGAAACACGCTTAAGGAATCCTGCATCTTCATACACAGCTTTCCTCACAAATCACTATCATATCACAAGTTAAGTAGAAGCTGTATGCTTAATCACTGTTTTCTAAATCAGTCTGAAAATGAAGCTGTAAACTCTGGAACTTGCAACTATAAACCTTCTTTTGAAATTACTATTGCAAAGTATCTGTTTATTTGGTTTTTCATACTTAAACATCCTGAACAGATTTATTTATCACACAGGAAGAAGGAGAGCTGTTTTCATTAATCATAGTGGCCAAACCCACATATTAAGAAAATAAATCATTACTATGCAAAAAAGACTACTTCTGGCTGACATTTTAGAATGTAAACATATATTTCTATTTTTCTTAGTAATGCATTTAGCCTGTAGTGATTTTCAAAACAATGTAACACTTGAACTAATAGAAGAGAAAACAAGCATTTAATAAATAGTATGAACAGAGTAAGAGGTTCTCAGAACACTTTTCCTCTACATGAAAATGCTTTGACAAAAATGAAAATAATAAATTTCAGACAAAAAAAAATACAAATTTTTAAGAATTGCCTTTGGCCAATCGCTCATTTTCCAGAGCAACATTCCCTTTCCATGTACACTTCCAATGTGTCAAAAAAAAATTAATTTTTCTGGATCTAGAGTATGCAAGGCTGAAGGCACACAGAATTGGGACTAACTGAAAAAATGACATCTTGGTTTTCTATCCCCATCCTGGAAAAGCCCTGCTGTATATCCAGTGGTAAACACGGTACCCTTTCCTATCCTGTATTTGTGTTTATCAAAAGTATATTGTACTAGGAGACCGCTCAACACACTGCCAAAGCAGTACTCAGCTAAATACTGTCTGTCTACATCAAGCAGCTGAAAAATGTCTGCTCTGTATTTTAAGATGCAGACACAGCACATACTTAAGAACTTTGTTAACCACTTTCAGCTCCTGCAGCAATTTTTAGGTTGGCAGCATAAAAGCCTAATCACCGAGAGAGATAACTGATCATTAAGGTATTACTGAAGATGGATTAAGTGTTCTCTGGTACTGAGTGCTATGTTTTTGAAAGCCCAGGCATTCTTCCTTCAGTCTCAGTGGAGTCAGATTCTTCCCAGGGCATTAGGCTGACAAAAGAATTACTAAGGAATCAACAGCAATTATTGTTTAAAATGGGTTTATCTGTGATTTTGTTCTTACTAACATTATGCTATTAATTACTTTCAGATTCTATCTCCTTCCTGTTACAAAAATTGCCAATTTAACTTTCAGAAGCAGCATAATTATTCTATTATTCCAGAATGCTTAGGTCTGTGAGGTTATTTTCTTCATACCAAATTCTAGCGATGTTGAAGAATTCAAACAAGCTTGCAGTAAACAGTTTAATAAGAGACTGGACAGCATGAAAGAAACTCTGCCCAAGGCTCATAAAAATAAATGGAAAGCGCTGACTGCACGAATCCCACAGCCTCTGGACAAGGGGAGTGATACCTACAGAGCTGAACTATGCTAAAGACAGGACACAATGCAGGAATGGGAAAACCCAACCTTCTGGAAAGTCGAAATACTCAGGTACCAGATTGACTGATCAGAACTATTTGCCTGGGAGAGAGATCTTTGCTCTTGCTCCAGCATTGTCTGGAACGTTCCAGATGGAGAGACCTGTCCCATCTGCCTTGCTGGAGGTACTGGAAAGGGAAGGAGCCTTACCTTTCCATGTGGCTGTAAGTACTTACAGGGGGAACAAATACACTCCAAAGTATTTGTATGTCAGAACTATTACTGCACAGGAAAAAGCCAGAATGCTAGGACTCAAGTTAAGAAGAAAGACTTCCCTTTTGGAAGTTAGAATCTGAAATTTAACGTGTGGAAGAAGGGCCCGGTCTCTAAATCTGTGATGAAATTCTCTGGTAAGTGTGCTGTTGCCTGACCACAGAGGTTAGTCTGCAAACAGCCAGGAGTAAGAAAGCCAGGAATTTGGTGTATATGATCTTCAATGTAAAAATCTGTCAAACAAAATTGCTAACCTGTGGCATGGTGAGATGTAATAAAAATATTTTAAACTGAGAGGTTAAAAATCACCTAGAAAAATATTTAAAAGTCTGTAAATAAATTGCAGTCAAACCAGCAACCACCTCGATACACTGCATGCATCGTGCCATCTTACAGTTTTTAGATAGCTCACCAGTATTTTTGCAGAGTTTTTCCTGTGAAGTTCTGCCACTGTGACATCCCTTCTCTTGATGTAATGAGAAATTGTGGAATTATATAAAAAAGCTGCAAGTTCAGGAGTGTCTTGTGGAACAGCAAACTGCAAAGAGGAAAAGAGTGAATGGTAATGACATGCTTGTACCATGGTTGTAACGGATTTGTTCCCTCCTGAGAGGTCTTAAATTTTGAATCAACACTGTTTTTTCAATTTAACAGCATTGCCATGAGAATATACTGTCTGCAACCAGGAGCATGATGAGTAATAGCAGAGAAGGACATTGCCCGGTTACATGAATTACAGTAGATAATGTTTTTTTCCACTTTTTAGTGGTGTCAACTTCATTGCTGTACTTAATTTTGTTAGACTCTGGGGCCAGATTCTGATCTCTATAACAGGATAAATTCCAAGTTGCTGCATTAATTTAGATCAGAATCTGCCAATTGAAATACAATGACTTTATCAGCTTTAGAAAGTGAAAAAAGGAAGGGAAACCTAAATTCTAGCAACACAAACTTTGATCATTATTTCTAACAGATCTTTTGGTAACAATTCAACTTTGTACAATGCAAGAGTTTGTTCCTTTTTAATCTCGTATTAAAATGCGTTCTCTTCAGATTTTTCTTCATAGATTTTTATTCTCCGATTAAAGCCTACTTTTATTGTTCATAGATTTTGTTTAATTTCTAAGAACAGCATTTATGGCTTCTTTCAGGAAGCCTCAGAGAATGTCTGGGAACTATATTGCTATGGAGGAAAAGATAAATTCATGACAATGTAATCGTGTAAAATCACAATAAAATATATGTGGAAATTTGTAGTAGATCTCAGTGTGAACTCACATAAACATAGACAAGACTGCTCTTTAAGGGCCTTAAATTATAAAGTGCTACAACAGATCCATCTTATCACCTCCTAAACCTTCAAACACAAAATTTCCTAAACAAATTCCTAAAGAAAATGTTTGTAATTTTAAGTTGCCTTACCTTTATTTGCATTGCATTAATAGGAGAGCTTGTCTGACAGTGCAGTGGTCCGTGTGTCTGAATATGAAGAATATAAAGAAGAAATTCTTCCCTACTGGACACAGGCCAACCGACATGGAGAACTGTGTTGTAGATGGCACTTGGTCCTATATTGTGTAGCTGTCAAACAAATAGCATCAGTACTTTCCAAGGCAGTAAGAAACAACAAAAAAAACCAGTAAACACCATTTAGACACTTTCAAATTCTTAAGTGTCCACAGCCTTGAAGTACTTTGGGAAAGACGTACAAGTTATTCATATCGTTTGATTGCTGGAGAATCTGTGGCAGGCAGGGGAAAAGGAGATCTCCCATGTTAGTCACAAAACCAGTGGCAAATCTGAGACAACAAGCTTTTTTGTCTGACTTCTTATTCAAGAAATCCACCACCTTTCCCACTTTTTTCCTACATATGAAAGACCTGAAATTACCTAAAAAATTCTAAAAAACCAAAACGCACTAGCAAAATACACTATACAAATATATACAATGAACCTTAACAGAACATGCTTGAAAATAGTGGCTGAAACTTCTGGACACAAAAGAATCACACTTCAGCGTGCAGGAACAGAAGGTATAGCAGAGCTTTAACTATTTTTTTGTGGTTAAGAACTCTATTTTCAACACTGCTCAGTCAAAATTTCCCCTAAAGTAAAAAAAAGGAACTAGCTGTCCTGAAGTAAGATCCCAGGACATTACTCTTTTCTGGCAAAATGAGTAAAGATAGAAATAACAGAAATTTAAAAATCTGGGCTATTAAAATAGTTTTCTTGTATCATCAGAAAATATCTGATGACCATGGGAAGTCTGGATATGTCTTAACACTGAGTGTAAGAGCTACAGAAGTAGAACACCATGGAGCTTTACTCAAGGTTTCTAGAGATGTAAGAACTTCATTTTTTAAAATGTCTGGAATTCTTGGTGAACTGATAAGCTTTATTTAAAATCAAATAAACCCCACTTTCTGTCTTAACATCTTCTTCAGTAAAGGGTTTTTGGGTGGTTGTTTAGTTTTTTTATGCTTTGCAGGTATCAACAAACCATGAAAGTGTTTCATCACTGTAACGATTTTAATAGTCACACATATAGATTCACAAAGAGCCCAAATGCTTAAGACAGGAAGATTTGTTAGATATTTTTCAGCTTAGAGAAATTTGTTAAGATGAGGAATCAAGAAATAATATTTTGTATTTTACAGCCTGATTCATTACATTAGTAATGATTTCTGATTCATTAGCATTAGTCATGCAAATTGTAACCTTACACTGCTGATTAAGCCCAGTTGCTTATATTTTCTTGAGTGCTAGTTTGTGAGTTATAACCACAGGTGAAGCACTTTGTTTTGCCCCCTAGAATAAAGGTCATCAATCGGATTCCAAAGGTGGCCTATACTCCATGCAGGTCGCTTAATGCACTTTTTTCAAACCTGAACTCTCCTCCTTCAACTGATGAATCATCAATAGAAAAAATCCAACAGTATATACTTGGCCACATGTATATGCCACACACACTTCAAACATTAAAGAGTTCTTTTCAACAGAACTATTTTTGGCCAACGAGATGACAAGTTACCTGTACATCTAGTTTTTCTCAGTAAGCTAAATGTTAAAAGAAACACATTTTTTCCCGTGCACAACACTCACAGCTTTTAATGAGAAACCCCTCATATCACTGAAAATACTTGGCATTAATTGTAATGAGCCTTTAAGCACCGTTTCTCATTTTTTCGAACACCCAAAATCTTTATAGATCCCTTAAATGTCTAAGACAGGCTCCTAGCATAAACTAGTCCACATGAACAGATACTGGGGCTGTGAATTCCCAGAATAAATTTGGGTCATCTGCCGAAGTCGGAATGTTTACATTTGCACCTTTGTCTAGTTGCAGATAAAGACAATAAACCAAATTAATGAGCATTTCAACAGGAGCAGCATGAGGTCCTGTGGCAACTTATATAATTTTTACCTCATAGATGTGTTCTACTAAAGGACCAATTTCTTCTTCTTTCGTTGGTTCATCTTTAGGCTCCCAGTTGTGAAGTGGCAAAATAACTGTTGGGGGGTGCGATACTCTATAACATACAAAACAGGTTAAAACAGGGACCATTACCAGTGACCGGCTGCATTACCATTAGAAAAAAAATCAGACCACCTTAGAAATCTGAGCCCTTAAAGGGTTTTTATTTAGGTAGATCCATTAGAATTAAGTAAGGTGAATTAAGTATGAAGAAAACAGTGACTTACTATTTGACATCTTTATTTCTCTCTGCTATTTTATTTTTCCTTTCCTTCTCTATCTGACCTCAAGAAAGTATTACCTTGGAAGTGATAACAATGAATGGATTTTTATAAAACCATGAGTGCATATATATATGCATTTTCATCTGTTTACATGTAAGGCAGCCCCTTGAGGTGCAACATGTAAGAGCCATCTACTCCTCCGGCATCAGCCAAGTCTGTGGCCTGACTGTGGGGGTGAAGCTGGGCCATGTGCCTCCTGTTCCCCCCTGCAGTGCTGAGAATGGTTAAGGTCCAGAGCTGTAGTTTGAGAAGAGGAGATCTGAGATCCCTGACAAAAAAAAAACATTTTAGGCAATTATTCGCTTTAAAAGAACATCCTGCCAACTTCCTCCAGCATGCCAGGGTAGGGAGTCTAGTTCTGAGACTTTACAGGATAGTCTGAGATTCTTATCACCTAATTTCATTTTATAGTTTGAGAAATCAAGCTGTATGTGAGAACAGAGATAGAAATATTCATCTTTGATCAGATCCTGTGCTTGTTGAGTTTTGGTATCCCTTGTGTCAGTGGACAGGCACCTGCTTCAGACAGCAAGGTAAGAAGCCTACAGCAGCAGCTGCCTGACCTCTTGTCATAGCTCAGTCCTTACTCATTCTTTCTCTGGAGGCCTCACTCTGCCTCTGTTAATACATGCCTCGCCATAATGGGTTTCCTCTTTCCAGCCATAAAAGCAGCAGATTCTGATCTGGCATTTGGAACTAAGTGCTTAAGTGGCTGCCCAAGCAGACCTACACACATAGCACTACATACAGGCTCTTTGTGCCAGTAACATCCACACCCAACTGGAATGCACAATGAAACCCATGGTTCTGACTGTTGTTACTACAATGTGGGATGCTACAGCGTGCTGCACTCCCACAGACACGCAGCAGGTTCACTGGAGTCCCCGTGGGCAGCCCTGCCCTACACCAACTGGTAAGGCCTTAGTAGCTCCATCCTGCAAAGTGAGGCGTCCCGGGAACTCTCAGATGTTCTTGGTGCATAAGGCATTCGGGATTGTATTATGTCAAAAGATTCACTGCATGGGATTATTATATCTGGAAACATTCCATACAAAAAATAGCTATCATGACAAATTGAAATGGTCGAATACTCACCCTCTGATCTGTACTTGAGCCACAGCACTGATGTTGATATGGAGGTTAACTAAATTGCTGGTGGGATTCACCTTGTTGGAACTGGAAAAGAGGGGTACTAGGGTTAAAAAAGGTTATTTAGCAGAACTCTAGATTGTTACAGATGCAGAACTGAATACCACAAGGCCTATAATGAGGAATTGATGAAATTGGATATATTACAACATGGGCTTGCTTCAGTCTTGTAGGATACTCTTATTTAAATTTGATACTATTTAAGCTCATCACACGTTTAATAACATAATCAACTCAAGCTGCCTTACTAGAGTCTTATGCATGAACATGATGACATAAATTTACTTTGCTCAAAGTATCACGTGAATCCCCTTGTTCAAGCTAGCTATCTGCATGGATAGGGGTATCTTCATGAATACAAGGGTGTTTCAAACATTGGAGGAAGGCAGTTAATGAACAAGACAGGCTGTGTTATAATACAGTTTGCTTTTATGACTCTCCAATCTTGTGACTTCTGCATGCCAGAGTCTCTGAGGAAAAAAATCACTGAAATAAACTGTTTCTTTACCTTTCTTTTCTTCTCCCCTCCCTCATCCAGAGGGTGTTTACACCCTCAATTCCACTTAACAGTGAAAACAGATTCCTATGTTTAAAGCCTAATGCTCCCACTCATTTTATTGTCTTTTCTTATTGCAAATATGGTAGCAAAGGCAGTTTCTCTTACTTCAGAAGGCCATTGCTATGACTATAGCTCACACAGGTAAAAAAGAAAGGTTTGCAGGTTCAAAATAATGAAGATAATGAAAATAAATAATTACAGACTTAGGATGTATTTAGCTATGAGATTAATGATACTAAATTTGGAGGCTTTTCTCAAGCAAGCATGGAAGTACTTCCTTGCCTCATGGAGACTAAGCTGCTATTGCTGTCACAGTTTACTGTTATCACATCTGGGCAGCATCAGTCAAATGGAAACGTTCAGAGGAGGCCAGAATTCCCAGCAGCTGACTCCTGAGGGGTAAAGGGCAATACTGCTTTGATCCAGGCTCTCTGCTTGCGGATTGCTAAAATTAAGAGCAGCTCTAATTTGTTTGTAAACTAATGCAGATTCCCCTCAAACATCAACTGAACTTTTAATGTGATTCTTTATAAACATTGTTTTGACTACAATGTACAAAAACCGCTTAAAGTATAAAAATGACTATACCACTAATTTGTCAGAATAAGCTTTCCTGCAATTTGTGTAATGGTACCACCTTCCACAGAGTCAAAATACAGATTTTTGATCACATATATTTGGTATTCAAATCTTGTTTCTGCTTTCTGGTATTCTGTAGAGAAGAAAAGAGTTTAAATATAAGTATAAGCACATCTCCCTCTCTAAGGGGCATGTAATTGCCTAGTAAAATCCACATCAGAAAAGGAATTAGATTTCAAGACCCAGCCTCTTGCATATTTCCTATACGTAATGAACTTCAGCCTTGCAAGCCAAAATATTTATTTTCCATTTGATGTTTCTGAGTAAATGAAAGGTCTCTCTTTTGAATAACTCAGATCAGGACACAAATTCAGACACATTCTCTGTTTCTTTTTTCTTCCATTTAGGTAACTTCCTTTCTGTGCCTTACAGATTTCTGGTTTCTTTTTCTTTTAAGATTATCTTACCTGTTCCTTAAGGACACAGAAATGCACAAACTGTAGTGCTGCTTGGAAAGGCAAATACAAAGCAGTGAGTTTTAACTCTAGGGTACATTCCCTATGCAAGAAGTTGTTTTTTTTATTTCTTAAATTATTTGTATTTTTTTTTAAGCAGCATTTTGATAGCAGTTTGTGGAAACCGTCCTTTTTGATAGCCCAACATATTTCCTCCCTTTGCATTTTAGTGAGTTTTACTCATGGAGGAAGCACTGTCCCAGCTCATTGTCTTCTGTTGCATTGCTCTGCCCTTCCCAAGTTACTGTGTGTCGTTTCCTTCAAAGGAAACATGACTTAAGCATTTTAAATGTCCCAGTTATCTACCATAATGAACATGATCAAGGTCCTCATTAAAGGCCATACATTAGCAATAAAGTCTCTGCATGTGGGGCAGAGAGGGCCCCATCAGGAACTGCTGTGTGCGTCTAATGAGGAGAGATGGAGCAGAAGCCCTGCCCCCTACTGAAAACATCAGGAATTCTTGCTGTTACCCTAACCCTGTCTGTCCTGTGCTTTTTTTGTCCCTGCGGAGGAAGCACTGCTCAGCATAGAACATAAGATTCTCAGCAGTAGTATTTCAGCCCCACAAACGTAGAGGAAACTAATGGGAAAATGACAAAGGTTGATCTGTAACAAACTGAGACAGTTTTCTCTCTTCATGCCAGAAAATCTGTTAAACGGATTTTAACTGCTTTCCTTCCATTTTCTAAATTGTTTTGAAGAAGTGGCATATCTTTCTTTTTTTTTTTTTTTTTTTTTTTTCTTTTCAGAGCATTATACGTTTTTTAATACAGAACTTTGCTACAAAATGATCACTGTTCACTAATCCTGAAGTGGGGAATGAAGCACAAATTTGGCCAATCTGTAGGAGATCCTTGGACCTCTGACCAGAATCAGTTACCCTGAATTTTAACATAATAAAATTTTCAGAATAACTCTGAGACTGATTTTGCTAAAAGTTGACAAGGTTCCAACTCCACAAATCCTCCTAAAGAAAGCTACCAGAGGAAAGCCCATTAAATCTATACTGACACGGAAGAGCTAGAGTGACCTTCTTATATATAAACTTCAGATATCACCAGGAATTCAGAATATAAATAACCATACTCTTGATAAAACATCTAACCTTTTTATTTGCAGCTCGAAATTGATGCTGAAATCTGCATTTTCAAAATGCTGAACAGAAAATCGAATGCCTGTAGAGAACTGGGAAAGAAAGAAAACAAGAGGTTACTAAAAATGGTTTGATCCTTCCATACCAGAAAGTAGTACTATTCAACACTGCATTTCACAGACTTGTATATGATGCTGTTACTTCTTAAAAGTCGTATGCAACAACATAATTTAGTTGGTTTTAGGAAAAAATACCATGCTGACTGTGTATGCCACCAGATGGAAAAATTAGCTGGACAGAGGAAAGATCAAGAGAAACAGAAAAGCATACTCCCAAGAACACAGCGGTAGGTCCTTCACCCAGACAATCTTCGCTTTACTTGCCAAGCCAGAAGAAAACAATAGTTGTCTGGCCCTGCTCATCCCTCTCTCCATCCATCTCTGCCTTTGGCCAGGGTTTCCTTCTCCCCTTGTCTCTCTAACTGTGCATGAGCTGCAGGCTGTAGGTGTTGCAGGGCTGACTGATCCATCACTCGTTTGTCTTCTAGAGGCTAAATCAGCAATGGCTTGATATTTTAGTTTGATTTGGTTTGAGTTTTTTTCATCGCAGGTTCTGGGAGCCATACTTCAGTTAAGAGGAATACAATTTCAAAGTTTTATTTGCAGCTCAGTTTGCCACAACTCAGCACGTGACCACAGAATATAGAAGGCAAAACACAAAATTCCCCAAACTGAAGGAGATAAAGGTTTCCACTGGTGCTGCCTTTGTATATGCAGACCTTGCTTCCTCCATCTGATAATTACCATTCTTCTTCCAAGAAGGGCACAGAGCAAAGCAGAACAAGTTAATTCAGAAGAGAGAATGGAATTGCAGGGCTAACTAAAGGAGAAATATACAACAGCCTATGGTGAGGTCTCTGTAACCCTCTTGTTGGACGGTTACAGCCCCAGTATGCAAGTGGCAGGGGAGCAGGGAGAGGTGGCATCTGCCTGTCATGTTAAATTAATAAGATGGTACTTCAAAATTTAAATTAATGTTTTTAATTTCCTCATTTCAACTGTATGTGTTTTGAATCTGGTAGTTCTTGAAATGTGAATTTTGCATTGAGCCTGACAGCAAAGCCTACAGCCTGTAATCTGGTACAACTTCTCACACCCACGCACCTCCCCTCCTGCCCGACAGTAGAATTTCCTGCCAGATAAATTGCACACTGTGCTTTCATTTTTTAAAAAAGGATGGCTACATATAGCCATATTCTCCATTTGGAGAAACAATCTTCCTGAGAAATTAATCAAAAGGCATTAGGAAATGAGGACATCGTTCCTTCATCTCTGCCAATACCTGACCAGATTACAGTGGGGGAAAAAACATAGAAGAAGAAGAGCGGTCTGCTTGGAATACGAATACTTCCTTAACAGACTTGGGGTTGCATTCTCAGCACCAGGACAGGACCCAGCAATGTAAAGTTTTGTGTCTGGGACCCAGATTCACCATCAGTGAAGAGCAGACATTTTCCTCTGTGGGTGTCATTTCAGATGTTTAAGCAATTCCTTTTTCCCAGCCTTTTTTTTTTTTCTTTAATTTTCATTCAGTTCTTCTTTCCCCACTTGGAGTGGTCCATCACTGAATCTTAATCCATCTTCAGAAGGAGACTTAGCTAATATGTTTCAATTACTTCTTTCAGTTGTTCAATGATGATGAAAGCAATAGTGTCCTCATAAAAGAAATGGCAAGTTCAAAACTTTAAATTCTGAACATTTTAATATCATGGTTACTGTCACTTTTAGAAGTAAATCCTTTAAGATTAAAAGATAATGCTCATTAAATTAAGCAGAAATGGAATAGTTGACTTGGAATAGAGATGTAAGCTATTTTAAGACCATATTTTAAGACAGATGATTTTAACAACTTGTTCTGATATTTCATTCACTTTAAAAATATAACATGATTTCTTTAATCTCTGAGACATAAAATTCCAAATATTCAATTCAGCACTTCTCTTAGTATTTTTACTAATCCTGTTTATATAAATATGTTTCCACTTATAGCAGAAAAAAGATTTGATGAACCAAAGATAAAATTTTCATCAGCTAGATAGAGCAGAGATGCATGGTAGTTATTAATGATCTATTATACCCCTGAGGCTTAAGCCCTTATTTAATACTGAAACACACTCCTACTGTATGAGGGTAATAAGCTGCAGATGTTGTCTTTGACTTTGTTATGTTATTATGTTATTTATGTACTTTCTTTATGTTGCATGAATTTATTAATGTCAATTAGCCCTCGACACTGCTACTAATAATGGGGCAAAGATGCTCACATGCCTTTGCTGAAAATCCACTGAGGCCCAAGGAGCTGAATTTGCTTGAGTTTGTAATTTAGCAATCACTCAACCTCCTTATTTCAGTAGGACATTCATTTTATCAGAATAGGTTAATTTTATTTAAATATTTCCAAGTCAAGTTAGTTTCAACAAAATTGCATTATTTTCCATGCTAGTAACCTTGTGTACCTTTGAAATACACAACATTTCTGCTATTACTGATAAGCTTTACTCTGCTATTACGTTAATAGGAGCTAGGAGTATCCTGGGAGACAGAAGGACGGCTTTTTTTGAAGTGTCTGACCACGCATGTGAAAGATCAAGCCTCTGTGCTCTTGAAGCATCAGTTCAGTACATACCAAGAAAAAGGTGAGATCTTCCAAGCCTCCCAGTCTTCTAACTTTATTTCTATTCATTTTGATTAATGTCCAATTTTTTTTTTCAGAAGAACTTCGAGTAAAACCTACACCTTACTTGCTAAGTCTGCTGAACAAGCACTAGGAAGCTTGTCAGTCTGATCCATTTCAGCGTCAGAAATCTTTGATCACTCTTTGCCAGTGCAATGGTATCACAGACATTTATTTTGCATTCTGGGCCACATGATTTTTGGATCTTATCTTCCATTTATTTTTACCTTCTTTTTTATCTTTTCATCTTTTTTTGACCACAAAGGCATTACTGAAAAGGTTAAGCAATTTTTTGGCCAGTAAATGACTTTAAGGTCACAGATTTTCAGTGACAGTCAGATATACCAGTTTTGATGACGATAACGCATTTTGAAGATGTGAAGTGTCAGAAAATTCTGTAGCCCTCTCCAGTAACATCCCATACCTTGTATCACTGATATTAAATCCTGATACAATCCTGACTTTAATCCTGACATAACCTTCATACTCAGACGGTGATCTTAAAGAGCTCAAGAATTCTAGGATTTCAGGGTGCTGAAAAGTCATTGCAATGACTCAATAGTTAAGTTGTTTAGGAATGTTAATTTTGACCTAACCCTCCCTTCCCACTCCCCCAGAACTTCTACAAAGAGTCCCTTTCTGACTGACTATTTCGAGAACAACTGATCTCCTGCCAGAGCAGAATTGTTTTGCAACACTGGAAATGGATCAGAGCAGCCTTTTGTGATTTATTCAATTTGTACAAAGGGTTGGTATTTCACTGTTGGAAGTACGTTTGCCATCATAAATATATTTGAACTGAAAAAGCTCAAGCCCTTTCACCTTTACTAAACTTCCAGGACTGTTCGTTTCAAAGATAAAGTTAGGCCTTAAGCTTTCACTCATTATAATCTAACACGTTTTCCATCTGGCTTTGTAATGCTCTATCTTCATATACCTTATTTTTCAAGGGTTGGATTCTTTTATTAAAAGCCCCAGTATTCTTAAACATGGTATGAACCCTGCTGCTTTATTCTGCTTCGTCTAAGTTTCTCTTTATGAAGTATTTTGCGTAGGAAAGCAATGGAAAGGTCTGAGTGTGGAGGTATTAGACTGCAGCCCCTTCAACTCCTCCCTTTGAATCTAAAGCCCTGTTTCCACATCAATATGAAATGCAAACAGTGGCAGTTTTCAATCAAAAGCTGCTGTTTATTCTTCAAATATGTTCATGCTCATGACTGCTTCATTTTTATTAGGACAGTTTTTTATCTAGGTAGAAAAGCTTGGATTATTTGTTTTCAGTTCTTATTCATAGCATTGATGAACTTATGAGCAGCACTAGAATTCCTCTGCAAGGCCATCCATGGAGAACAATCCTGAGCTCAGCACTTCTGGGATTGCCCTGAACTGTTTTGTGTAGAAATAGGGACAAGTGATGGCAACTGTGGAATAGGTAACACTTTTTTAATCTCCAAATCTATGTTTAATCCTTATCGGTTGTGCATCATCAGTCATTATTCAGTTCTACTCTTTTCTAAAATGATGCTATGAACATTCTACCTAAAGTTTAGTATGATTTATGAATAGTTGTCTTAGGAAAATGTTTAGAATGACATTCATAACTGGAAGGAAAACTCAACTGCAACCACATTTTCATAGATACAAATCATGATATAAACTGATAAAACAACCTATATGCACTCAAGAAAAGAATTAGGCTAAAGAACCAGTCATTTAATACATGTATCTTAAGCAGAAAGAATACTAAAAGGTAGAAACAAACAGATTGCATTATGGATTGGGATTCTCATTATACTAGTGCAACTTCTGTGACCAAAATTGAATAATTCATTTTCTTTAGATTAAGTGAAATAAAACACAAGCTCCAGCATCATTAATCTTTTAGAAGAACAAATTGTTAGGCTTTCAGAAGCTGTTATTAAATCAACAATTTCCTGGCCAAGTAAATAATTTGTTCTAGGTGCTGCTTACTGGGACACATTCAACTAGTCTAACAGTCTTCCATTTGCTCTCCTTTAAAATTCAATTAGATAAAAATCAGTAAATGCATCTGGTTTTTCCTTACATTTGCGCCAGCCACCATGGGGTTCCCAAGGTCACAAACCACCATTCTAGTTTCATTTTCCATCTTGTAATCACAGCTCAACACACGCAGTGCCTGTAACAAAAGAAAACCAACCCGGAGGTCAGAGATCACAGTGAAACGTAACTGGTTGGGAAAGTGATGCCTTTGTGACTGACATTTCTTGGGGCTTCAGACACCTGCTGAGCGCACCATCAAAGCACGCAATGTGCTATTGTCGGATCATGGGGAAATCTGATGACGGGGAAAAACTGATGACAGGGAGAAACAAACAGGAAAGTTCCCCAGTACCTTAAGAGTCGTGATGAGATCACCCTAATTCACCCCTAATTCTCGTCTGGGAATCATTCCTACAGCCACAGTGACTCAACAGGGGAAAAATCAGGCAGTACTGAATGAGGAGAACAGGCCTCACACTGACAGCGCTGGTTGTGTTATCCATCACTAAAAGTCTCTGTAGTGAGTTTTGGCACTGGCAGAACTTACTTATGGACAAAGTCCAGAACTTCATATTTCTGTAAAAACATAATCTCTTACCTGCCTTTATAACTCAGAAACAAAGAAGACATATTTTCATATGATCAGAAATTAAAGTGTTTTTTACTTTATAGCAGTAAATAAAATTTACCTTTTTCCAGCAACTACTCATTCAAAGTCCAGTTTGTACTAACATTTCTGAGGCAGTTTTGTTGGATGACTTTGAGGATACACTCATATAATTTCCTTCTAAAGTTCTTAAAATAAAATTTATCCTATGTTTTGTATTTTTTTAACCCTTTAGTCTTTATCACTAGTTATTAAACAAAACAGACTGTATAAAAGGAGGAACAGCTATACAGTAGTGGAAGTCAGGAGATATCGAGTAAGACAAAACAACAACGTGGAGGTTTTTTTCTGTTTTCCACTCTCACATATTCAATAAAACACTGTCATATACAGGCAAAAGTAAATCAGCTTTGTCAAAGCAGGATGCAGCTAATTGTTGCTATAAGGCTCTCTACCACCACCTTTCCCCTCACTTGTGATCCTCACCGACTGAGCAGTATGTGCAAGGTCACGCTATTTATATAAAAAGACCAGGGAAATCTCCAGACCGCAGGCTACCAACTCCTTCCTACCTGTAAAAGCTGACCTTACAATTTCCTGAGATTAAAAGAAAAGCCAGGGCACGGCCTAACAGGAGCCCGCGTGAAGCACATTCTCAGCACACACCTCACCGTACACTGGCATTTTTACAATTTCCTAGGAGGAAACAAAGTTTGTTACATGGCATGTCCAGAGCCCTAAAAACCCATCCAAGCCTCGCCAGGGTTGGGAGTGGGGGAGTTTTACACTCTTTCCAGCTGCTTAATTAGAGGTGAGGAGCAACACATGGGAGAAGAGAGGGCTTTAACACAGTTGAAATCAAACTTGTCTGGAAAACTGCTCATTTTAACTTGATGTGGGGGTTTATCCCACCCAGTTTTGTGGGATTTAGTTTTGATTTTGTTTTGTAGGGGAGTGGAAATTCAGGGCTAAATGTTAGAAAATAAATATTCATCTATATTTGATGCTCTGCAGTTTATTAATGCTGCATCACGCACCAGTACAGAGTAAATCAGCCCTAATCACACATTTTTTTTGCCCTTCAAAGGCTGAGCAAATAGAGGAGTTTTGCAAGTAGGTTTTCTGCAATTCAGAGGCTACTGAAGATGATTGATGGCACAGAATTCATATGACTAGCATCACAAAAGCTAATTTGTGCAGCATAAAGATGTGACAAAGGGCCAGATGTGGTAGAATTTCTTCAATACTGAGATTTATTGCCTTTGTTTTTTCACCGATCATATTTTCGAAGTTTTTAAGTACAAAACAGGAAAATTAAAACCAGGCAGGAATCAAGCAAGAGCAGAGACTTACACACCCAGTACTGCCAGTATTGCTGAGTTCATACGTAGCTCAGCCAGATGGAAGGTTTTGCCACAAAATCCTTCTACCTGCCACTGGTAGCAATTTATATTTTTATAGCAACACATGGTCTTTTTGGCAGCCTTGAGCAGAAGCAAAACCCCAACAATTAACACGTATGCTCCCAGGGTGCATTTTAACTAGATAATGACTGGATATTCTAAGTAATCCAGGCAGCCTACAAACTTGAAACTCTTTCTGGTGGTCTTATTAGTAATTCATCTGGTGATGAATTACTAATAGATGTCAGAATAATAAAGCACAACAGACTGCAGAGTAAAACACCTCCTTTCTTTCCTTGATAAACATCTTCCAATCTTATTTTCTGAGGAAAAGTGCATGGATTAGGTACCAGGTGCCAGAATCTAGCTTCTCATCTAGCTGATGCATGGAGAACCAGTTGTTTTTTTGTTTGGTGTACAAAGGTATGTTTTTAAGAAGTGAGGTTGCAGAGAATTCCCATTCTCATCACTGGTGACACCATTAATTCTTATCATTTTTTTTCAACCTTGGTTAAAAGCCCATTAATAAAGACACTGACAGACAAAGAATGAGGAAATAACGAGTAAGTAAGGAAATAAGGAAATAAAGAATAAATAACTTTCAACTTTCTTAAAAACATTTGCATTTTGAAAGTAAATTAACTTGCTTTCTCCCACTCTGCCCCTTGAGGCCCTTCTGAACATTCCAGGCACTGACAGAAAAAACCAAGCTCATGCTGCAACAGCTGAAGAGATTTTCGTGCAGGTGAGGCGACTCAGGCCTGCTGTCCAACAGAGAATACATGAACATTCTGCTTGTTTGCAGGATAGTGTTTCATCTTCACTCTTAAAAAACAGACAGACTCAAAAAAGGAAACGCTCTGTTCAGCACAGCTCAGCAGGACTCCAGTCAATGTTAGTCCTTCTGCGAACACCAACACATTTCACATTTCTGCTTATTTGACCTACCAATAAGATAAAATAATTGACTACAAAGAAAATCGACTTTGCCTAGTTTATATTGCAGTTAATGTTCAACTATTCAGGACACCTTAATAATGGTAAAACACTGGTGTGCAGGGACATGAGACAGAGGTGTCCAAGCGTCTGGTGTTCAGCAGAGCTCACTAAATCTGACGGAGAGCTGGTACCACAGGATCCAAGGTTGGATCTGCACTATTGATCCCTGCCATCGGTAGGGTTTACTGGTTCAAAATCTGAATGCTGTGAATACTTATAGCCCTGTGAAAAGTGTGGCAGTATTTGTGTGCTATTATAACTAAGCAAACAGCAAGGAGCTGGACTGCAGCTAGCTCTGAACAGAATGGTACTGACCTTCTGATCTTCTGGTGCCATGGTTAATCTTTAGCTTGGACCGCGTGAGCAAGGACAGTTGAGAGTCAATGGAATCTCCCTTCCTAAGATGCACCTCTCCTTGCTGCCTTCAGCTGGTACAGCCTATGTGGGTTAATGCTGCTCTCGGTTCTGCTTTATTGCTGCTGACTCTTTGATTTTCATTTACCTTGTTGTTGCGCTCAACCCCGGTGTAATCTGCTTCAGGTGGAATCCTTATGTGCAGCTCAGCTTCATAGGCTCCTTCACCGTCATTCCTTGGATTTATCATGAGCATGACAAAGTTTTCTTCTCCAATTATTAGCTGATCTTTATCTCTACATAGAAGATATTACTGGTCAAGAGTTAAAACATGCACAATTATGATTTACATATGAATATAAGCAGAAGGACATTTTGCTCTCATAGCATCTGTTCTGGAAAATATTCTGTGAACACAGAGTAACACATTTTCCATAAAAAATTACACCATGGAAAAGTTTGCCAGGACGTGGGTAGGAAAGAGCTAAAGAGAAAACATCACAATTGACAAAGTGGACTACCACAGAACTCCAAAGGTAGTTCTATAAAATTTCAGACACTGACTACTTTCTAACCAGAAAGTACCTAGTAAAGAAATTACTTGCCACAGGGTTCCCATCATTATTGTTTCTGGAGGGCACAAAGGCAGTGGGATTCCAGTTTTACCCTTATGCCTGTTGTAAAACGTAGAGTGACAGATCTCCTGAAACCCAGAGCAGTACTGTGCCCCTTCCTTCCACAGCTACACACTGATTTGGATGGCACACAGTGAAGTGAGTGTCAGAGGTTCCCCACTTGCCCTGCTTGGCATTTTTCTGCCTCCACAGGAGGAGCTGTTGCTATGTTTTGAAGTTCTTTCTCTTCTAAGATTCCTTTGCTTCACTGTATACTGAGTTCAAGAGAATTATGTCCCAACCTCAAAGTCACTGGCACAATGAAATAAACAAGTTCTAAAGTCCCAGTCTGTATTAGCTCCTGTCATTCAGGAAACTAGAATCACTCCTAACAAACACTTGTAAATGATATTTGAACATATCTGACTGATGCATTTTTTAAGCATATTTCTCCATTTCTTGAGTTTCTAGATGAAATGGATAAGAAAATTAAAATCTGGAAATCAAGTAAGAATTAGAAGTTATAGTAAACCACAGAACTGTTTTCTACATATTTCATTCTGTTAAAGCAGTTAAAACTGTCTGTATTTTGTTATACATGGCAGCATTTATTTTATTTAACTTACGGCGTAGCAGAAAGCTGCAAGTCAGGAATGCACAAGTTGTCCTCCCCGCAGTCAACCAGAATGTAAGCCTGTATTGTTGTAAAAGAAAAAAAAAATATAATAGAGTTAGTCCATGCCTCAAAGTCCAAGTCTCTTAATCACTTCACTAACGTAAATGTCTTAAATATCACTAGCACTGCCCTGGTAAATTAATCTTTTTCTCCTTTCCAGAAGTTTCTTTCCACGTGAGTACTGCTGGAGACTATTTACTGACAACTACGTCCTCAGCAGCACAATACAATCTTTCAGACTCTTTCCCACAGCAACTTGGCTTACAAATTCTAGAATGCAATCAAAACTATGAACACAACAAAGTTTTGGAAATGGTTTAAAGGCCTGCCTGGTTCTATATTTATATTCAATTTACATTTTGAATTCATTAAAACCTTGTTGTGCAATTTCTAGGCATGATATTCTGTTTTAAGGAAGATGACACACAGTATTTGTAAATGCTTTCACATTTATGTACAGAAAATGTGGCATGCAAAATTCATACCTGTTCTGTTACTGAGCTTTTCTGGTAATAGTTCAGTATTGGCTTCACAGTCAAGCTATCTTCAAAATTGGATTCATCCAAACTATAATTCAAGTTTATACTGATGGGAGATAATTTATCCCTGAATTCTGTTTCATCCTGTGAGTGTCAAACACATAATAAAAGAAATGGTTGAATATCATTGTTTCAGATGAGTACGGCATGGCAACAGACTCAGATGTTAGTCTTTATGAAAGGTAAAGATACGGCTCTTTGACAGCTGCTGGCCAAACTGTGGCTGTATGTACTGTCATTAGGAAAGCAAAGTGACTCACCAGCAGCTGGAATGTCCAGAACACATTGATTGCCTCCACAGCCCCACAGCTGGAAGGAGCTGGCTGAGCTGAGCTGAGCAGACTCACAGCTTTTTCAAAGCATTGGCCTACAATGGAGCTGTTAAGGAGATGCAGGGAACCAACTCCTCTGAGCTACTGCCCTCCTTCCTTCTGGAATGGGGGGAGGGCACGGGTAGATTTGTGGAGGCAATACTGTTGGTTTGTTCCATATCTCCACCACCTTTATTGCTTAGACACTTCCTTACACACTGCTTGAGACTCCTCCATTTCACCTCCCATTGCATTTCTAGGACCAGCCTTGGACACTGTTTCAATTGTATAAGGTAATTGCAGGTTCAAGTGAGTAACCAACGACCCCTGCTCTGTCATAACTTCAGTTCCACGGTTTGCTTTTTTCTAAAACCATTTTAAAATATTCAAAAATTTTATAAAATACATGAATTATATGAATTTCAGGCAGTAGTGCTGGTGACACTCCTGTAAAATATATTTTGAAACTGAACTGGCATCATATTTAATACGTTTCCTTGATTATCCCACTGTGAATACTACAGGGAGAGCAATTTTCTATTTCGGTATCGGGAAATGCAGCATTTAATCAAATTTCCAGAACAGCATGAAATGAGCGCATTTGTGCGCAAAGGAACTGTACATTATTCTTCAGAGGAAGTCTTTATTTTATACTTACCTTGACAAAAGATGAGCCATACGATCTAGAAAGAGATTTTTTCCCTAATAGAAGAATATTCTGGACACCCAGATGAGGCCTTTCTTATCTTAGATTTCTGTAATTTTGGGATCTAAGAACAATAGAAATGGTTCTTCCTTTTCCAGTGGCTCCTTTTTAATAATTTCCTTAAATCCCTGATACTATTCAAATGATGATGACTGTCAACAATACTCTAAACAACTTACTCTGAGATAAACAAGGAAGTCCTGGCAACGGCGCTGTTTCTGTCTTTCTATCCCAATGGAGAAATGATGATGTGACTGATGGTAATCAAAGAAGAGAGTCCTCTTAACAGCTCCTTTCTGTTTCAATGCATCTAATTGCAATTCACCTTTCAGCACTAGAGGATACAAGTAAATCAAATATTTATTTATTTAACGTGGGGAGATAAAACAGTAAACAAGTCATTCTATATAGTTAATTACTCTAACAAAGTCTTCCAAGTAAAACTAATCTATGCTTAAAGTGTCTGCCTGTTTAGCAGCACACTAGTTCTTGATCGAAAGTATAGAATACATGTAATTTAAGCTTTCTAATACCTTTCACAGATTATATGTGTACATGACTTCATCTCTTTCACTTTTTTTTTTTTTTCCAAAACAGATAATTCTCCAACACGGTACGTTCTTGGTTTTATTTGGAAAATAGTTCAAACTGAATCAAAAATACTCCAAGTGAATAATACAAGTTTTGTGTTATATCTATGTATTTTTAACTGTATTTTCTTGCCTTAGGAGGATCTCACTCCTATTATGTCTCATGATGTGAGAAAAAATACATCTGAAATAGAGTGGGCCGGAGGAAATTATAGGAATATAAAACATTTCTTACCTATCCCATCTGAAATACTTTGACCTTCAAAGTCTGCGCAGACTCTTACTGTAAAGCTATATATAAAAAAGAAGTAGTAATTACTAGCAGAAAGAGAGCTGACCTGGGACTCAGCACTTCCCAAGTTATACATTTTAAGTTTTCCTTTCCTTTTCTCAACAAGATATTCACTGAGATCTGTATTTAGCTACCTAAGATATTCCCTAACTGAGTTAGCAAGTCTCCTAGGCTCCACTAATAATCGAAGAAGACAGAGTCTGAATATCTTTCTGGGAAAGATACAGAGAAGAGTCTCTGTTCCCACTAATTCTTGAGATAGCCTACAGAGATCACCCTTCTGATACTATTGACAGAGTTGGGTTCCTTACGTTGAGCTTCAGCCAACCACCCTTGTACGAGGCTGTCTGCAAGAGTCCTTTCTGATTCAACACGGTCAAATAAGAAAAATCTTTGAGCATGTTTTCTAGCAAATCAAAACAGATTGGATGATTTCCATTGGTGTTACTATAAGACTTTCATGATTTCAAGAGACTATAATTAATGCCAAACACACCAACTGAATTGTTGAATCTTGATTGACAAGACTAGTCAGCATGGGCTCACCAGCTCACTGCATCATGTTTGCTGCCACATTTTCTCAACAAAGATGTATGTTTTGACAGGTGTTCCTGTGTTTTGTCTGTCTTAGCTATTTCATGTTTCATTCAGCCATATAGTGCACTATAGTGCAACGTGTAGCTTGATGCTCGGAGACAGTGAGCATCCTCCTGTGCAGGAGACTCAGCATATCGAAGGACTCAACTTTTGGCTACTTCATTTTGAGAATCTGTGAAGTACTGGAAGCTACCAGAAAGAACTCTGTCATATAAAGGGGTGTGGAGGGTTGCTTTGTTGTGTTCATAGTGTGTTTGAATATTATTTTTTCTGAACTGTGAACATGTTCAACAAAAAGTTGCAAGAAAAGTTAGGAACAGGAAATTATTTGAGAAAGGGAATGAGGGTGTTTTTTGTCTCATCAAGAACTTACCAGGCCACCAAGAGCTGAGAGCCAGGGAGCTGACAAGTTTTATTGTCTGGATTCACAATTGTAGGGTTCAGAATGAGCTGAGCATTCACAGTCACAACAGGCCTGGCTCTGAGAGACAGAAATAAGGTTCACTGCATACAAAAGGAACACATCAGCATCTAAGTTGCAGCAGAGAAAACACTTAACTGAGATGGCCACAAAGAATCTGGAAATGTAGAGTTACTTGGGAGAAAACACTTCCACAATGCTGCTCCTATTGAAAAGAGCCTTTATTTTTAAAATCAGAAACTGTGATACTTTCTACTATCACATTTTGAAAATTTTTCACAAAAAATCCCAGTTTAACAGCGTGACTGAAACAGTATCATAACAGTATCATATCATAACCAAAAGGTGTGCCCTGGGACTAAGGCACATCAGACTCATTCCATCACACTGAGTTTTCCCAAAGGGACAGAGTCTACCTTTTGGGATTTACAGCAGGAATTTGGCCATTATTTTGTACGGTCAGATTTATTTTATACTTGTCTATTAACAGTAGCATATTCACACCTGCTGTCTCTGCTTAAGATTCTTAAAAAAATGAACATAATTGGTAATCATAGAAATTGATTAGAATATCTTGAGTCAATAATAAAGTAAACTCTGCCTGACAAGTCTTGAGACAACTGACTTTGGAAATCAGGAATAATCATTGCAAGATTCTACTGAGTATGTGAATATTTAGTTGTGGTGATGAGAACTATCCCTCTGAATAACAATCTGTTATTAAGATACAAGATAATTTATAACTGAGAGTAATTTAGAAGATAAATGAAAACAAGAAAGGGTCTAAATTATGGGTTTTTTTAAGACAGCAGTACTGTTTTACAGTAACCTACATAATTCTGGCAAAACCAGCTTATTACAAAATTACTTTCCTCATATTTTAACCCACAGCTGAGCTTTTATGATTACTTCTCTATATTACTTCAGCAAGTCATTAAGAAACAAAATTAAATTCTTCATTTTTGTGCAACAGGGAAAACCTTTTTTCTAGCAAATTTCACTTAATAAAATTCTGTTTCTCCAATGTGACAAGTTGCTTATACTCTAGCCAGGAAACAGAAAGATTGAGGGCCTCCTGCTATTCACTGTCTTAAACTAAATAGAACACGTTTTTTATTGCTATCTAAAATACACACTGGATTTAATTTTCCAGTGTTTCACATCCTGTGCAGTCATTCATATCCCTGCAAAGGGATGAATGGCAAAGCATTTGCATGATTCCTTAGTAGGGCAGTAGGAAAATCAGGTCTACTCACTGCACCTAGTGGTAGCTAAAATGAGCTAACATTCCTGTTTCCCAGAATTCTTAAGATTTGACAGAGATTTAGCTGGGAAGCAGATCCTGCCTTCCCTCAGGAACTGCTGGGAATACAGACAAGAAGACAGACATAACAAAATATGACTACCCTATTGCAGCAATGGATGGCGAATATCTAAATGCCAAGAGCTGCTGGCTCAGCTGGACTAAGAGGGCAGCAGCAGATTTGTGTTTATGTACTTGGTAGTTTTAATTTCTAACTTTAATCAAACATTAGTTTGATTAGAGGTAGAAATTAAGTGAAAACATTTAGTGAAAATCCACAGTCAACAACAATGTTGTGATTTGTAAAATGGGATCTCACATATTTTTTCTAAATTGAGGCCGAATGCAGCAGTCTTTATTTTTGATAAATAGTTCAGAATTTAATATATGAAATCTCTGAAAATTTCTTACTAGCATCATTCCCCCAGGAAAGGAATTAATTTTCAATGTCATATTTTTAAAATACCTTATTAAAAATTAACTGAGAAGTCAAACATTTCAGAAGTAATTTCTTGAGATAAGACTAAGAATGGAAATTTTAATTGAAAATACAAGTTTTAAGCATAGGAAAAAAGTGCTTGTTTCTCTCAAGATGCTTAATTTATCATACGCAATCAGCATCTTTTACATATTGCACCAGGGAAACAGAGGAATGTGAAATTTGTTTATTTGCAGATCTCTCATCAAAGCTGTAAAATAAAAAAATCCATTGTATTTACTACATACCTGTAAACAACTGCTTTTCCAGCTCCAAATGCACCTACAATTAAATCTGGAAAAACAAAAGAGTTTCAGGACAACTATAAAGAAGCCTTTCACACATTTTTTTCCCAGCATAAATTAGGCTATTTATATTAAAAATGCAGTACCATGAGACAAGTGTGCTAATTCCTTTTTAAGTGATTTTTTTCAACAGTATCTGAAAGAAAACATTTTACATTGTCAGAGACATGCCCATAAATATCTTGGTTGTACCCAGTCCACGTATCACAGTCTATTTAACACAAGCTCACCCATGCCATAATCTTGCTTCTCTCCAACTTGCTTTAAAGAAGAGAAAGGATACCATTAATTCCTATACATTTTATTTCAATGCACTTATTACCCTTTACACAAAGAGATGCAAACCACCATCCTGGGCTGGGAAACTACAAACCCAAATACTTCCCCTTTTTGCCGGGAGTCCCCAAACAGGGCTCTCTGGGGAGACCCAGCCTGCTTTGCTGGAGAAAAGATGGAACCAAGCGGTGAGGGAAACGATCAGCTTTCCTGCTGTCCCCAGCTGGAGCACAATTCCAGAAGAGGATTTGTTCCATTTCCATACCCCTAGTGTCTATCAGGGCACCCCTTTCATTTCACATTTTCATACAATTTGATTTACACCTGTCCAATCCAGTAGACTAAGTCTTACAGCAGACCTTGCAGTGTTACAGACTGGCAACCTAAATTGATCTGAGCAAGTTAATTAAAACAGTACTCAAGGTGGTACTTAGGTACTTGTACTTGCTGCTTCCATAGTGTGAGCACTAGTTAGCTGAAGAAGCCTTGAAAAGTCATTAAGCACTTTGCAAACCCAATGCTCTGATGTTAATTGCTGGGTGGGTTTGGGCCAGGCCTGGCAGCACGTTTCCCCCAGTGCTCTGGCTCCCCTTCAGATGGTCAGGATTTCTAAGTCTAAACAAGGACTCCACATGGGCAACATGTCCTACAATGAATTCCACTGAATAATGTCCTAATAGGAACAGGCATGGATAGTTTATGGGTCTGATCCTCTTTTTGTACAATATTTACATTTTTCAACTTTGATTTGCCTTGGAAAAATATGCTCCAGTGTCAGGAACACTTTAAATAGCAGAAGAAATTGAGCGTTGCTTTTATCTCCTTTTTGGGACATTTCTGAGTCCTTTTCATTAGCAGCTTTTATAGACAACTTGCCCACAGCACCAAAACCTAAAGATAGTTTCCTCTTGAGCAAATGATGAGACATAGCCTTCATCATAGGGGCTACACAACGCACATGGCAGAACATTTGTTCATTTCAATGCTCCCCTTTTGTCTGAGTGAGTCCCTTTCATAATACGATGTTATTATTCACGTCACAATACTATGATCAAACCCAAAAGAGGGCAGTTAATGTTCTAGCACTTCAGTAAATCTCTGCTTACCGGGATTAATTGCCTTATTCTTATTGGGCATAACATCATTTCACTGAACATCTCAAGGAATTAGAAAAGCACACCCGCAAATTAGACAGAAAATAATTTGCAATTAACATATTTGTAGGAGATCCCTAGCTTATTACTACATTTTTTTAATTGATTATGCATGTGAAAACATAATTAGCTGGTAGAAACACATCAGCTTTTCTGCATTTGCTAGCAGAACCCGTGCCCTTGCTCTAGTTCCCATACTCAGCAGTCCTCTCTTACCAGAGCAGATGAAGCTCCTCACTGATTTCATTTGTTTGTCTTCCACAAATCTTCTGGACCAACTTTGTAATTTAATCATCACTAGATTACAATTTTTGATATTGTTGGCATAATGCCTACTGTTCTCAAAAAAGTTATGAATGCTGAAGAGCCCTTCCCTCTCAGAAAAAAAACCTGACAGCTTTCTTCCTGCTGTTTGAGTTAATGTATGCAAAAGATAGATCTGTTAAATACCCCTATTTTAATAAGATTAGGCTGGATTACTGAAGTTCGGAGGAAATTTAGCCCAATTGTTTCCCTCTTAGAATGTTTCTAGAGTAATTTGTTTATATTAACTATACGCTATTCTTAAGATAGTAAGTCCAACATAACAAGGCATGAACATGCCTTTATACATTTCCCTGTGCTGACAAAGGCTTGATTAAAAAGAATAACCAAAAGAAAAGACCAACAGCTGTGTTTGTGTAAAAGCAGGATACCTTGAAGATGAAGCACTGACTCCAGGATGCTTTACACAACTGTCTAATCAGGCAGGGAGCAGAAACAACAGCGCATAATTTATTTGAGCAATTAACTAATTAAGAAGTCAACAGTCTTTGAATAGTGAGTTCATCTACAGCACTGCTCTGAATCCACCCACGCTGCTGCAAGAAACTGGTTAAATCAATCTGGTTCGCAAATACATTTGAAGGAACCACAGTCTGCTGGAGGATATGCTACAAGAAGAAAGCAAGCTGAATGAGTTGAGTGAGTTATTCATTATAAACTATTTGCTCAGCCATAATCAGCCATCAAGTGACTGAACATATGCTGAAATGTGAGGGTGGAGGCTGTACAGCTTTCAGATGCCTGAGCCCTACACAGACAGATGAACCAGCTGGAAGCGTGGCACCATCACCCAGATAATCACAGGCTCCAGGCACTCAGCAAGGACTGTCTTTGAATGGCTGCCCAGAAGCCAAAAGAAACAAATTGCTTTCACATTAAACAGATTTATGGATTTCTTTTGTTCCTATAAAAAGTGAACTATGTTAATAGAAAAAGACAAATAAAATTATAAATAAAATAAACTACAATTCAAAATGCATGCCTAAGCTGAGGCTGCATTGCCTGCTCCAAGCCTTCAAGACACCAATAAAGCTGAGGATGGAGCAAAGGGGCCCCCAAAGCCACAGGTTTGCTGGTGAGTGGGGTGGAAGCTGTGTTGAAAGTTATCGTTAAGTTGCTCAGATACCAGCGTGTAGGACACCAGCAAGGTTGTGATGAGGTAGAGATTTCAGAACATCTTGGGGCAAACCTTGAGGAGCTGCTATTACAGAGAATCCCATGGCTAAACTGCATCACGGGCCTCAGCTGCGTGGTCTCGGACGGAACATGGTGCCGCTGTGCCACGTCCTAACCTGGGCACTGAAAGCACAACACAGAATCTCGCACAAAGTTCCTTCCAAGTGCCACTGTATCTGCACTTAAACTGGCAAAAAAAGCCCATCTTTTACACTTTTTCCACTTCATTCACTGGTCCCCACCCCCTTTATTTCTTTAATTTTACTGTCAATTCAGGGTAATGTCAATGTCAGTATGCACTATAGCAACATAAGTGAGATTGGATCCTCTCCTTTGAGCATGACCTTAGAACATGAATTGTCAAAAAACTGTGAAATAGATTGTCTGCTTAGGGATGTCACAGTTATGTCAGTGCTAGTAAATCAGTTGCAGAGGATGTGTCTGTGTGTTGTACCTGCACTATCTGCGTGGTGTCACTAGAATGGCCCTAAAGCAGTCAGCCCATGCCAATTATTATTCTTCAAAAGAGAGCACACAGCAGCCTTGTTTTGGCAAGAAAGTGAGTTTAATATTATGGACAAGGGCTGTTCAGTGACAGTTTAGAACCAAAGAGCAGCACATTTATGGAGTAGATGTAGCTCAAGAAGATTAATTGGTCTTTTCCTTCAGATACTGGGTAAATACTGTCTTTTGGAAAGACACTGAGTATCTCAGGTAAGTATGGTGCAAAGCTTGTCCATGTCATGTTTGGAAGACTTAGGAAAGCTGCATATTGTTTGTTACCCTAAATAGTTATGTCAAAAAGCACAGAGATAGCTTCATACATTCTGACTGACATGCTCAATCTGCCTTCCTCTTACTGCTTCCCTCTCACCAGCCATAACCAGCTACAAAGCTCGGTCAGATTCTGCCTAACTCTTACATGACCACAGAGAAAGGAGCATCCACCCATCCGTTACCACCACCAGTGTTTGGCACTGCAGTTCTGCTAGCTGAGGAGCAGTGCTCTGTTTGGGGCTAAACATGATTGACCACCACCAGAGCTGCATGCCTTCCGAGTGACACAGCTGCTGGGACCATCAGCACAGCTTGCTGCCTCTGCTGCTTCCCAGGGCTGAGAGTTTCCCACTGCCTCTGAGCCTGCACAGCAGAGACTGCCACGGTATCACCCTTGTCTGTGCTGATAAAGGAATTGTTCTGGGCACATAACATCTGGAGTGTCTGCAAGTATGACACAATTCACAGAAGTTCTTCCCTGGAAATCCATGGAGACGTAAACCAAGGGTTGTGCTTAATAACAAAACCTAAATCTTTCCTGTTGAAAGGTTAGAAAAATCTCTGTATTTTCCCAATGCTGAGAGCAGAGCTCTGTTACTGTCACAGTGGTAACAGCTATGCCAGGGCAGCTGAAAACAGACGGTCATGAGAAGGAAATGAGAAGGAAAAGCAGCCCTGTCTGCATGCTGACCCTACTACAAAAAGTTTCATTTTGAGGTAGAACGTCAACTGTGTGGCCATTCAGCTTGTGAGTTGTGTACTGAATGGCTACACAAGTGAAATAAAAATTAAGACAGGGTCTGAGCTTGAGCACTGTGCTGGTACTGTCCAGATTTTTACATTGTCAGCACAGACTGGTCTGATTTTAGCGCGTGTAAGTTAGCACTCTCCCAGACAGCAGCCAGGAATGGCTTGGGGAATAACCTGGGCCACGGGGCAGCTTGCACATGGCCATCCTGCTTCGGTGGGCAGGAGGATTCCAGCTGATGCTGGGGAGCTGTGCTGTGCTGTGCTGAGCTGTGCTGTGCAGCCTCCAGGCCAGACCACAGCTCCTGGCTCTCTGTATTCTCCTGCATAAACATAACCGCCAATACCAATGAAAATGACCTGGGATTATTACTTTGCAAAGTACTAATTCTGATTTTCTTCTCAGCAGGGAAGATACAGCACTTTTTTAATGTCAGAAAAGTACAAACCCCAAGTCAATGGTAAAATCTTTATTAGAAGCAATACTTCTAGTAAGTATCACAATCAAGACCAGTAGTCTGGGAAGCACTGAGTTAAAGGCTAGTTTCCCAGACCTTCTGTAGTCAGCAAATACTCTGCCTCTCAGCTGACATCTAAAATAAAACTTCCTTCCAATTCCTTCCAAGTTCAGTCCCTTGTTTCCTCCTTGTACAAGGCTGCCCTTCAGCATTTCCATCGGGAGGTGAAGAAGAAAAGCTCTTTGACACAAGAATTATTACTGACTTCATTGCCTAGTGTGTTTGTCCTGGACTTGCATTTCCCCATATTCTTTCCTTTCTTATTTTTCCCTTTTCCCATAGGAAGACATTCTATTTTTGTGCTAACAATGTGCCACGGTTGTGCTATTTTTACAGCTCCGTTTTGGTGCCTCAAGCCTTTGTGAATTAAGGAAGAGGTGGCTGACCGACAGCAAGGTTTTCTTCTGTCTTTTTCTGACAGATTCTCACCAGTACTTGGGTTGCTCATACAGATATCCAACTGCATTACAGTAAATGCAGGGTTTTTTCTCCTAAAATAAGTAATTCATGTAATAAAACCAAAACATCTAACACATCATAAGCTGGTACCACAATGTGAAATTCTGCAAGTAGGATACATAGTGGAGCCAACAATGGCAAGAAGAATAACTCCAAGAAAACACACAACTGAATTGACTATAGCAGTTCCTTAGTACTCACTGAGAAAGACTGAGAACTACCACCCAAACTTTTCACAAATTAGCTGATACATGCTCCACAGAAAGTATGCTAAGTCTAAGCACTACTTAGATTTTTACTCTTCTTTCTTCCCCATGTTACACAGAGAAGACCTGAAAGAACCTCTCTCTTCCCTCTCATTATCTTTTCAATCTTAGACATGTCAGGAATGCAATATCCTGTTTTCTTTGGTTTTGCTGGGGGGCCTTGGGGGTGCTCTAGGAAATGGTTAAATGCTGAAACCTGAATAAAGAACTTAGTTGTCCAAAAGAACCTCATTAGTCACAGACGATGAAAGACTATTAATAGTAACATCAACAATACACAAACAGAAAGTCAGAACAGGGTTTATTTAAAAGCCCTTTCTTTTTTCAAATGCTAAAGATTCTCTCACTTCAGTCTTGTGATAGCTTCACTTTATTGCTTTACAGTCAGCTTTTCTGTTTGTAAAACCGTAATTTCTACTGTAAACACCCAGAAAATCTCTTCTGCTTTTGAGAAAAGATACCTCTTTCAACGTTTTTACAACCCATCACAAAAAGGTAAAGGGAAGCCATTTCTGTCCCTTTGAAAATCACAATTTTAGCTTCTGAAACAATACAACTTTTAAGAACACTAGCCTTAAAATAATCCAGTCTAACTGAAGTGATTTCTGAGTAAGTTAGGGAAGTAAAGACTCAGCATTATATTGTGGACAAACCGTTCACAAAAGCAAAATATGATGTTCTACTGCACACCCATGCTAAGGCTTCTGAATTGTGATGGAAAGAAATAGAACAGATTTAACTCTAGCAGAGAGAGAGAGAGTACATACAAGCACAGTTAAAATAGCTCCAACATGATGATACTACAAATGTTCCTCTTCAAAAAAAACAACCAAACACCTCCCCAGGGAACTCAACTCATGTTACAAACTTGATAAACTGGAATCCATGTCAGGTGAACTAGTAAGGAAGAACCAAAGCTAACCTCAAAAGGAACAGTCCATACAGCAGAACGGAAACGTAAGAGGGATGAAAAGGCCCAAATGAAGCATCTACCTTACAGCAACGTCTCTGCATTCTCTGCTGTTTTGTGATGCAAACAAACACATTAAGAATTCATATACAGCTCGGTGTCTCAGCTCTCAGACAGCAAAACCAACTTAGCAACTCAACCAAATCAATCCATTCTTCTACAAGACAACATGTTTTTAATTAAGAAAGAATCCCAGGATGAAGGAGACCTCACAAGTTCAATAAGCTGAGAGCATTCAATTTTGGGAAGTAGGGGAAACGGTTAAATCTTTTTATTGTAAACTTTACATGCTTTACATTCATGTGTCTATTTAAGCCCTTTCTTGCCTTTCTGATCATGTCTTTTGACAGGAAAGGGAGTATTTGTTTTGTCTGATTTTAACTCTCAGGAAAGCAAGCTAGAACTATCCAAAAATGTCTATTTCTATACTTTATTCTGACCTCTGCCTTCCCAAAGCAGCAGCCTAGGCATGATGCATTTTCCAGAAAATGGAAGTATGAAATGCCCTTTCTAATGGAAAAATCTTACCTGGGTAATCATTCTTGTCTACATCTGAGTCTCCTCTTAGAGTGAAGCCAAATCCTGAAGGAATAGACTGGGAGGCCCAGGCTCCCTTGAGAACCTGGGAAGGGTTGGTATTTAACCCATTACTGTGTCCATTGTAAATGAGCACTTTCCCTCTTCTGTCTTCTCCTGCAAATGGTGCACCAATAGCAATGTCTGCAGCGCAATGAAAGAATGACAAGAATGGGCAGAAAAAGCAAAAATTAAGTCCCCACTTCACTTTTAAATAAATGCAACATCTTCACTAACTATCTAAATGAAATTACAGTCATAAACCAACAGGTGATATTTTCATTCAAATGAATAAGCTACTATTTAGTAAACAATTGCGTTGTTGTCAATATGACTGCCCTCCTATAGGTAAGCTTTTAATGATATCTCCCTCAGTACCAGTTTCATCAGGATTAGTGTAAATTCTCGTGACTTTCAAAGGCAGTTACATGTTAAAAAGCCTTTTTCAGCCACTGCACAAAACCTTCATATTCACTGCTTAGCTAATCTTTAGTTCAATATTACACAGAGATATATATTACTGCATTACATATAAATTACCATTATATCCGTCTTGATTGAGGTCTCCAAGGTGCGTGATAGCACTGCCAAATCTACCAAACACTTCAGTGCCTGTCAGAATTTGTGAGTCTCGGAAGAGCAAAGCACTTTCTTGCAGGTATAGATAAACTTGCCCAACTTCTTTAGGCTTGCTCTCAAATTCTCGTTCCATGAAGAGAGGGGCACCAACTAAGATATCATCTAAACTGGAACAATCAAACAAAAAACAGTGTCACTGACAGATTGAGTGTCATCAACACAGCTCATGCATTTGTTAAACAGGAAGCTGATAATTATCACAGAGTCATAGACTAATTGAGGTAAGAAGTCACTTCCAGAGTCCTAGTCCAAACACTTGGTTAAATCATGGTCCACTAGGGGAGGCTGCCCCGGGTGATGCCGACTCCAGTTTTGAGTATCTCCATGGATGGAGACTCCACAACCTCTCTGGGCAACTAATTCCACTGTTTGATCACTCTCACAATAATTTCTTCCACTTCAATTTACGCCATAATAGACATAAAAGCTATACTTTGCAGTTAATAATCCAGAAGTCAGGAATTTAACTCAGAGGACATCCATGTGACTAGAACAAATTCTGAAGATCAATTCTTCTAACAGTGTTAGTGACAAACTTCAGTATAAAATCTATTTTAAAAAAAATTATACATCAGTAAGTGAACAACAGAACAAAAATTGTGACTTTCCAGCAGATTTTGGATGCAATATACATGAAACAGGGGTAAAACATCAATTAACAGAGAATGCCTCATCACTAATTCAAATGGAAGCTGGGAGACAAAGCTAAAGCTTTATTTCTGAAGACACTTCTGTTGAACATTAGGTACATGAGAAGCTGCAGTGTTCAAGTCATTTGCTGTATTAAGTATTGAAGAGAAAGGACATCATAAAATCACAAAAATATAAGGAATGGAAAGAAGAGGATATTTCTCATGTTGTTGTTCTAACTGGAGGTGGTCCGAAACATGTTTCCAACATTCATACAGCGGGAGAAAAAGACCCTTTACTGGACAGTAAAGAATAAAATCAAGCAAGATCAATAGACACATAACAAGATGATATGTTCTTAAAAGATTATTCTGAGATATGAAATGATAGCATCAGATTAATTTCTGAAGGTTGCTCAAGCCCATATAAACTAATAGGAAAATTCCCATTATGTTCATTGGACACTGGTCAACCATATTAAGAAACTCTGATACTGCAAATAACCAGACATGAAGTTTTGTTTGCATTTTGTAAAACTTGTAAAACTTTCTACTCTCAATTCATCTTATTCCCAACAGTGATGTTTTCACAAAGGCTTTATCCATTAGTAAACCAATTAGTAAAATTGCTCTAAATTTTGTTTTTCCCTATCCTGACAGAAAAACTCTCATATTATTTACGGACTTAGCTACTACTTCACCATAGATATAGACTGGTTCTAAGATATATAACATAAATTCAGTGCAGAACATCTTAACTTTCTAGATGAGAATTTTAATCCCACTATGGAACTTACATGTTCTATGTATTGTGACAAAGTACTTCTAGAAATGTTATCTTTCTATTAAGTTTTAGAGTATGTTTCCATAAAGGAAACTGTAATTCACAGTGTCAGGTCACTTTAGTACAGTTGTTCTATTCTTTATGTGTCAGATTTTACCCATAGCACGAGTAGCTAAAAAAGGAAGGAAGGAGATGCTGACTTGACATGAAAGGTGGGGTCTTCCTTTCACACAAAACATCAAAAATCCTCCTCTACTAATGGAAGATGTTCGTGGTTGGGACAGAACGTCAGCTAAAACAGTTGCCATGAAACAAAAGCAACAACAAAACCAGACCATAAATGCTCTATTTTTTAAAAAGGTATTTTATGTATGCCATGTACTAAAAGCATTAGACAGTAACACTATTATCAATTATTATTTTATTACATTGCAGTCCAGATATTCCCAGTAAGACCGAGACCCCTCGGTGTTGTGCTGTATAAACCATTAAGTGAAAGTTATACCTGGTTCCAATTAATACTTTACAACTGAAGACTAAGGGAAGATTTTTTTAGAGGTGGTGAGGAACCAAAAGATTCAGAGCCAGGAAGCTCCCAGTACATCAATGGAAAATAAATAGATACCTAGATACCTTTGAAACTCTGATCCACAGAGCAATATCCAGAGTGTCTAAAATGGTGAGAGAGATGGACCACTTATCATCCACAGTGGCCTAAAACGCTCTGAACAGAAGCCCAGCCCAAAATACAAGATTCACCAGGTGAGACAGAAGGCAAGCAGAGAAGAGCTGAAGTCTGTTGTGCAGGGGTCACAACATTTCAGCCAGAATTGCACAGTGCTAGGTTATTTTTCTAGGAAAATTTCTACTTTGTTAAAATAAATTACAATGATTGTATAAAATAGGATAGTCCAGGGAGCAGTGACAAGAACCCATTAGCTAAGATGGCTGATCTGCTGAGGTGCTGAGGGAAAGGTGGGAGAAAGAATGTCATCTAAATGACACCGACCTCTTTCTAAACTGGTTATGGGCAGCAGAGCTGCCTGAACACCCGGAGCACTGAGCATGCCTTCCCTCCAGGTCTCAGCTTGTCCCACCCACATCAAAGCCTTCCCTTCCTTACCCTCTTGATTTCCCTCCCTTCTCTGTCAGTGCTAAGCTCTGTAGGTCAAGGCAAGCTGTTTCTGCAAGAAGGAACACTCCCTTAGGCAGTTCTAAGGGGTTGGGGTTGTTGTTCTGGGGTTCTTTTTCCTCTGTCATAGGAGTGTACTATGGTCAGAGAGCAAGGATTATTCTTCTACCCTGCTCTCTCTGACTCTCATTTATTAATTCCTGTTTTCTCTCCAAGTGGGTAATTAGCAAGCACAGCTGCTCACCATGCTTTATAGTCATTTTTATCTCCCATGTCCTACAGTTTGAATATTTAAATATCAAGCAGTCAACGGGGGTCACTTGTTTGATGATAAGTACCTATGTGATTAGACTTATGCATTTTTGTTGTTGAAGGAGGATGTTTCAGTTGGCTTTTAAATTGTAAGAGTTTGTATTTACAAAATTTGAGCTCTGAGACAAATTCAGGCTGATGTGTTTCCTTTCAAAAGGCCATAAGAGCAAAGGAAAAGCCACCGCACAGTAACATTAAACCACAAAGTGCAGTTCAGTTTGCAGTAGTATTTTGAACTTGCTCATTAGATTTATTTAATTTCTGCATTAAGATGCCGCAGTTAACATAAATTATATATTTATTTTTGTTCCAGCACAGAAAGGTAAACAGACACTACTGCTTCCTCTTTGATTAAAAAAAAAAAATCTTTAAAAAGTACAAGCTGACCACCTGCTGAGACTGTGTGCAGCTTCTTTGTACCCTGCTGAGTAATAAAAAGCAGGAGGATGGGAAAAGTCAAGAGGTCAAAGCATAACTATGGGGAGCTTTGATTTAGGCCAAATAAAAGACCAGTAAACAGTTTATCCCACTATTTTTATTGGACCATTTCAGACTAAATTCAAAGTGTTCTCTTTTTCCTCTTTGCTAGGAATGTAGTCTGCAAGTTGATGGCAAATCTTGATAAGTTTCATTGTGGACTTCTCATTATTACCAGTGGGCAACTAAACGTTAGTTCAAACAATATCCTCAGTTTCCCTGTTCTGCCTACAGCCCTGATGTGCTGCAGGTGAAACTGAGAGAGTCACTCTGGAACACCCACACAACTGCTGAAGCAGAATGTCTACAGGGTTTTTTCTTAGGATGAGACTAATCCTTAAGCCATGTCTTCAATCTTATTACACAGCAAAGCATTATTGCTATTAATCTTTTCAGCATATTACTTGATCAGGCTTCTCATACTGATAAGGCCATCACTATCTCCTCTATTCTTAGCTGCACAAAAAACCCAAGTGAATTTGAAGGGGTCATTTCCCTTTTGCCTTTTCCCCCCCTCTCTCTGCTTTACTGTCCCTTTCAGATAAATATTTCTATCGACTATATGTGCAAACCAGCAAGGATAGACTACATATGTAATCAGACATGTTTATCAAATAGGGCTTTTTGTGTTTTATTTTCTGAGGGATGTTTGGATCTCAGAGGGAGTTTTTAGATTTAAGATATAGTCTGGGAGACCACACAGGCCTCGACTGCAGTTTGATTATATTATTGACATAAACTGTGGTCTTAGAGGTACACATAAAATATGAGACCTGCCAAGTAACGCTGTGGCTCACAGGAAATAACCTGCAACAGGAAATGGTTTGGTTCAGTGAGAAGTTAAATTCCAGCTTCCCTGAAAGTTTAATGAGTGTCTATTGAAACTCTGATTAATGTTCCTCCACCCTTTCACATTAGTACTGCATTATAGTAGGATTAAATTCATCCTGACTCTGTATGTCATAAAAATAGGAATTTTCAAAAGCTATGGTACTATGACAAAAGTTGACCTCAGAAACTTGGAACGATTTGAGTACTGTGAAGCCACCACTGTTGGAACTGCTTCTTTTTTTCTTCTCTTTCTTTCTTTCTTTTTTTTCCCTTCCTTTCTTTATTTATTTATTTTGGAACTGAAATTCATTTTGAGATTCTAGGGAAGAGTGTGCCATAGCTCTGACTAATCCTGGCTCTCCTTTGTGCAGACTTCCAAGGCTCTGAGCTTCAGGGATCTTTATCTCCTTGCTAGAAAGCTAGTACTCATATAATATTCACTTATTAAAGTCATAATCATCTAAAACATTTGATTAAATTTGCAGCAGTTGAAAGTTAGCAAGTGTTTTGTTCTGAAATTCCTGAGCATCTAAGGCACGATGCTGGGAGCTGAGCAGCACTCTCCTTCAGACAAGCACAATGCTAGTAACAACAACAGGGCACAGACACCTCTTGGTCCTCTGGATGATGAAAATGGATAGCCAACCAGCCTGTGGTGGAATGTGGAGCTGATGATACTGGAAAGCTTTTAAAACTGAGAAGTGAAGCTCTGGATGGTCCACGTATGAGAAGACAGCTGCTTCTGAGAATGGGAGAATGAACTTCTGACTTCCACCTAGCAGCAGCTAGCGCTGTTCATTCACTATTATTCTACCTGAATCTGTTTCCTAAGACTTTGGACATTTCCACTTTGCCACACTGCTTTGAATAATTACTTAGGAAGACAAATTCACTCAAACTAGGCCTGCAAATACTTGTGCTGCTGTGATTGCACAAAGATAAGGCTGCATGAACAATTAAAATTAGAAAAGCAGAGAAGCCAAGAGAAGCATTTTGAGATATGAAGCACCTGAAAACCTATAGTTATTAACAAATATCAGGCATTGCTTCCATGAGTGTTCAATGGAGCTGAATATATTTGGTAACCTACCCATCATTGTTAACATCAGATACTGCAACAGTGTACCCAAAATAAGACGCCATCTGGAAATAAAAAACAACAGATAGGCTTTCATATCAGATATAATTTTTAAAAATTTCTTTACTGATAATCCTCTTTGTTTCTACAGTCATTAATTCTAAGAAATATTTTACATGTTCTTGAAACTATGTTAATGAAACTATATTCTCTAGAGATTCAATGTTTCACCACGTGGTTCCTTGACATTACCTGTTCACCGGTGAAATTCTGGATAAAGGTCAAGTCTGAAGAATTAATAATTGAGACCTGGTAACAGAAAACCAGGAAAAGTTTAAAGCACACATGGAGATACTGCAGTGTAACATCACTATAAAACAATCTGACACACTGAAGGATGGTCCAAGTGGCCAAGAAAAAAACAATTATTTCATTTCACTACAGTTTTCCTGTAAGAACTTGAACACATGACTAAGATTAAATGAGTTGGGTCCATCACTAACAAAATGGGGATTTTCCTTCCTCACTGGACACTGTGAACAGCAGCAAATTACAGCCTATCAGCTAATCAGTGAATACATTAGTCTGTATGAAAACATGAACTTAAAACATTAAGAAACATATGCACACATACATAAACACACACATACACACCTTTCCTCTGAGAAATGGTATTAACAAGCTCCAGAGACACAAGGTGTTTCAGCTGGATGGGGCTTTGAGCAGCCTGGTCTAATGCAGCATGTCCCTGCCCATGGCAGGGGGGATTGAGCTAGATGATCTTTAAGGTGCCTTCCAACCCCAACTATTCTGTGATCTTATGAAAACTAGAGAGCGTGTCTGTGGTTGGGATCTCTCCCAACCAGGTTAGTTCTGAAACTTTTTTTTCTCTTACGAGGTAAAAGATGTATCCACACACATAGTTCTGTCCCTTCACTTCTAATGGCATGCTATGACTTTTTGCATCTGATATTCAGTGTATACATGCAGAGCACTGAAAATAAAGCCTGGGTATGAACGATCTGAACTCGGACTCCTCTCCACTGTGGACACAGCATTGCATATGGAATATGCTGATCTACGGGCAAGCTTAGATCTGACAACCCCCAGCCGGTATTAAACATGCTTCTAATTGGATACTGAAAACAAACTTCAGAAATGACCAAGTGATTCATATTCAAAGCCCAAACCAATAACGTGTTTCAGCACAGCCATGTAAGCCTGAGGGTAAAAGTCAGCGGCAGCTTTTCTCTAATTAGAAAATTTAGAGTCAGAGAGACAGAGAATATAGTGTAGACTTTAATATTCCAAATAGTCTAACTGCATTCTCACCATAAAAAGGATAAAATGAGGGTCCAATACATACATAGCCAAAGTTCTGTGCTCCCCTTGGGACTCCAGCAACCAGCTCTGGAAAGATCAATGATCAAAGGGTTATGCCATCTGAGTGCTGCATGCAACGTGTACCCCATGCCACTGAAATTCTGCCTTGACACATAAATAACCCTTAGGATTTTGGTTTGTTACCTGTATCAGAAACACCTGCAAGTCACTTCACCAATTAATTCATAAGTTTTTAACATTCATTCAGTGCATCAAGTTGTGTGAAATATTACATCTCAACGGCTGAATACACTCATCCAGACATCTCTTTCTGCCTTGTATTACTTAGCACAGCACAGTATAATAAAGATCTTAGTACAATTCAGCTTGTTACCTGACAGCTGTGGATTGACAGAACCAGAATTAATTGTGGCATCACACACTACAGTACAGGAGCTAAACACAGGTGCCTTTACAAAATATCCCTTTTCTTTCTGGCTGCACAAGAGTTTGTCTCATCTGCTATCTGGCTTGACATCGTGAAAGTGCTCAACAAGTTTTGCTAAGCTAGCTAAAAGCATCACAGAGAGATTTTCTGCAAGTGGCATTGAGGGAATCCATGAAGAACATGGAACATTGGATCTAGCTGCCTTCTAGGATGTACTTCTGCTCAATGGCAAAATCTTAAACAACTTAAATCTTTACCACTTAAAACAGGCAATGTTCAGTTTGGGTTTAGTTGTCCTGCCATAGCACTTTGTGCTTTAAGTTCTGTACACCAATTAAGTGGGGTTTAAGTTTTGTTGGTATTTAGTTAAAGCCTCAGTGGTGTTCCAAGAACTGTTGCCGCTAAACCCAGCCCCTGCAGGATGGATTGCTCTGACTTTGTCCTTAGAGAATTACAGAACTCTGTTACTGGAGCTGCCACCTTCCAGGGCAGTTTTCCCTGGACAAGTGAAACTTGTAAATATTCTGTGTTACTTTTTGCCAAAGGGAATAACTTGAACCTCAGTGTTTGAGCTGAATTCTAAGTCAGAGTCATGCAATGACATTTTGCACATTTAAAAAAATATTTATCCTATAACTTTGGTCAAAACCTGTTCCTCAGCACACACGGCTCCAATTTATCAAATCATTGATGTAGAGTCCTTGAAGGTGGTGTTTCTACAGATAATGAAATGTGAAACAGGTGAAGGTTTCACAGTGATGACATTTTAAAGCACTGCTATTAAGTCTGTGAGATCTGGTTCTTTGTGGATGACAGTTGTTGTCTAAATGCAAATTATTCTAAATATGTTCTCTATCAAACTTACTTGATGCAAGAACCTTTACAAAGTCTCAGCCGTGATTATATATTCAGATATTTATATTCACGTGCATTAAGCTTTTCTAATTCAAGGGATTAACTCAACACCTCATCTTCCTGGAGAATGTTTTCTATACCTCTAAGCCCAGGACTCATAAAGAAGAATTAAAATCATCTGTCTTCTGCTGCTAAATACACAGCTCAGGGCAGGAGCAAGAGCACAGGGAACTTGTTCTTACTGTATGATGCCTGTGCAAGAAAACACAATGTATAAAACGGGCCAGCTAACGAACTGCCCCAAGCACCCCACCCCTATGGCACACGAACTGGAACTAGGAAAACCTTTATAGAGCGAAGAGTTGCTTTCACCAACAAGAGCTAGCATGCTGCTGTAGCCATGAAGCCATGAATGTCACCCCCTAGCCTGGGCTGTGATGTTTCTGTGGCAGTCAGAAGGGTGCTCTCAGCCAGATGTTGAGGACCAGCAGCCTCTGTGCAACTGAGTAACTGGAGTATGGATGGAAAGACTGCCCAGGTCTGCACTGCTGGCTCCACTTGCCACTACTGGTCACCAAACTGGCTAAATCAAGTGAGCCTGGACGGTTCCACCTGCCATGCTGTGACAGTTCTGACTGCTGAACAGATGCACGGGCACGATACCATAACACCTGATTCAGACTTTTGGGTTGCTTAAATTCCGTTCTGCTCTGCTACACCTCCTCATGAAATATTTGCCTCTGAAACTGTTGGATACACATAGCTGAAGTCTCATCAGAGTTTCAAATGCACAAAAGGTACATTCCTGTGTAGAGATTCCTAACGAAGAACTTAATAGGTTCCATTAATTAATTAATTAATTCCATTCCAACTTATATGGTTTCCATTCAGGTATACAGTTTCTTACCTTGTTCAGAATCCCCAGTAAATTCCCCAGCAGCCACTGAGTATCCTGTTCAAAGACAAATTACAAGCAAAACACTTGATACACCATTTCTTTCAAATCTATGCCAGGACAATCAGAAATTTCTGTTATTCTGATGATCAGAATGCAAATTTTCTAACATTAGTATACTAAAACTGTGTGGAAAAAGGAAAAATGTGTATCTCATTATTATGAATAATTTAACTAAAGGTCTGAATGCATAATAAATCTATCCCTTTTCCCCCAAAATAATAATTTATCTGAAAAAACCCAGCAGGTGCTATGGTAGTTTGCCCTAACAGCAATTGACACAATTTAGATCTTCATTCATAGAATCATAGAACTGTTTGGGTTGGAAGAGACCTTAAAAATCATCAAGTTCCAAGCCTCTTGCCCTGGGCTGGGACACCTCCCACCAGTGCACTGCAATGTGAGTGCCCTGTTTTAGCTCAATACAGAAGACAGATTTCCAAAGAAGAAGCTAAGTAGCTCCCGGTGCTTTAGTGAACCTGTGAGATGATCTCTATCGACAGAGGAAAGACTCTGGGATTGTAATTTCAAATCTATGGGCAGAGATGAAAGGATGTATCTTTGCCTTCAAATTCCACTGCACCTCTTCTATAATTATGTGAAGAAAAACCTATCTTACATGCACAGCCATGCAAATTCTTGGAGACCAGTACTAATATTTCTAGTTGTTCCACAGTATATTCAAATTGACTGTTCTTATTGCTTACTTCTACCACAACTTTTTAAAATCGGTGAGAATAAATCGGGTATTTGTGCAGTACTGTACAAAATACTGCAGAACTGAATTTTCTTTTATCTATTAAAAATTGAAATAGTCTTTAATGACTTTAAACTCAGTCTGTCATCTTGGAATGAAAAAAGATATAAATGGTCATTTTATTTTTTTCAGTTTAATTATTGAAGATCAAGTAATAAGAACCCTAATGAGCCATTTAAGATCTCAACCTTCAAACCCTGTTGCTGTGTGTAATTTTCAGAATGTTCAGAATCCCATTGAAGTAACTAGCAAACTACTGATCTGAGGTTGTTCTTAAGGCAAAACATGTTTAAATCTTCTCAAAATTGGGACATTAATAATTTAGGGTTTGTTTTCACATTTATATAAGACCCCTGCTTTTAGAACATATTGCTAATTGACATGGACCTTAGCTTACCCATGTAATTGTCATCGTATGAAGGTGGGGCCACTCCTGTTTGCTTCTCTCGTGCCAGCTTCCTCAAAATATCCTTGAAGGAGTAATTTGCAATGATATCCGCAACACTTGCAGTGATTACTTGACCTGGATTCAAACAACTTCATCAATGAAAGTGACATAAAGGAGAGCCAGTTCCTACTAAATAGGGATAGCAGAAAAAAAGAACAGAGCTGATAATACAGCACAGAAGCACAGAACAGACAAATTCTCTCAATCTTTTTCTATCGTTACCGTGAAAGTCCCCAGAGTACACATGAATGAACAGAACAAGGCATTGAGACTCTACTGAACCAACACAAAAACATTTCAAGGTGCTGATTCAAACTAAAGTCAAGCATTTTCAGGCTCAGCTACCTTTTGATGCTGTATAGTACAAGCTTAGTAGACCAATGGAAGCAATTTCTCAATGGAGAATTCCAAGCTAGGAATTCCCTACCACCATAATCAACTAGATATTCCTCCCTTAATAGCAATGCAAAGCCACCCATCAGTGAGGCTGACAATGGGCAAGCTGCTCTGGGAATCAGCTGCATCATTCGTGTCAAAACAGGTTAAAGCAAAAATACCCTTTTAGCCCTATACCAAAACCATTTCAGGTTTTACCTACATGAGAAACTACCTCTTGGAAACTACAGTGATGCCACAAACAAACTAAAAATTTATATGCAGATAGCAATAAAAGGTTGTGTTTAGAAACAAATAGTGACAAACATTTGCTGTACAAATATTAACTATGTTTAAAATTTCAGTATTTCTAGGGAAAAAGTCAGCTTATTAATTAAATGACAAATATGATGAAATGCCAACATAAAAATAGTTATTTCTGTCTGTTTTGCTTCCTATACAACTCACATCCTAAATTTTTCCTGACTTTTTATTATGCTCAGTTTCTTGCTAAGCAACGCTTCTGATTTATATTTGTTGAAAATAAGACCAGAGTCTGGCAAACTGAGAAAACAATGGACATCTAGAACGTTTTCCACAACATTTTCTGTTTCACTTCTTAGATCAAGTTAGCCAGCTAGATGAACATACCTTGCCAATAAAAACTACCAGGCCCGCCTACTATCAGGTCTCCATTCTACAAAAAGCAGAATTGAATAAAATTACACAACAAAAGAACACAACAAAATTAAGTATGCATGGGAAAAACAATTCAAATGACCAAGAGAATATCAGAATCATGATAAATGAAAATAGTCCTGTTCAGGGAAAGGATGTAGGTGCAGAGACGTGCAGGAAAATCCACAAGTAAATAAAGTTAAGATCACCCTATGCATCTTCACTTGAATGAAAGCTATAAGTTTTGTAGCACTAACACAGCCTTCTAAAAATTGCTGATTATTTGTAACAAAACAAAGTCAATGTAAAAGAGGATCTTCACATTCAATGAAGCAACAGTGATTTGCTTTACAGAGAAATATACTTTCGTCTACCCGACAAGGAGGTCTTTACTCCTCAGCAATTAAAAATGTGACTAATAGTGTAGCTGCAAAACACCAAGAACAACATCAATGATCAAACTTAACGTGAGATCCTGGTGCTGTAACATTGGCATAGACGACAGCAATAGCTGCAAAGTTTACTCTTTGGTCCACAACATTGTTTCTGGACCCTCTTGGCATCCCTTAAGTGCTTTCACTTTCACCTCCACAAGAGAACAGTTTTACTCAATGACTGGTCTGCCTCCGAAAGCATCCTTGTACAAGCTATTTTAACTTTTAAAAACTAGCTGGTGCTTACTCATTCTTTCACGAAAGTCAGGTCTCTAGAGAGCATTGTAAAGGGGGCACACTGAGATAGAAGCACAATTTTTCACCTATTTATCTATTAAGATTGGCTGAATAGAGTCAGACTGCAGTGCTGCAAAGAGATAATTTGGTGCTGATTGCAGTGTTTCTTTAACTAATGAAACCAGAAAGTTCAAAGCTTGCAAAGGAGGAAAGAACTTGCTGCAACTTCATGAAACTTCTCATATGCAAGAGCATTGGGATAAATTCTTGATCCCTAAGACAATGCTTGAATACTGGGGACATATCAGAGTTACCTTTGGTCAAAGTACTTCAGAAGCAGAATCTCACCTTGTAAAAATCTAAGCTGAAACCTGCTTGACAAAAGCCTTGCCCTTCGGGATCTGCATTGCCTGCAATTATGAAGGTAGAAGCATTTTACTGATTTCGCAGTGCATGTGGAAGACAGCTTACACACCCCTGGAGCTGTGAGGCTGTAAATGCCAAACTACCACAATATGTGAAAGGACGTCTATTCTTTTTTCAGAAGAGGCAGAGCAAATCAAGACCCTTTACAGGACCCTGAACATGCAGCCCTCTCGGGAACATTTTTAAAAATAGGACCAGTCGATTGGGATTTTCTCGCCTCACTGCCAAGGAAGGACCCTTGCATCAACTACCAGGGACCAGTTTGAATTTGGCTATAGATACAAAAGTAAAAAACTTGACAAGAAGTCCTCAGCCACCACAGCTGGCTCTGTCATAAACACAAAAACAAGTGTTTCCTAAGGCATTCTCAAAAAATGTTGACATTGTGGATGACATGGCATAGGCCAATGTTCAGACAATGTCCTGCTTATGTGTACTGCGGCAAGGGAAAGGGGCACATCCTTCACAAGAACCAGCCCTTACATTGATGTACATTTGCTCAATAACAACTGAAGTGTAATTTAATTTTGGATGTGCTGACATGATTTTAGAGCTCTTCTGTGAGCACTGGAGTGCTGGAAGTCTGCAGGACTGGGAAAACGAGAGCAGAAATAGCCACCTGAACTCTTTCTGAGTAGCATAAGCCTTTGGCAAAGCCAAAGCCTTTGTAACTGAACTTGATTCTAAATATATGTGCACTGGTTTTCCCTGTTCTCCAAGAAGTACGGCCCAGAGACTGTTGCCATATCCACAGGGATGAGCATGGAACAGCAGTGTCACTGTGCATGCTTTCTTCCATGCCGGAAGTCCTTCATAAACGTGCTATTGTGGGCGCTATTGGCATGAATGGTGATACAGGCTGGTGTGTTTCTGTGGAGGGTCTGGTCTTCAGATGGTGATCCCATGATGAGAGATTTATACTAAACATAAGCATGAGTAATGGGTTTAAAATGCTGTCTGGTTCTTATCTAGACCTGTGTGCTACATTTAAAAGCCATTAAATTGAACCAATTATATCTCATCACTATAACTGTGTAAATTTAATTTACTTAATTTCTTCTCTTTCAATTATACAATAAAGCATCCGATTGCAGGAAGATAATTTAATGTCGATTTTTATTTAAGCCCTCATCCAATGCAATAATGTCATACAGTAATCTTCATTCAACCAAGACCATGAAGACTGAAAGGATGAAACCATTGAGTGCAATATTAATTCTCACAACACAATATTGTTCCTATTAACACTTACTGTTGCGACAAGGGGAATATTCAGCGTAGGCACTGAAGTTCTGAATGGCTACATAGCAGGTGCCAACGGGGTCCTTCTCAGGGCTATCTTTAAGGGTTCTCCAATGATATAAGGGAGCACAAGCCTATCAAAACAGAAATTATCTCACATACCTTTCATATACTCACGCATTCGGCAAATGTAGTTTTTATCAGTGTACAAGAATTCTATGGTATTGTATCATTCATGCAGCAACGATCATAACATACTGACAGAAGGAAATGCAGGACCACTGCTTCTTATAATTTCATTATAATCTGAAAAGCACAGACTGATACTTCACTTATAGCCCTTAGCAAGTGAAATCCGTCGGGGACTACAGCTGAAATGTAAGCATGTGTTACAAATACCCTTTAAGCCTGCTTCCCAAATAATGTGTTTGCTTTATTACTGCTCACTGCACAGGACTTGATCCCATAGTTTAAGACGTAGATCACACACACACGCAGCTGAAGACATTCCTGCTTCTGTCCTGATGTGTCTTAAGATAATGGCCATCGCAGTAGAACTGCTATGATTCTACTTAGCAGATTTGTCAGGGTGTTGTGTCATACTGTGTAGCAGCCATCAGATTGTCTACCTTCCTATAAAACCCTGGTTCACATCTTTGGAGAGATGATACAGCTATATTGCATTCAAGTGTCTCTCAGGGAACAGGTTTTTGCTAAATAAATTTTGACTAGTGAACTAATATTTAATCTTCTGTGTTATGGTAGCAGTTTTACCAACATGACAGCGTAAGGATAAAAGACAAGTTGTGGAGAGGGAGAGAGAGACTTTTGTGCTTTGAAGTAATTCAAAAACTTGGCAAAATAGAGGAGATAAGCTGCCAGGTATGAAAGTAATTCTTCAGGGGCTCCCGTGTCCTAAAACTTTTCAACTGGCTGAGGAGAAGACACTACCTCTCTCCCTACAACCCTGTCTCTCTAGGATACAAATAAATCCTCCATTCATGTCCTGCTCGGTCTAACTTTTCCAAACAGAAACGTGTCTACCTCTGGCAAGGCACTGTTGTTATTCACACTATCGTGTAAGCCTTAGCTCTGTAACTGGTTCCAGCTTGATGAACCACTGTGCTACTCAGAGCTTAACAGAAAATTCAGAGCTTCTGAAACGCTGGTGCAAGGACCAGGGACTCTTAAAATGCTTCTGCCTAAAAGACTGCTATTTTCACATGCCAGTGGGATCATCTTAACTTGATCACTTCAACTTGATTTTACAGACTGCTTTCATTTTCTGAGTCATTATACATCACGTGTTTTATAATTCATGCATAATCATAGAGTTGTTTCCATAACCTATACATAGACAACTATTAAAGATATACGTTTAAGAAAAATAAGCATTACCTCCAAATGAATAGGAAATGCATAAGACTTACCACAACTTTTTCTTTATGAGCTTTGACTGTCGCCCCAAACCACTGATTTGTCTTAAACTCAATAGGTTCCCTGGTGCCATTGACTTTAATTTTCCTGTTGTCTGACAAAGAAAGAAGCAGTACGTTGACACTTTAATTTAAAACAAGTATTACCTTGTGAATTACAGATACAAGTGAGCAGACTAATGGATATATTGCACTGCATCCACTGTCACTGTCCTAACAGCATACTAGGAAATGGATGTCCTAGTATCATTTATGCTCTCTGTTGGCCAGTGGAAAACAACTTAAATTCACATGTAAAAGTTCAAAATAATTACACTTAACCTTCAGGGGAAAAAAAAAAAAAAATAAAGAAGTGGAAGAATAAACCCTGTGTTTCCCACAGGGAAAATAAAAAAAGTCTATGTGAAACTGATGTTGAAGAATGAACAAGAATCTACAAACATAGGTGAAAAGCCCTAAAAAGTTCTCATACATGGTAGAAACCTTCCATGTAAAAACCATGTTCCATAATTAGCTTTTGTCAAACAAATAACATCTCTCAGCATGCTTGTTCAAAGACCAACACTACAGAGAGCAAAAGACTTGGATTTTAACAGAATTACATGTGTACACACTGTCACAAGAGACAGCTTCTTAATGTTGCTTTATATACACTCCTACAGATGTCAGCATAAGAGAAGCCATCTGGGCAACAACTCAGGCCAATTATAATGCACTTCAGGTTTTAATAAAAAGCAGACATCCCTTCCTTTCACCCTGAGTTCCGTGAAGTGAACTGATTTCCCATATGTTCATGAGCTATGCTCTTCCCTTACCAGTCACTCCTAATGAACTTCTCAATTTATACACAAGCAGGGCATTACTCCTTCCCCCCTGTATCTGCATTCCCTTGTGTCTGTTTCTGGTTCCTATCAGGAGGGATTTCACAAGAATCAATCCTTTTTATTCACTCAAAGTGAAAATAAAACCATGGACTGTCTACATTGGAATGTAGGGGGGGGGAAAAAGTAATGTCAGATTATATTGCATGGATTTACATACTTTAAAAAAAAAAAAANCTGGCATAATTGTTCCTGTTTAAAAAGCCAACTCTTCATGGGATTTACCCAACAGGAATAAAGGAGATATCTAAATGCTCTCCTGGGATGTTGGACCACCAGTTACCCCAGCTCATGGTAACCTCCTAAGTGTTACAGATATAAACTGAATTAGAAAGAAAAATGCGTTCTATCTGTTGAACAAGGGTTCTCTATCTCAGTATTTTTCTATTAAACATGAAGAAAAGTTGCATGAGAATGAATCTGAAAGTTTGAAAGTCTCTGAGAAAATGTCTTCCTTCACACAAATACTTGTTTCTGTGCTGCACCAACTATAGGAGCCAGGACGGAAATCCATGCTAAGAGAGACAAGAGAGGTAAATTTTAGGAAAATTTAGATCTTAAAAATTCAGAAAAAAATATTTAAATTACTCTACAAATATTCATTCAAAAATACATTTTATTTAAGTTAGGCCTAAACTTTAAGAGTGTGGGAGGCAGTGACTTTGATACACTGCATTGTAGGAGCTGCCAGTTTCTACCTAGTTGTTGGCAAGACCCCTTCTGATGATGTTTTCCAGTGAAGTCAGACCCATTTCAAACTTTAAAGGTTTCTTTTTTCTTTTTTTAATGCTCCAGCAGATCTGAACATGATCAATGTCCGCAGATGAGGTCTTGATAGAAACAAAGCTTTTGAAGCTTGCAAATCAGCCATGGTCAGCTCACAGCAGCCAGGGCTTGTCTGGCTCTGAGGATACTCACAACCAGTGCTCTAACTTAAAAACAGCTCACATTTTCAATCAAAACAGCACACTTGTCTATTGACAAAGTACACTAAAATCTGAAACAAAGTTAGGTTTTAAAACTAGGGCAACTGTATGCAGAATTTATAAAAAAACATAGCTGAATCTATCAGTAAATCTGCAAGAACCACAAAGATATAACCACCCTGCTTAGTGGCATACGGTGTAGCATGAATCCTTCATCACATGGCATGGGATATTTGTTATAAATAACTAGCAAAATAGCACAGACACACAAATAAATAAATAGTTTGTTTTTCCCTAGATAAATCTTTTTTGACAGAAATTCTCTATTTACCTTTGTTCAGGATCCTTGCTGGAGCTATGGAGCTAGATCCCCAGTTTTTGAGGTTGTGCCTTAAAATACAGTTCAGTCTTTTGTATGTGACAACCTGTCAGCATTTCAGATGGCGGTAAGCCAGCTACTGCCCCCCTAAAACTTTATCAAGATGAAGTTATATACACAGTTGAATTGTCTGAATACATGTGGACCATCATTACTGTGGCTTGACTATTCAATTAAACAAGGCTCTGAATGAAGCCACTGCAAATGTCCCCTTGGGAGCTCAGCATCCACTTACGACAGAGAACGTGACCTAGGGGCACAGTTCTCCTCCTAAAGCAAACGCCTGAGAAGCTCAGAAGAACTATGGCCTAAAAGTAGTTGATTTTGTTTTTTACCATCTGTAAATAGACAGCTTAGACTAGACTCAGATAAATCCCAATCCAGTTTAAAAAACGAACAACATAAAGCTGTTCTTTCTGTCTTTGGTACATCGCTCAGACCTGTGTTATCTAAAGATTTCAAAAAATAACATGCCAGTATCCTGACAGCATCCTTACCCACCCTTATTATCCAGGGTAATATGTGTCCTTGAGTTATTTATGGGCAACTGAGGCCCATAGGCTGCGTCTATCCTGTACCTTCCCCACAGGCTAAGCTGTATTTCCATGCGCAGCAACAAATTGGCTTGAATTCAGGCTGCGTTCAGATGTCATCTTCTCTTCTTGAAGAGAATGCCTGGCCCCTTTCAGGAAGGAGTCCAGGCTATCTCACATCACGATGTGTGACACCAGCACAAGGATGGCTAGAAGAGGAGGCAGCAGCTGTGCCAGGCACACAGCGCCTGAGCCTGTCCACACACCAGCTGGATTCCTTCAAAGCCAGCCCAGGGGCTGCTCCAGATGGTCAGCAGCCTGAAAGACCAGCAAATTTGGCTTGAAACTCAGCCCCAGAGCCACTCCTAATTGTACTGCCTCAGTCTGTATTGCAGACTAAGGCCCAGACAGCTAGGAACATGCAGAGATGTGTAATTATAAATTGAGGTTCAAGAACATCCTTAAACAGCATTTCAGCAACCCAAAAGCATCTCATTTTCCACTGCAGGAGCCAAGACTCCTATAAATTGGTACTGCAGCGCAACCCAGCTTCAGAAGCAGCTCTGGAGATGGTGAAACATGATTCTCAAAATCAGTATTCCTTCACCCAGTATTTTAGACTACAGGTACCTAAGGGCTACTGAAGGCAAGAGAGCCCCTGCTACCAAAGCAGTAGCTGGACAAGCAGAAAAATTTGAATCCAGACAGTGAAATGCAAGAGTAACAGTGAAGAGATTCATTTTCAGGAATTAGAGTCTGAACCTGGAGCAAGTGTTAATGTCAATCCATTATTTGCACACATTGGACTAAGTTTGGCCCTTTCTGTGGGGATTGGTCTCCTCTCAGCCACTGAGACAGCACATTATAAATTGTTTAACAGGCATTAATCAAATATTACCCTTACAAATACTTCTTGTCGTAGTAATCAGGATCTGCATAAGAAACAGACATATTTGCACACACTGACAGTGGCTCATCGTGATTTACTCAGCTCTTGAGAACTCCAAGTAAAAAATGCAGCATCTGTTTTAATTTGAAAACTGAGCAAAAGCAAACAAAAATATTTGAATCAAATTAAACACAAGAAACTAATGCAAAGCAACAAATCCAGATATGCAATACACCTGCAACTCTTTTAGGTGTCATCCTTCAGGAACTTTGAAAAGTATTATCTTTACTTCATGAGCATTTGCTTGTCTGTGCTGGATGGAGGCAGATGGCCATCACCAAGGCACCCCCAGCTCTCAGCTACACTCTGCCTTCTGATCTGTACCTACCCAGACTGCATCCGGGATGGCAAATCCCTTCCAAATACCTGTTTTGTAAAGGTGTGTGTGTGTCTATGTATCTATGCACACCCATACATATAAATAAATATAGATAACATAAAATGTAATATGTGTTTCATATATTTAAACATAATCATACATACACAGAGTAGAGGTGAATAATCACATCAACATATCCATATTTATGTAAAATGGGAATACAAACACATAAAACCAACAAACACTTGTACTTATATAAATATATACAGGTGAAGAAAAGTGGAGACAACATCTGGAATGCAGTTTTGAGACAATAGTAAGGCACACGGGTGTTTGGCCCCAAGAAGAGAAAGCAAAGGAGGATCTATCCGCACTTCATCCAATGTTCAACAGGTAGAGAGAAAGGAGACCCAAATTCCCATTCGAGGTATGCAGCAAAAGGAAAACAGGCAAAAGAAACAAATTACAGCAGAGGAATTCTGGATTAGACATAAAGAAAACAGTCTTCAGAGTGAGAGTGACTGAGCACTGGCACAAATTCCCTGGAGAGGCTGTGGCATGTCTGTCATTCCGTAATTTCAGAACTTATTACACAAGGCTCTGAGCAACGTAATTTAACTCTGAAATGAGCCCTGCTGCATCATTAGCGTCCTGTCTTACAGGAGGGAAGAGAGAAGGAATGGTTCATACTGGTACATGTGGTTCCACGTTCTAGAAGTGAGGGAAGGAAGGGGGTCTTGTTAACCATGGCAGTGATACTTTTTGGTACCCCTACCCATGCCCTGCATTACTGTGCAAAGGGAACATTCACAGGGTCATTGATACCAGACCCTCAACAGAAAGACAGAATAACAATGCAAAGCTAAAGCCTATGATCTAGGGAACCAAGCTAGGCAATTGCCTTCAACATTAATGCAGTGCAAGAAAAAGACTCCACGGTGTTTAGAGACAGTATGGACATGCAAAACCTTTGGATGATGAGAAGAGTTGCTTCTATTTTTAGATTTATCAGATCCAGCAAACATCTATTTAATTTTTGGGGTTTTTTTATTGTGCCTTAAATGCTATTCATATGAGTTATTTTAATTTAATAGATCGTATCTAGAGTTTTATTTGGAGTTTCATTCCATCAATCAAGTAAAAAAACATTGTCAAACCCAACAGGATTCTTTCCGTCAGTACAATCTGATCAAAAACAAATGAAGACCTCAGGGTTTGAGCTAACATAGCTAAGGGTATTTTTTCCATTCTTTAGATAAGGCTAAGACTTATAAAAGAAACCCATGAGGGTCCATTATAAATCAGTATTCTACAAGTGAACCGTGAGCCTCCTGATAAGGTCTTACTGGCACACTGGACTGAAATGTGTCAACATTTAAAGCACAACAAAATTCTCTCTCAGCACTTTCTCTTGAGATGCAAATTCTGGTTTATAACAGGACTCTTCGGTTTCCCCCAGAATCTTCCCATCTTTATAGCTAATGTTTTTTTCATGTAACTAAACCTCTAGCCCCACAATACATCCTTTCCTCACACAGTACCTGGCTTCTGTTACAATCAGCTCAACTGCTGGCCAGAGTAGCTCATGTTCTTTATCAAGTGCATGCTTGGCCAGAACTGATCTACATCCCCCTCCTCTGTGCCTCTTCAGAGCCTGTTCAAATCTTCTCCAGTTAGTTTAGAAAAATATAACCTATTTTACTAAAATCAATAAAGTTAATTGATAGCAAAGACCCTGGAGAGTTCTGGAAACTTAGGGGAAGCGGCATCTGAAATTCTTTTTAGGAACTAACTTAAAGCATAAGAACTTGCTGCAGCCTGCTAAGTATTATAATTAAAAACTGACCATTATTGTTGGTTTCTGAAATGCAAACTATTAGCTTTTTACCAGATTTCAAATGCAATAGTGCACTGCAGGGGGCATTTAAGTTTGCTTCTGGCTGCAAGATGGTTTGGGTGGTTCACAAGTTTCCCAGCTCATCAAGTGGGGAGAGTTTTCTTCGCACTGCTCTCCTGCTACCTCTCCTGGCAGCGGAACGGAAGAGCACCCAGCCTCAACACAAGGGCTTGGTAATTCTACCTCAAGGCTAAAGCAGAAATAGTCATTGTAAACCTCATTTCACAATGGAGAAACTGAAAAGGAGAAGTCAGCTTTGTGTAGGGAAGAGAGGAAAGTCAGATCCCAGGTCTTTAATATAATGCCAAGGCTTGTTCCCTTCCTCTCATTGAGTTTCAAAGAGTCTCACAGCCCCACACCGCAGCAGGACAGCTTCACAGGGCCAGGAAACAAGGGAGAGAATCTCTGCCCTTCAGCCCGTACCTCCCAGAGTAAGGGGATACTAAAAGCCTTTCCATTGTACTTTATCTCAGTTTCCTGCTGCAGCTGAGCAGGTTAAAGCCCCAGCTGTGCTCTCAGGGGCAAGTGCTTTCAGCTTCTGCCCAGTCTTGGCCCTGGCGCCCAGGTTTTGAGAGCTTTAAAGAACTGCAAACATGGGGCTGCAGGGTGAGTGCTGGATGAACAGCAGGAAACACGGAGAGCTCCTGCTAAAGCCCCTTCTTGGCTGCAGGCCACAACACTGGCTGACCCATACGGGAATGTCCTGTTACATGACTTGCTTATGGATGGGTTGGCCCAAATCCTACAGCTTGTCAAAATTCCATCCTGCTTCCCTCTGTCCTCCTCCCTCCTGCTCCCCTGTCCCTTGTCAGGAACATTATTTCATCAATAGGATTAATTGTTGAAGTTAGTTTGCAAGTAAATCACCTCAGTGCTCTGGAAATCTCTGGATTACCTACTATGAAGAACACAGACAGATGAGCTGAGAAATTAGTAACAATTTGGGAGAATTACCTGTGGAGCAATTTCAGTTGGGTGGTATGGCTTCTAGGAATGGGCTGCAGATACTCCTGCACCTCTATTAACTTCAGCTAAGCCATCTTCTCAGCAGAGCAGGTTAGCCCAAACACATTTCCACAGTAACAGGAGTTAAACAGCTGCTCATGAGCACTCAGAGCAGCTCGGGCATCCTCATACATGCCACAGAGATGATTTCACAAGCAGTTTTGGTTTTGAGGACCAGTTCTAGTAGTAAGGAACCCCACCTGTGTTTGACAGCTAGAACGTGGCACACAGAAGCAATGACACATTTTTTAGAGGTGTTTTCACATCTTCCATTGGGAACTGAGTAAATACTGAGTGTTTCTGGTGGGTACACATAAGTAATCAATGCAATGCCTACTCCCTCATGTGATCTTTGTTTCTGAGATAAAAAGGATTGAGGGAGCTTCACAAACTGTAAGGATTTTTCTTTTTGTCATTTCAAGCTTACATGACACAAAGAATAGAGTTTGGTCCTGAGTGTCACAGCCTGTGTGACTGTACCTTGCCAGTGACTCTGGGTGCAGGGTCAGACCTTTGATCCACTGGGGACCACCACAGCTGTCTTACACCCGTACCAGGATGCCAGCTCCATTTAGGCTCAGCATTTGTATTCTCCCTGGGACTCTGTGGCACGCAGGATATAGAATCACTTTCTTTAAACTAAAACTTTAGTTGTTTTAAAAATAGAAAGATGTCATTCACAGAGAAAAACAAAACTCTACAACAAAACAGCCTCTACAGGTCAAAGACCACCCTACCTCAGCGCTTACCATCATAATATGAACCTCAGCAAGCCAAGGGTTTTCACTAAGGTGTCTGTCACTCACTTGGTTCCCTTAACTCACATCCTGAACAAGTGCCCCCTCTACCTAAGACTCTCTACTTTACAAACTCAACACATTCCTTTTTTCACCCTTCCCTTCCTTGACTCATAAGTGTGTTCTTGTTCGTCGTTGCCTTTTAACAAGCCTTAAATGGTTGTGGAAAGATACTTTGTTCCTTTTTAGTTTGTTATACTGTTATAGCCCCATAACAAGGCACATCTATTCATCTATTCAGTAAACATCTCAATATCTGTAAAACACAGCATAACTATCAGTTAGTACAAAGCAAGTCCACAGCACCTTTACTGCCCTTGGTGCTGGAATTAGCTACTAACAGTGCTAAACCTGCCTGTGCTGCAGTCCCTGCTCCACGCACAGGGCACTGGATCTACACGAGGAGCTCTCTTTTGCCCAACTTCAGCTGCCTCCAGCTCCCAGCTCAGGCTCCTACCCAGAGGACAGGAACTGTCCCGGAAAGACCAAAGGAGCCACACTTTGGAGATTCCAAGCTGAGTAGTTGTGAGATACACTGCTGATGTACTTACTCATCAGCCTGTGTTTGTGCCTCTATTGGAAAAATAGTATTTGCAAAAGGACACCTCTGCCCAGAGTATGGAGTTGTCCTGAGTCTCTTTAGCCAACTTTCCTGGAGTTTCCCACGAGAAAGCCAGATGCCCTCCTAGGTTTCATCACTAGGTTTTCATTCACTTTGCGAAGGGTCCCTTTAAAATATGACAGAATTTTCTTTTGGCCTGTAAGATTTCTATTCAAATGTGAAATTAATTTGTATAGGTAATATAGCCACCTTCTGTTCTGATGAACAATCTAATTGTTAAGTTGCAAATACAGGAATATTGCTTAAACTGGTTTTATTTTAAAGATGTCTGCTCAGGGCATATTACAATAAAGATATTGTATGCATACTGTCTATGCCTGTACATTCACATTACATGTTATACATGATGATACACTGTACAGAGTATGAAATGCCCAAGTAGACACACACACACACACACACACACACAGAGGAGCTGTCTCTAACTCTGTTCCGAAGAACACCCAGCAGAACCTGAGGGTCACACGGAGCTGAGCTCCCAGACACTGACACAGGAACAGGGTGTGTGGGTGACCGGAGCTGGACGGGGTGAAGAGCTGCGCTGCTTACCTGCTATATTTCAGTAATCTTTTCTAATTTCATCTGACCTCTCAGAGCAAAGCTGATTGCATAGTGTTCGCTTTTAAATAAATCACAAATGTTATGATTAAATATAACCTAAAGTATCATAACTTTTGCTTAATGATTAAACTGTCAAAGTCTGCCTAAATAAAGGAATTAAAGCCCCTGCAAACACTAGGTTTATATTATTTTCAAGACCTATAAAGAGACAACAGAAAACATAAACAGCCTGAACTGTTTAAAATGTGTTTTCCCCTCTAATTAAATAAGAAACATCTGTCTTGGCATTTTGGAAGTGGCTATAATCTACCCACATTGTGCCTAAACCAGTTTGCATCTAGCTCCCAACGTTCTGAAACAAAGTTCTTGCTTCCTAGAAGGAATGTCACATGAAGTGCTTCATCCATCTCAACAGACAGAAAACCTCTTGCCAGCAACGACTGGCAATCCTTTGACTTCCATGGTTAGAGAAGTGCCTGCGACATGGGTTTGGGGGTTCTGCCTTCTGAGCACTCAAGAAAACCCACCCCAAAATCAAACCACCCGAGTTTCAAAAGGAGGTACCTGCCACCAATACCTTTCATGAAAGCATTGAGATGAACTAGGCACACAGATCCCCGAGGTCTCCTGCCGTGGAAGGTGAAATCAGGACCCAATATTTGGGGTGCCTGAAGCAGGGATTCTTTATGGCAGCGGTGGTCGCACAGGGGATCGCTCCTCCAAATGTGCGTGCCGGGTACAGTTAGTTTAACAATAAATAAGCACGTTATACACACACAGCCATGCTATTTTGGGAATTATTTTCCAAGAATTCATTACCATACCCTACCACCCCCTCGGAACCCCCTTGTTCTTCAGAGATCAGTTCCTTCTCCAAGATTACATGCATATTTAAAACCAGCTGTCCTGCTGCTCCCCATACCCCTGCAGCTGGGCAGGCCCCTGTTTGTGGTCAGCTAGAAAAGCAAAACCTCGCAATATCTGTTAACTCACACTTATAGTAAGAGCCGTACTTCAGCCTTATTCCTCAATTCCGCTCACACTCCTGCTATTTCTCGGGGGACCATTGAGCCCTTCCCGGGGAGGGCAGCACACGGACTCCCCGCGGGGCGGCTTCTCCAGCCAAGCGCAGTCACCGGGACCGAAGCGACGCCGAAGAAACCGGTTGCCGAAGCGGGACCCCCCGCAGCCCCACACCCGCAACGCGACACCCGCAGCCCCACAGCCGCAGCGCCGCGGGGGCCGCACTTACTGGTGCTGTCGAAGGGGACCTGGCGGCAGCGGGCGGCGGGCCAGCCGCAGTGGTACACCGCGCCTCCTTCCACGATGTCCGGCTGCGTGGTGTTGGCTTTGGGAGCTCCCACCAGGACGCCGACCCTGCCAAACACACCGGGAGGTCACCGGGGGGCGGCCCAGGGGGGGCTGGCTGTCACCCCGGCGGGACAACGCCGGTTGCCCAGCGCCTTCCCCCGAGCCGGGGGGCCCCGGGCAGGGCCGGGCGGGCACAGCCGGGACCCGGGCGTCCCCGGGCAGAGGCGGCGGCACTCACATGCTGGGGTCGGGGATGTAGAAGTCCACCGAGTACCCGAAGTAGCTGCCCGGGGGCCCGCTGTACACCGTCAGCTTCTCCTCGTNTGGCTCCGCGGGGAAACCTCTCCTCTGCGGGTAAACCTTCCCTCAGCGGAGCGGCCCCGGAGCTCCGCGGACGGCACCTCACTGGGAGAGCAGCCCCGCTGAGGGAGAAGCCGTCCGTCCGGCCGATGGTCGCCGCCTGGGCCCGGTTTCGGGCGATGCCTGCGGTGCTGTCTGGGAGAGATTTTATAATTTGCATTAATTCTGCATCCCTCTTTTTAAAAGTTCAGTGCTATCGCGGTTTTCCCACTTTGCCAGTGAAACTGCAGTCAGAAGTTGCTCAACAGCACACTCATTCCCGTTGCAGGGAAACCTGTACTGGAGTCTAAGGGTGTTGAAGGTTTGCTGAGGTGGTGCGATGCGGTGTTGTGGCCTCCTGTTATTTCAGTAACATTTTGTAGAAGTAGATGCATAACGTGTATGTTTTTAACTGATATTTAGTGGAGAGCGGGTGGCAGCATCCTAAAGAGGTCACGTAGTCTCACCAAAACCGGTGGGAATTCAAACACAGTGCTGTGTGGTACCCTGTCAGTGTTTTCTGAAGGGTGAATGCAACTAAAGACTCTTTTTCTCGCTACTGCCTTTCTTCAGGGAATATTTTGAACGTGTTTCTGCTTCTTTTGTTTAAGTGGATGGTTTTGGACACCACCCCCGGTGCTGCCTGGGACAGAGGACAGTGCCCACAGCGCCGTGGCCGTGGGGGACCCGTGCCCGCTCCCACCTGGTGTCCGCCACAGCCCCGTGCCCATTGCTGGGACCGGCAGCGGGGCCCAGCTGAGATGACCGGGTGCTGGCTAAAGGGGATGCTCGGGGATGGTTTGACTGCACTGACGAGGCTGTATCTGAGGAAACTCTATTTCCTTCTGTGTTTGGAACCACGTGGCTGGGTTTGCATCTTCCCTGGGGTTAGAAGGGGGTTTCAGTTGCTGGAGTGTGGGGGTTTTTTAATAGCAATGCTGGCAGTCACATAGCATCTGGTGGGTTTGTTGGTTTTTTTTTTCCATGCACTTTAGTTTCCTAGAAGGCATTTTTCAAGTATCAGGCTCCTGAGTTCAAACTTTTGAAAATGCTGGAAGTGGAGAGAAATTCAAGTAGAAGCCAGCAGCCTCCACTCTGTCATTTTCCCTCCTGAGCATGACTACCCAAACGCAGCCACCAGAGGAGTCTGTTGGGCAGAGTCAAGGGGCTGTCCTAGTTAGAAATTCCACCGGTGAAGCTGGGAAAGTGGCAGTCTTAGCAAGACAAACGAGTTTCCCCAGATACAGCCTAGTTAGTGCAGTAAAACCACCCCCGAGCACGTTCCCCACCAAGAGCAACCCACCACAGAATTACACTGCTACCCATGTCCAGATGTGAATTTGACAGGCCCATCGTACAGCCTTGCGGAGGACACGTCTGCAAGTGTCACGCAAAGGATGTTCTCTCTCCACCACCACTGCTTGGTTTACAGTGCAAATTCCCACACAAGGGTTTCTCCCCCACACCACATGCCTCACTTCTGACCACATCAGTTTGTTTTCCCACATGACGATTATTCTGGTCATCTTGGTGTTTACACAGGAAAATGATTTTCTTCAAGTAAATAGTTCTGAAGATGAAATTCAGCCCTGCTGGCAATAGCGCAGGCTCTACAATCAGTTAAGATGCAATAAATTATCTTTTGTTGGTTTTTTTTTCCCAATGAGATTAGAAACCTGACATTTCTAAACCCAGTCCCTTTTTATCATGTCTGAGAGGCAGTCAGCAAGTTTGACTGAAACTCAATTTAAAACAATGCATCATGATTCAAGGAAAAGGTTTTATTTTAGGGCTAACAAGTTGATAATAAATAAAGGAATATAATAATGTAATAGCAGATGTTCTCATGCACTTAACACATACAATAATGCTGGCTTACACTGCTGTTTGGACAAATTGAGAAGAAGTATTTGGCAATATAAGTTTGAATAGTTTAGAGATTATAGAACAAGAAATTCTGTTGTTTTTACATTTATTTTATACAAATTCAAATAAATATTAATAAATCTATTTTTCCTCAGATTTTCTGTTCACTTTTAACATGCCCGATAACTAAGTCACAGTAATATACAACTGCCAAGAAAGAGTATTTATGGATTATACTTACTAATATTCCTAAAAATGTATCATATTTATCGTCACATTGTGCAAGCTCCTTAAGTAAAATTAGATTTTGGGAAAAACTGCAAAAAATTTAAAACTCATTAAAACATATCCAGTGCAAAGGCCAGTCTAGTCCACACATCCTGGTACTGTAATGTAAACCAACATAATTTAAATAATAAAACATGCCCATATGATTCAGAGGAAGCAGAATATGTTTTATGTTTTAAAGATCTGACATCTAATATGCAGATTCTGCAATAACAGACAGATTTCAAATCTTCATGAGATGACAAAATAACGTTAAGACTTTATAAGTAGGCTTCTTTTTTTTTTTTAATTTTAGGATAACTCACATTAACAGTACTACAGTGGCCAAAAAAGACAAACTATTATAATAGAAATCAATCTGATTAAAAAATTAAATATTCCAATTAACACTGAAAAAGTGTTTGTAATCATTATTTACAGTTCCTCAGTGATCCCAGTGTATAACCCCACACAGTCAGTGTGCCCCTCTCCAGGCAAAGGCCGAGTGCCGGACCCGTGCCCACACAGCTGCCCGCGGCGTGTTCCTGTGCCAGGGCTCAGTTCAGGGAGGGGGATCGGTCTGTGCTCCAGAGCAGCTCGATGTATGGCCACTTGGTTTGCAGGCAGCGTTTTACAGGAGTGTCATCTGTCTGCAGCATTGGTTCTTCAAACCCCATCACCACCGCTGTGCCTTCCACATACATCACCTGACAACACAAAATCCAGTACGTCAGCCTACGTTTGTTTAAAAACTCTGAGATGATTGGTTTCACCAGGTTAGGAGAGGATTTGTTATGATACTTTTTTTTTTTTACTACTAAAGTCAAATCCATTAAGTTTCATATATTTTTTTTTTTAAATGAAATGAGGTAGAAAAAAAACCAACCCTCTTAGGTTGAAGTGCCTGCAAACCCTACTCAGGCCACATTCATTGGACTGTTTACTTCAACAGACAGTAAAGGCCAAACCTGGGGAAAAAAATAGTCTGGGAAATGCAATGCAACAATTCTGTGACAACAATCTTCTACTGTTGCAGTTGCAAAGTTTGATATTGTTATTTCATAAGGACTGTGCCCCTTAGATTTAACTTTCTGGAATTAATTTTCCATAAAATGGACCTTCTGTTGCAAATCAGCTCTGTTCATAAAGCAGTATTCAAAATCCTGACAATAGAATCCTCTCAAAACCCCATTTATTTATATTGTTGTGATTATGTATATGTGTTCAATAGTGAACATAAATGTATCTTGGAATGCTTTTGCCCACCTTTTGGGGTATGAAACTGCTGGATATTTCACAAGGGTGATTTTAAGGACCTCCAAAGTCTCGATTTCCAAAGACTGAGTATATACATTTTCTGAAAGAAGGAATTTTCGTTCCCTAAGTTCAGTAATGCCTTATGCTCCTTCACTCTAACTGCTGAGCCAGGAGCTAACTTGGAAGCAGTCACGGTGTGTTCTGTGTACCCCTCCTTCCAAGAAAGCTGAAGATGAAACAGGCCAGTTTTGTCCCCCACTAAATGGCTGCAAAAAATAGTGATTTTTGAGGCAAGTCTGCAGTACTAAAATATTTCACAAAAAATTCCAAACATCTCAATTTAGATGTAGGGCTGCTTTTGCAATTTGCAGTTTGTGTTACATCTCCATTGGCCTTTACAGTTCAGATCCCACTTCTCATGGATAAGCAGGAGCAATGCTCTATTTAGAATGCACACCAACACACTGCACGCTAGGTGATACACAATCAGGAGCTTCCAATTCCACATGTAGCATTTTGGAAGAAAATTATCAAAATAACAGTTTGTAAAAAGTATGTTTCAAGTGAAAGTATTTTGCCTGTAACTACAGTCAGTTTTGTACAGCACTAGTTGTTGTCAGAGCTAGATTTATGGTTCTTAACTCTTACCTTTTCATTGTAGTTGGATTGCTTCAGCCCGTTGTAATGGTAAACGGTGAAGGACTCTGAAACCCTGGAATCCTGGTAAAAAGAAGACAGTTACAGTTAATTTCACGTGACATATACATTGTCCCTGGCAGTCTCTTCTTTTTATGACTAGACAGATGCATTTAAACAGGAAGACTCAAGAAAATTGTAAAAAAATATAATTTCGAAGATTTTGTTCATTTTACCTTTCTCATAAGACATCAGAAAAAAGATGTCAGTAAGTTAATGGGTAACACCCTCAAGAGCAAGTGATTTTCGGTGGTCATCTGGACACTTTAAACTATAACTTCAGCACTGGTCATGTAGAAACGCCTAATTTTTAAAGTTAGACACTTTGTGTAGCAGCCACAGTCACAGGAATTTATGACTGTTTGGATGCTGCAAAGTATTTACTAATGACCAGATCCAATCTTGGGCTCTCTATTTGAGGGCCAAGAAGTAATTCATGCTGACTCCTGCGTAACTGTCAGTGAATTGTGAAGACCCCTGTTCAGTGAGGTGGCACAGCAGATGTACCACAGTTGTCAGCCTTTCACTGCCAGGTGTTTCATGCTTTAGTCCCAAAACGACTGAAAAGCTTTGCACTTCACTGAATCAGGACACAAAAACCATGTCTTTTATTCCTCCTAGAGCAGGCTCTAAACAAAAGCTTATCCCATTTTTAAGGACATGGAGGTAAAGGCTGGAATAAGAAGAAATCTGCTCAGGTTATGGCACATCCAGCAGATTATGAAAAGCCCTCATTCATTTTTCTCCTCTGAAGTGATTCAACCCCCTTATCTCTAGTACAGGCTGCTCTGCGGAGGGTGGTGGGGAGCAGGAAGGGAAATGGGAACCCTTTCAGAAGCTGCTTCACAGACATGAATAAAGATCAAGCTTTGTCAGGAAGAAGAGGGCAGTTATACAGTTATACTCTTCCCTGAGGAAGAAGGCTCACCCTGAAGCTAAAGAACTGCTGCTTTCCAGTTCTTGTCCCATGGATGTTAACGATTTTCTGCCTTAATTGTTTCCCAAAAAAGGGTTCCTGAGGAATTCAGGAATTCTCATCTCCAGGTGACTTTCCTGAGCATGGAAGAGTCAGGCTTTCAGGCTGAATGATCTTTGAGTATTTTTCTTCTACGCAAAACTTTGAAAAGGAAAGCTGAGATCCCTTCCTGCTTTTGAGGCGGAGTGTTCTAGGAGAGTAAGAATGGAGTTTTGAATATTATTAGCAAAGGAAGAATCAAATCAGAATCTCCTGAGCACTAGCTGCATGTTCAAATATTGTACAAAGGGGGAACATCCACAATCCCAGCTACCACTGGCACCTGCTATTTCCTCACAGTATTTTAAAGACAGACATTTATTTTCATTTCTGCAGAATTTCACTCTCAGAATTCTGAATGAGCATCAGAGTGAGTGAGAGCTCCTGCTACCTGACCCACAGAACACAGACCAGGCAGTGTGTCTGTGGCCCTCAGCATTCACTCAGTCACTGATACTGGCAGATCCCTCCAGAACGTGCTGCCTGCTCAGCCTGTACCCCGAGGCAGTGACACTTCCCGTCTTCTGTCCTGCAGCCAGGGAAGGTTCAATGGCACAGGCAAAACTGAATGCTGGGGGGATCACGTGCAGCAGGGGATTGGTATCTGACAGACAAGCACTGACTGGGGGCTGCAACTTCACAGCAGGTGAAGAGCTCCTGCACCAGCTCTCTGGGTGACCAAGGCAGGAATCACCCCAATTCACCTATTGCCCCTTCTCCAGCTGCCCCTCTGCAGTTGGTGATGCCCGTCAGCCACAGGCAACGGGCAGCAGCCCAGCGGTGGCTGTCTGCTCCTTGGGCTACCCAAGGTCTGCAGAACTGGACAGTTCAGGCACAGACAATTACGGAAGACGTTCTTTGGCTTTCTGAACTTCATTCTAAGCATCTGGGGTCTCAAATTAAGCAGTGGAGTCATCCACATTTGAAAGTGTAATGTAACTGTAAGAAATAGGACGAGGGGTAATAGTTTTAAATTGGAAGAGGGGAGATTTAGATTAGATATTAGGAAGAAGTTCTTTCCTGTGAGGGTGGTGAGGCACTGGAACAGGTTGCCCAGAGAAGCTGTGGCTGCCCCATCCCTGGTGGGGTTCAAGGCCAGGCTGGATGGGGCTTGGAGCAACCTGTTCTAGAGAGAGGTGTCCCTGCCCAGGGCAGGGGGTTGGAACTGGATGATCTTTAAGGTCCCTTCCAACTCTGACCATTCTATGATTCTATGAAATACAAATAAACTATACTCAATTGTAAAGATATTTCCACTTCTGGATATACAGAATGAAAGGAAGAAGAAATAGTTTGCAAATACACAACACAGATGTAATGTGAATCTGGAGACAATAATGTTCCAATTCTTTCTTTTTCCTCTGGAAGATGAATCATCTCTCAATGATGTATTCAGCCCCTACCATCTCTGGGAGTACAGTTCTTGTCTCTTCTGAATAAACACATTGTTTCAGAGGACAGAACACTCCATCTGAGCAGTGCTGCACAACCCTTAACAAAGAGTCTTGCTGAAGGCCTTTTAAAAAAATGGTTTCACGTTTCCTTGGTTGTAAAAATGAAGCCATATAGTTTCAGTGAGATGTTAAGCCACAAAAGCCTCTGAAGAAGTACTCCCCTCAGCCCTTCTCTTGCCTCCCCAGACTCTCTTTCTGTCACTGGGGAAACCCTCTCTCTTCTGCCAATACAAGCACTTGCACAACCACGGAACAAGCCTCCATGAACCTGCAGAGGGAACTCTCATCCAGAGCAGTTTCCTGCTCTGGCTTACCAGATATCTGTCCAAAGAGGTGCCTGGTGGCAGGAGGGAGGCAGCATGAGGCAGGGCAAGGGGAGAAGAGGACAGCAGAGCTATGTTCATGCATGGGGATGCTATCTTAATGAGTGTATGGAACAGATTGAGAGTTTGAAAATAATTTTCCATTACCCTGGCAGATACTGACTTCCATGTATGCTGAACTTTACCAAAAATCATGAGACAGTTAACTAAAAAATGTTACATTATGAGAGAGATACACAAAAATAGTTTGAAATATGTTTGTAACACTTTCCCATTTGCTAGCACTTACAGCAGACATTCAGAATATTGATAAAAACAGTACGGTCATTTGTTCTCAGAAAAACTAAGTCAGATTAACTTTTTGAGTAGGGAACCAGTGCAATTCCATATGCAAAATTATTCTATATTACCTGAAGTTAATTTTAGAATTTGACACTATAGTGGATCTTCCTTCCAGTGTAAAGCTGACGAAGTCACAGACTCCTTAAGCAGAAGGGAAGGCTGCAGTTTGTTGTGCAACACAGTAAGTTATTTTCTGGTCAGCTGTGTCCAATGCCACACTTAGTATTAAAAATAGCTCTGTGATATCTGTTTAATGAATCTCGAAGACAAGCAGAATAGACAACGCTCTACAGCAATAAAGATAAATTGATTACCTGCTCAGGAAAAAATTCTTGCAGAAAGGGACCCAGTAATATGATGCCGAGTCCTTCTGGGTCTAATTTGGTCTTCATGAGGTTTACGCTACGACAAGAGCATGGAATATAAAAGTATGAGTAAGACATTTTTATTCTTGCATGACCACGTTACGCTGTGCTACCACAGCACTGACTGCCAAGCACAGTAACACCAGGCTATTTTTAATCACAAGTAACAACCACACCAGAATGGCATGCAAGTTACCAAAACATGGTTATTTTTAAATAAAAGTAATCTGATATTTTAAATTAAATAAATGATAATTCTGAAGGACCACCATATTTGGTAAAATAATTTGAAACCCATCTAATCTAAAACCAATGCAAAGGCGTTTTTTGCTGTCCCGTAAGCATTCTTGAACATAAACCAGTCATCTCTCCAATATAGCCCCATAAATGCCAAACAACCTGTTTTCAAATGGAGATTTGAAAAGCCTCCAAGATTTTCTAAGTACACTGAAATAAAATTAACAGACACGTTTCTTATTTACATCACATCCTTGATATCAAAGAAACCAAAACCAATAAATAATGAAAGTATTAATAATCCTAATCTGAAAGCCTTACTGCATGAATATGGCATTTCAAGCTACTACAAATGAATGTAAATTATAACATTATATTTTTATTTAAGCAATATATTTCTACAGACATTTATTTGCATCTACCTATCCTTCTGCCTAAGTCACAAGTTGTACCATACACAGGAATGTCCTCATTGTGTCAGACCAGCAGAGCATCTCACCCAGTGTGCTGTTCCTGACACTGCTCTGCAGAGGATGCTCACAACAAACAGACAGTCAGAGCCTCAATTTACCCTCCCCATTTCCAGGTGTCTGCTGCTCAAAGACACCTCCAGTGAGAGGCAGTATCTAAAACACAAAGATTTTTCCTTTTCCTTCCCATGCGTGTGCCTAATTGGCTTTGAACCCACACACACTTGTGGCATTTAATAAACTTCACTCACAAAATTAAAATTAAACTATGGATTCTTTGAATAAATCTCTCCTGTTTTTAACCCCCTTTTGTCAGGGGTGGTGGGCAAGCGTCTTCCTAAGCTCTTTTTGACTATTGGTGCATGTGAGCATCTTACCCTTTGGCTACCACTTATATATCTTCACTTTTAAGCAGCTTCCTTTCTTGGTCCTAACATACTACTAGTAGTAAATGATTTGGCTTCTTTTTGTTTCTGCTGCAATACAGACAGAATACATGATGCAGTTCCTAACAGCGTGGCTCTGGTAAGGCCCTTGGAAGAAGAATTTTAAAATAAATGAAACCGAATATGGTATCCTATATACTATGATAATTTAATAGCTAAAAATAAATATTTTTCACTACTCAAGTGAAACTACAGCTGAGGATCTGCATGATACTGGACTTTAATCCTTCTATTGCTCATTCTTACTGCTATCAAAGTACAGAAGTTAAGATATCTCTGTAGATGTCTGAAATGTGCTCAAATTCTTTAAATGCTGTAACAGAGTTCTAAAAACAGTGTTTGTAAAAAGAATCAAAGCAAATTTAAGTAAAGATGTTTTTGAAAATGCACTTAAAATTATGTAATAAAATTCAAGTAAGCTATATTCCCACTAATGAACACAAGACTGCTTAGAAATGCAAAGTCATACTAAGTTTTTAAGTATCCGCTGTGTTCAAAATTAAGTCAATTAACCAGGACCATTATTCATCTTGAGATTCTGTGAAATTTAAAGCCTTAGACTAGATGACCACAAAAAGTTTCCATTTAGTTCTTGAACGAAAAAAAATGTAAATAATACTCTTGGGAGCAATGTTGTTCATTTTAGTGAAAAACAAAGAAATAAACAATGAGAAAAGCCTGTGTGGAATCTGCAATGTGTTCTCTGTACTTGTATTCCACATCAAGTCGAAAGGACATCTAGAACAAAAACAGAGTAGGTCCCTAAGACATACCAATACCAGGCAACATTTTTATTTAAGAGATGCTTCAAGACTGAATAGACCACAGTTTGATCATGGCTTTTCAATACGATTTCAACACAGCAGGCCTCCTGACTGAGTCTCCTACATCAATTCATGTTTGATGTGTTACGCACAATAACATCGGCCAGGGCTGTGCCACAAACACCCTGAAGGGCAAACAGTCAAATGGAAAACACTGTTGAATGCAGGGAGAGGATTTCTGCAGATTTATTCAGGCAGCAGAACAGAAAGGCCAGAAGAAAAGCCTCTCAGACCCACAAAGCAAAGGTTTTTTTCATTTTTCCCCCTCTTTAAAAAAAAGTTTGCAGATTTCACCGTGTGTAGACATGAAATGAATGCCAGCCTTTTGGGTTTGTATTTTCTTTTGGTTTAGTGTCCCGGGTGTCTTTTCATTTCAATTTTCACTCCTGTTCTTCACAGGAAACAGCTCAATAGACTTTGTTGTATTTCTTAACATTTGAAAGAACAGAAAATCCCAACAATCAGCTTTCAGATGGCTGTGGCAGGTAAAACTGCAGTCTCCACAGCCGTTCTACAGAAACAACTAATTTAGACCCCAATAAAGCAGACCGTATGCTTACAAAAAAGCAAAACCATCTTTTGGAGATGTAAGGATGTTCCTGGATGCAACTCTCCTTTCTGGTTTAAGCATTTAGTGACAAAGCACAGTAAGCTTTGTGCTGCCACTGAATATTAGTGTTGTCTGTCCCCAGGAGACCTAAAATAAACAACCTTTTCCATTTGATAGTTTTAACTTTAATCCTAGGAATCAAAGTGTCATTCCTGGAAACAAACATCAATGATATACACAGCAAGGCACTGAGTACTGGTGAAACAAGTGTAACTGAAGTAGCTTCACCTTCCAGCTCTGTGGACAGATCCAGTACTAATCTATCTGCCCCGGGTCCCTTGGCTGACTCTTGTCAGTTTCACCCTCATTAACATACAGAAATAGCTGTGACTGGCTCCCCAGTGTAGAGGAATGCAGGACGTTTGATGGGTTTTTTGGTTCTAGTCATCACTACCAAGTTTCAGACATTCTAATTTGAATTTCTCCCATTTAATTTAAAGCTGACTTAAACACTTCAAAATAACATTCTGTGCCCAGAAAAATCCAGAAAAAAAATCCTAAATTATAATTTATATGCAGTTAATTGAAACGCCTGTAGTAATTCAGTATCATTTCATTATACTTACTATTCAGGATCTGAAACAAGGTCCAGAGCCTTCATTACATCTTCTAGCAGAGTGTCAGGTATAAAACCATTATCTGAAGTAGAAGAGAAGTTCTTATTAGGAAAAGAAACAAAATGCTTTCCAAGAGTACAAATGTTATTCAAAAACCCAAATACTGCATATCTTTATTTCTAAAATTTGCAAACAAATAGTGAGGTTCTAAAAGGAACATGGTTTTCAAACACTTCTCTCCCACTTTAAAAGAAATGAGGAGAGTAATACAGAAATTGCAGGTTTATCATTTCTACATGCACAAGCTCAATACTTACTAAGAATTCCATCTTTTTATAGAAAGCTCTATTTGATACCAAGGGATAATAATTACATTTCTTTGCCTTTTGATTAGCTAAAATAGTACCTGAATGTTAGACATCCTCTGTTTTCCAAAACACAAGAAAATTTTCAGCACATGCCACATATATTCAAGAGAAAGCTTTCATGAAAAATGCAATCAGAGCTGATCAGTTATTTTATGAAAATGAAATATAAGAGAAATCAAAATATATTTAAGCTTTCTGATAATTACAAACATTACAAGGTTAAAAAGCTTATTCTCTAAGAATTCTACCTCCTATTGCACAATGTGGTACTCAACTTCCCATATTACAGAATTCTCGGAAAAAAATTTTCATGTCACTTGTAGATTGACTGCTGTATTGAAAATTTCTTAAGTACTAAGTATTTAATCCCTCTCTTAATCAGCTCAGATGCAAACAGCACACTACACTAGCATGGAAGGGACAATGGATTTGAAAGTGTAGTATTTGGAACAAATTTTAGAAACTAATGATCCTGTTTTTGAAGAGGCAATATTAATTACTATATGGAATTTGTCTCTACTGAATGAGTAGATTCTGATTTTAACATGGGATTTCAGCAAGAAGTACAGCCCTTACCCTCAGGGTCGTAAGTCTGAAAAACCCTTCTAGCTTGTTCTGAAGGTGCTTCAGGAGCAACAAGGGCCATATCCTTAGGGGGAGAAAAAAGGAGAAAAAAGAGAAAAATTTCATAATATTCTTAATTCAGATACAGATCTACTAAGGGAATATTTAACCATACTAAACAGACATGGACAATAAATCACATCACTTGGCAATACTGCTGACAGTGATGCAAAATTACCAAGAAATACATTAAAGATTATTCCATAAACTTCTAGACAATTTTCTAGATTAAGTCTTTTCATGCAGATATTGTGGCATAAAACCTACTTGGAGACTGCATATATTATGTGGAGATTTAGATTTATATCATCCTTTATGTCTGAAAACACAAACACATGTACCAGGGAAACTTGCTGGCTGTACTACACATACATTGAGACATTTAAAATTATTTAGATAGAGAACTGTGAGAGAATGTTTTAAAGTCCACCTCACAGAATGACAGAACACAAATTCATTAGCTGCATGAAAAAGTATGATTTCATTAGTAGCTATTGCAATGCTTTTATCTGTGCCCTTTAAAATCTCATATCAATCATACTTCCTAAACCATACAGAGGCACATGTCTGTCTCCTACTGCAAAACCAGCAAAAAGCATATCCCTCTGATTTTATGCCAAAAAAAAAAATTAACAACAAAGTGGAATTGGAAAGTCATTCATGAGAAATGACAGGTGGCATAACGGGGAAGGAATGAACCTATTCAACGCATTCTTTGGTTTAAAAACATAAGAAGAGTTGATACTCAAACAGAACACACAACTCCAAAATACAGCTCCAAAAAGTGCTCTCCAGGAGTAGTTAAATCCTACATCTCATTTGCATATTTACAATCACCTATGTTGTTTTTCACACAGCAAGGGAAATTAAGAACTTGCTCAGAGGGAAACACTGCATCTGTACTTTTTCCTTCTGTCAAAATGAAAATGTGCCGTTACCTGCTGTGCCATGGGCAGGAAAGACAAAAGCCGCGGAACAGCAGCACTGGCGTTACTCTGAACACCATTAATCCCTGGGAAACCTGCTTTTGCTCATATTGTACTAAGGACATTGATATGCTACAGATCAAAAAGTTACTTTAAACTGTTTTATAAAGTACATATAATCCTTTTTATTTCCAACTCAGCTCCATTTTGCTTTCTGAAGATGATTTGGGTTTTCTTGAAGGAGACAGCCACAACAACATCCTCTCGTGATACCTGTACGCGCCAGCAGTGATCGTTGGCCTAAGCCCTGCAAAAGTCTGCAGTATTTCATTTGAAGAAAGGCACCAAAAAGAAATCAGAAAACGTAGAATTAAAAGATCCATAATGACCCGCTATTCTTTTAGCAGATTAAAAGAACTGCTTCAGGGAAAGAATAGAAGCAAATCATACATCTGACCAGAATTTCACTCTGAGTTTCTCCTAATAGCTGACTCCAAATCAGTCAAGAATTTTAAGTATACACCTAATGGTATCCAGCATATACTTAAAAACTCTCCTGAATGAGAGCCAGCTGCCTAGGACACACCAACACGGATAACAGGGAACACAAAAGCCACTTAAAAATAACAAGCAACTTTGAACATATGAAAGATACAGCCATTACCAGCACAAGATGCACGCAATGAAGGCTACAAAGCTCCATGCATTTCCATGTGCAGGAAATTTGGTATTATACAGGATTATATTAGACAAAAAGTTAGGAGACAACTACCCTGTCTTCCACGACTCTAGATCACCAGCCCATTACGTATGTTCACTCCCAAGGGCTACTCAAAGTTTCATTTTGGGGGGTCAGTACATATTAAGTAGGAGCAGATTTGACTATCAGTGAATACTATTGCAATTAGTTCCAGTTTAAAATAGATGATGTCAGAGTAATGACCAAATGACCAGTGATTAGAAATCAGGATTTAACTTTAAAAGAGGTGCAATTTTTATTGTGGGCTCTTACTAACCAATTAGCAGCTCGTGGAGGTGGTGTAACAAGGGAGAACTCTTCAAATTTCCACGGTATGGAAGGATATAACCAAAGTAACTTCCAGCTGCACAGACATATTCTTTCCAACGCAAACTACATAGCTCTACTCTGGTTTAAGAGTATGCAGTTCTTTCCATAAAATCTAACTGTAATCCAAGAATAAAGACTATCATTTGTGTTGTCCTTCCTCCCCCTAAATTATCTTGTTAATGTAGTACTTTCCACAGTTTCATGTGATGCAAAACATATTTTTTTTAAATAAGTCTCCTGCAACCACCAACAAATATATTTTTTACAGTCTAATTGCAAATAGTGTGTATTTCCATCACAATTTTAGTTTTCTAGGTCCTTAGTTATTTCAGTGCATAGATAAATGGGAAAAACTGAGAGAATAAGTCACCAAATGCAGTACTGAACACTGAAAGTTCTCCACGTGTTTCAGCTGAACTTTAAAATAAGCCTCCCAATTATTACATATTAAGGCTTTTTCTTCATTAAATTTGATTTACTGATGCTCTAAGCAAGTACTTTTAGGAGGAAACTTAGAAAAGCTGCCTGCCTTGGAGAGATGACCAACAAAACCACCTCCTCATCTTCAAAATAATTCTTACCTTTCACTGAGACTATTGTTCTCTGATTAGTTCAAAAGGCAACCCTATACACACAACCACCACGCAGCCTCTAACTCAGCCTGGCGTTCATTTCCAGCATCCAGAAACCTTAAACGTTCAACTACTTGTATCCACGTATTTGTACCCAGGGAGGGAAAAAAAAGTAACATACCTCCTTCAGATAGCAAAGCTGAAAAAGTGGCAAACATCTAAGAAAAACATGCTGCAGCTGCCCAGGCTGATATTTCGTCACATTTGCCAAAATATATCCCCACCCCAGCCTTGTGAATTGCACTTTCATGTATCCTATGCCTTGAAAGGTCCATATAAGGCAATCCCATCAATGCTTAATTATAATTATTATTTCCAAAACTAAGTACAACATGTCCCAAAAGTCATGTTTCACTTGTTCACTCTTGTGATACACAAACAAGCCACTTCGTATTACTCTGGAGAGTTATTCTCATCAGTAACAGCAGTTATTTTAGACGCCGAAAAAGAAAAGAGATGCAAAAAATGATCTTCGTGACTTTTAATGAAAACATTCCAAAAGTTGTCATTTTACAAATCAAAACCAGATCATAATGGCCACGCGACACTAGCATCCTGGCTATGAAATTTTAAAAAGATCCTGCCCTGAAAGACCTGTTGCACTTGAGAATGGAATCTGAGTGCATGTGGGCCACTTCACAGCTCTGCACCACTGCTGAGTGACACATGGAAGAGTTATGAACTGCAGTACCATCTTTTTGCTTAAAACAATATCATAGAATCATAGAATGGTCAGAGTTGGAAGGGACCTTAAAGATCATCCAGTTCCA
>VXBW01008237.1:241250-266470 GCA_013400375.1 Thinocorus orbignyianus
TGTTGAGGACTCCAGAGCTGGACACAGGACTCCAGGTGGGGTCTCACAAGCATAGAGTAGAGGGAGAGAATCCCCTCCTGTGCCCTGCTGGTCACACTGCTTTGGCTGCAGCCCAGGCTGGGGTTGCTTTCTGGGCTGCCAGCACGCACTGCCGGCTCACGTGGAGCTTCTCATCCAGGAGCACTCCCAAGTCCTTCTCCTCAGCGCTGCTCTCCAGCCATTCTCTGCCCAACCTGTATTTGTGCCTGGGATTGCCACGTCCCAGGTGTAGGACTCTGCACTTGGCTTGGTTGAACTTCAGGCCATTTGCATTAGCCCACCTCTCCTGCCTGTCCAGGTCCCTCTGGATGGCATCCCTTCCCTCCAGCATATAGAAACACTGATCATTTATCAACTACAGAACCTGCTGTAATTTAATTAGTTCTGCAAGAATGAAGATTATTTACCCTAGTCCTGTATTACTCTGCCTACAAACAACCAGTAAACGAACCAGCATTTCTGTAGTGCTTCGTGCATTCCTCGCAATGGTGCTTCACACATTCACAATCTATTCCACTGAAAATATACCTAACTGTCAACAACCTCGCATCATTTAAATTACAGTCAAAATGTTGTTTCATGGAGATGACTGCACGTCAGTCTCATGTATGTTCCCACAGCCTACTGTTAATCTCTAAAAATCAGACAAATGTTTGTTTCTTACCCATCTGAAATGCAAACTCAGTGAATGGAAAGCAAACAGAGCACATGTTTTGAAGGCAACAAGGAAGCTGGAAAACTGAACAAATAGATGACTCCTAGAATCACTTTTCTTCCTAATTGTATATAAGATAGACTTGAAATGATTAAGGAACACCATTTTTCTAAAACTGGTTAATGTGATACTCATGGCCATTACTTCAACATATTTTCTTTGTAAATTTTCCAATTCAGAAGTGCTCCTACAACATACTAAATTCAGAGCTCAGCAGTTCATGGAAAATTCCTTCAGTTTTCATTTGTAGATCTAGAAAAGGTTCTCTTTATTGTGCCACGTTGCTTTCCTTTCTTCTTTTATCCCTCCTTCCTCACTTTCTCTGTTTCAAAGAGCAGCTCATGCAACAAGTGGTAGTGTTTTATTTTTTTAATTTTTAGATCTAAATTTTGCTGGCTCAGAAGTTTCTATTGGAACTTCTAGAACCTCCTCCTGCCCCATTTTACACGTTTTCATCTGGGCTTGGAAACAGTGTGCAAAGTCATTCTCCCACAGACCTCAGCACAAAACAGCACCAAACCACGTAACATTCTAGGGGAAAGACTCCAGTGACACAAAAATGGGAACAATTCAAACACATGAAAAGCGGCACCATCTAAGCAGCCCTACTCTCAACTACTTCATATATAAAAAAGTGAACCTCCCCCTCTGAAAGAAAACAGATGGATAAGAAATATTTTCCCAGAAGGAAGTAATTTACGTATTCTTAGGGGCATATACAATTGCATTTCATGCTCTGTATCAGCCAACCATAAAAAATGCCCTTCAATGATCATGGTGAAAGCTACACATAATGGGACGAATGTTACAAAATTTCTAAAACTTCAGAGAACATGTGCATATGACTAAACGGTTGAAATTAGTCAGAGAATTAGGGTAAAAACATTGAATACAATTCCTGTAGGATGGTAAATCCCAAATAATTGGTTAGATTAATGTTCAGAGTCTTACCTCACTCAGGTTAATGACCACTACGTTACAATCTGTCTCAGCTCTAAGAACAAATAATGCAAGACCTCATACCTGCATTACCTTTCTATGATTTGAGTAGTAAGTCTTCATAATTGCTTTTCATGATTATTGGATGCACAGCACCTCTGACAAAAGTGATACAAGCATTATAAGATCTTGACCTAACGCTTAAATATCCTCACTTCATAGTTTTTGCCACAGATTGTCAAACCTATGGCTGCTCAAAGACTCATTTCTCCAGCACTCACAGACATCAACTTCACCATCAAACCTCGGGAACTAGAGGGCTACCAGAATGTTCTTTAATACTTTTCACGTGTGATTTCCTCAAGATAAATTGATACACTACTGTACTCCAGTCTTGATAAAAGTCAGTTGCGTGGCCTTAGATTCCATGGTCATGGCTTTCTCTGCCTAGCTCCACATTTTTAGTTACTGTACGAGGCTAAAAAAAAAATGAAGTCTGTACAGATGGATCTCCAATTCAAGGCTCTATAACTGTAAGGCAGAGAGTCCTTGCACTCCATCCTTCTAATAACACCCCAAAGTCCTGAGTAGCTAGAGTCTTATCTGACTCTGGAAGATGAAGTGATGATCATGCATCACCAACCCTAAGACCAGAAAATCCAAATTCCAAGTAAGTACTAATGTATATAGCACCAAGTACCATTTAAAGTTTCAGTAAATATTTTTAATCAGAAACAAGTGTTCTACAGAAATAAAACAACGTAAGAAAAACAATTTAAAATCCTCAACTAAAGAAACAGAAATTGTCTCCTCATAAAACGTGGTCTAACATTTTAAACAGAGAACTCATCTCAAAAGCATTTTCTGTGTTCCACAGATTACAATACATATCTGATAATTCCTTATATTTATTCTATCATAGGAGTCCTGATATTAATTTTTAATCTAGAACAAAAGTCTATGGTTATAGATTAAAAATTGTTAGAGTACTGTCAGGGAGACTAAACTACTAACAGGCACCTACACATAACAATTTCCTTTGTATCTCTGTCTTGCACTATAGAAATTTAAGACAGTACTTATCCCAATTACACTGTTCTAAAGCATTCCTTTCCCCTAGTCTAATAAATTAAGCTAGAACCAAAAGCCTTCACTAAAATTTATGAGATATCATTAAACCACTCGAGCAACTCTGCCTTCAAGGGAAGGCTTAATTAAAAGGTTTGGTGATTACATTTTTACATCAAAGCCACATGAGACTCACATTGTAGCAAGCTCTGAACTTGGAATTTATGTAGTGTTTATCTGCCTGAGGTTACCAAAAATCATATTTAACATACCTTGGCGAAAAAGACTGTGAGGTGTGTTTCACTGCCCAGTATCCAAATGGGAAATTTTGGAGATTTCAAATAGGAGCCAACCTTAAAAAGTACAACAAAATCAGGAACACAAAGCAAACACGTAAAACTCATCTAGTTGGTGATCAAATTAATGACAACTCAGTTAGTGAAGTCCCAACTGCTCAGAATACTACTATAAAATGCCCACTGAAATGCCAAAACAGTGCAGAATACTTAAGACAGCGAGTCCTGTTTGACTTGGAAAACAACTTGGCTTATAATAATTAGCTGCAGTAAGACATCAGTGAGAAAGTGGTATCAGCAATACTCCCAATTTCAACCTTTGAGACATGCTTCAAACACTGCTCAGAAGCACTCCTGTCCTTAACAGTACCATAATTGAGTGCTAAATAAAGCAGAAGTCAATTGGACTTACTAGCTGGTTTTGGATGAATCAATTCAGAATTGACACTTATTTAATAAATGCAGAGACAGTCCCAGACAGCACACACACATTCTGCAAACTATAGAATACTCTTTAACCCTGAGCTAAGTTAAAGGAATTCAATAGAGGTTGGAAAGGAAGCAAAGAACAACCAGAAAGCCTTTTGAAAATAAGAGTATTACTGCTGTTTCAAAATAAGTATTTGTAAAGCAAAAACTTTCTCAAATAAAACCCTTAAATTAAGAAATTCTGTGTCACAACAGGAAGAAACAACATGGACTAGGCTGCACTTTATGTACCTTCAGATGCTTACTGATGAATTAATAAAGTGACTTCTATGTCTTGAATGTATTATGTTCAGAATGCATTCACTTAATAGCAGTTTTACCATTTTTATCTATGGCCATTTATTTTAAATGGCAGACTGAGAGCATAAAAAGTGAGCAAAGCCCCTGCAATATTCACAGCAGCAAGCCACTTCGGGACTTGAAAGTTTATAACTATTTACGTAACTTGCATTAAATATTATTTCAGTAAAAATATAAGCTTTAACCAGCTATATTACATTGATGCAATAAAGTCCTATTTTAAACAGTAAACAATAGTTATTCAATAAGATGCATTTAACAATTTTATTACATATCTGTTTTAATATAGTATTATTCTCAGTTTTAATCTGAACATACTTTGAAAGTTCTTTAGTATCTCCAACTGTGCACAGTGAAGCTTTAAGGAATACTGGAACCAACATCTTCATGAAAGAAAAATTCTAAATGATGCGGAAAACATCTTACCTTGCAATATCTCAGAGATTCCATCAATGTCAAAAATCCTACTGTTGCCTGTTTATGTATACCAAGAAGTTCTGTTCAAAACAAAACACAAAATTCATTCAGGAAAAATTGGCAAAGCCTCTTTTAAGCCATTTTTTTCTTACTTTAAAAATTGATCAAATAACAACAATTTAAAAAGTCATGTGGTTTTAGCAAGAACGGCAAATCCTGAAGTCAGAAAACTACAAAGGTTTAGTAATTTCCCTATAAAATAAGAGGAGCCAAATGGATGGTTTTAAAAGTTTACTGTTGGTAGCCTCTTTTCAAAAGTTGTTGATTTATTAGGAGATGAAGAACTTATTGCATCAAAATTTTTCCCAGAAAATGAGCTACCTTAAAGGAGAAAAAACCCCATATATATGCACATAGGTTTCTATTTTTGCCCTTTTTTCCCCCAAGTGTTCCCTAGCTACATTGATCTTAATCATTTCACATTTTGAATAATAAAAAGTAATTTTGCAAATGATTGTTTTGTTAGTAAAAAGAAAGCATCCACTCAACTTGATTTACTGTACTGATTTCCATGTAATGTATCCCACAGTTTCCAAACACAGCTGTCATGAGTAACTGAAACATTTATGTACCACTGATGGGAAGAGCACTTACGGGGCCTTACTTGAGGCTCACTAATAAGGAAATGGGAAAGCACTTAGAAACAAGTTATATATATCCTAAGGATCTGAAGAAGCTCTGGGCACACATACACATCATCTCAACAGTGTAAGCTCTGTCTGCTTGAACCAGCTCTGCCAGGCCCCTAAGCGCTGGCTAAACAAAGAGCAGCACATACCTTGATCCTGCAAATAAACGAGAACATACGCCACCAGCAATTCAAGCTGATTTGTATTTCCTTTTTACAAAAAACATTGACTTTCATGTCTGAAAGTTCCTTCTAAAACACTAATTCTTAACTATATTCTTTAACATTGATCATTCATGTACAACAGCAAAAAACAATGACATCTTTATCCATTACCTAAAGCCTCAGGACCATAACAAGTGAAAGAAACTGCTCCAATTTCAAAGATTTTTTGACTTTCAGAAGTCAACTTTGCATTTCACTGTAACTCCCAGCACTGGGCATTGTATGCCACACGTACTTCACCAACTTCAAGTTTATCCCTCTACCTTTTGCAGCAGCACAGCACAGTTACAGTAACAGTTTACCTTTTCCTCTAGTGTTAAGCATGAAAACCACCCCAAAACAAAAGTATCACAACTCCAACAAAACCAACCCAAACCACTTAAAACTGGTAGCTCGTTCACTGCTTCTGTGCCTTGAAAGCGCAACCCCTTCCTTAGAGTTCTCAGCTAGAGATATTAAAAAGGCTCTCCTTTGTAAAATTCTTTGATCTGAAACTGTGCTTTTAAGGATTATCTTCAAACTTTCTTGAAATTACAAGGTTCAGGGGTGCAGAGATAATGCTTCACTCAACTCCATGACCTCACTGACTTACAGCTGGGTTACTACAAGTTACCGTGTGCTGAGACAATTCATGCTTTGAGCTGAAGACAAGAGAGCTAGCCCAACTAAAAAACTAGTGAAAGAGCCTTCAAACTGGGGAAGAGCTATTGTTCCAAAATAGCACAGTTATACGTGCACTGAAGAGAAACAAATGGCAGAAGTAACCATCAGTACATTAAAGAAATAATGTTAACACATCACATGTATTTCTTAAAAATCACTGACAAAAATCAATGTCAAGTTCAGTCTGCTAAACAAAGGCTTCAGATTTAGAAGCTGATGCTTGGAACAGAACAGCAAAGTCATATATAAATAACAGTTACAATTCAGAAAAAAAACCCAAACAACGAAGCAGGTTATTAAGCATTTTTTTTCCCCTGGCAGATAACTAGATGAGAACTCTGATAACTAGAGAGATCTGGGATCCTGGCTAGAGCAGTAGCTGCAGAGTACGAATACCCTGACTAGCCAGCAGCCACGTTACACAGACAGTATATCTGACAGCTACTGGGTTAACTTCAGTCAAAACAGAGAAGATGGACACAAAAGGCAAAATTCACTCTCAGGTCACTTAGGAGGAAAGGGAAACCAGCCACCTGACATCAAAGTTCATCCTTGTGAATACCCTCACCCCGCAGAAAGAGAAACTACCCCTGGAAAATGCTGATAACATAGAAGGTAACCTAAGGAAATGACAGCGTGTGCCTCTTGTCAGAAAGTCAATTTTGACTTTAAGTACTTTTGCAAAGAACTCCTATTTCTAAAAATGGAGAAAACCGGAAAAAAAAAAAGTTAAAAAACATCAGACCCAAACTAATGATAGCTTTAAAATGTAATAACGTTACCAACCGTAACAGAGTACCGCCACCTAGTGACACCGTGACACAGCCAGCTCCTGGCACTACGTAGGAAAAGCAGATACAGCATTATCTGGATTCATATTAAATTGCCACACTTCACATAAGAATGACAGTCTTCAGGAAAAAATCTACCTCCTCATGTCTTCCTACTGTGTATGACTGTGGCAAGAGAACAGACTGGAATAAGAGGAAAGGTTTAAAGGGGAATATGTAGATAGTCGAAGAAGAGGGATCATTCCACTGGTATTTGTGCTGGTGGCAGACAAGAATAATTTCGGTCAATAACTCCTGCCCCATTGGGAAAATATGCAACATGTGAGAGTTAGAGCTCCGAGTATAATCTGCAAACTACCTCAGAATTCCTCAAGCTTGCAATTCACTATGGTGTCACTGATAAAATCACTTGCAGTAACTTTAAAATGGCACTAAAATATTTTAAAAGATTTACTTATTAATTAAAAATTGCTTATCTAAAGAGTTGATCAAGAGCTGAAGTGGCTTCACATAACTTCTGAATAAAAATTGTAGAGGCAAGTGCTATTCTAAAAATTCTATGTAGCAAATGTGTTTACTTACAATCACAGCATCACCTATCTAGTATTTTTCCTGTTCCTGCATCGCTTCTGAGTCTTCTCAAAGTTGCATCATTGCTACCCTTGTAAATAAACCATGAACCACACCACATTCAAAGCTTTCCGTGGTTCTTTACCACCACCTTTCCACACGCCCAGGGAAACCTTTCCCACCCTTCGGTTTCAGAAATTCACCTACTGATTACACCTGAAATTTCTTTCCATTATGTTTACACATTGAAAAACAATCAAGCAGCAGTGGCCTATCTGCTCTGCACAGAACTAATGCAAACCCTTCCAACTTGCAGTCACTCGACCAGAGGAATTTAAGGCAAATGACCAGTAATCAAACCAAAAACCATACGTAACAGCCAACTTCAGAAAACAGCAAACACGCTCAGTTCTTGATATTTTGACCCTTGCAATCCTTCTGCACGAGAAACTCACTGCATTGGCAGAAAGGATGCTGAAGACTACAGCCAAAGAGAATCAAAATACATGACTGAAGGAGGAAAGAAAAGATGACAAAAAGAGTGAATACATAAAGGAAATGTGGCAATGTATTGAAAATTCAGTCTTGCCTAAGAAGTTGTGAACAGTACAAGCTTTTCTTTCTCTTTTTTTTTGATAAACTACACAAATCACTTTGTAATATATACTGATCATAGGCTCAAGACAGTGAATAAGCTGGTTTTGACTATAATCATCCCAAGGACTTGAAGAAAATGGAGAGGTCCCATCAGTAGTTAAATCCAATTACCTGGCTGTTGAAAAACTAACAGGACACATAATACCAGATTCTTAAAATGTGCTAAAGATTATCTTCTGCTCCATCTCCCCCACCCCCGGAAGAGACAGATGTTTCTATTAAATCAAAGGACAATAAACAAGACTATGAAAACAGAAATGAAACATATCCCAAAGCTGTAGGCCAGCATCTCGTAATACATAAAAACTATGAACGAGCATAAACTACAGGCAACTTACTCATTCCTGAACATTCTCTGTCTCCATCCCACACGTTAGAAACTGCATGCCCCGTCAACAGGAGGTTAATCAAACTTTGGCTATAGAACAGAAAGAAATCACTTATTAAAAGGGATGTACGATTTGCTTCTGAAAAATTGGTACTCTAACAAATGGAAAAAATATTGTACTACTTGGACAGCTAGGCAGACACTCTCTAAGTACATATATTCCTCTAATTAGTGTGTATTTGTAATTCAGCAATATTAGATCTCCACTCTATCAATCAACAACTTGACATAAAAATGTAGCCCTGAATTTGAGAATTATTCCTCTGAAAATCCATCAGTAACAGAAGCATTTCCTCAGGACTCATGCACTAAACAGAATAAGCAGTAAGAAAGGCATGCTATCAAGTGTTGCTTTTAGCTATTATGAAGTTATAACTGAATCTTTGTTGTAATGTCAATAATTTCCTTAAAAGAACAAACAGTTACAGAAACAAAAAATTAGCCCATTAATCTATCTGAAATGGTAGAAACCGTATTTTGCAGCTCACCTTCCATGACCATAAACGGGATCTATCAATGGCTCAGTTGCATCTTCAATTTCATTTTTTATGTTTTCAATACCCTGCAGAAAAATTACAAATATTTTTGCTCTCTTAAGGAATGAATTGCAACATTTGCAACAACAGAATGCAACAGTAAAACATCAGGAGGCTTAGGTGCTTCTATGAATCAATACCTAAACACACCTCCTTCTCTTGATAAGAGATGGTAGGGATATATAAGGAAGGACATTTCCAAAATCGGTAATTTCCTCCAGAGCAGGTGGAAGAAAACAAAACAATGTCTGAGCTTTTCAGGTTTTTATGCTGGAAATGTACTGCAACGTGAAAGAAGGTGCCATTCTCTCCATTTACCTAGGTTTGACTTAGTGCACCAGTTGAGTTTAGTGTTCACCTTCCACAGAAAAAGGGTTACATGATCAAACTTTCTCTTAAACAAAACAAGTACACACAAAAATAACAACCAACCCACAAACCTTTGTCAGTATTACAGAATACAGAAAGAGCAATACTCCAAATCTGTTTGCCCACATTGAATATTGATCCCAAACTGCATCCTTCAGTTCAGGGAAGCTTTTGAACGCTCGTTTGCTAAAGACAAAAGAAAATAAAATGACAGAGAAGGAGAATGCATTTAGATGAAACATTAGAATAGTGTCACAAAGCACAAACAACAATTATTATCACCTAACAAGAAAATGTCCAATTAAAAGCAGAGTAAAACTGGTCTTATATACAAAATGACACAGCAGCTGTTCCAGACTTACTGTAACTGCCACAGAGTCATTAGGATCTACCCAGAAGAAAATAAATAATACTGGAGCAGTGTGCAAAAACCAACAGTTTTCATATGCAAACACTAACCATGAAGTTACATGCTCTTGTGAAAGAGCCCAGCGGCTTGAACCAGTAACTGTATGTCATCAAAATAATGTTTGCCTTCTACAGCATTCTGAAAGACATTTAGCCCATGAACACTGGAAAGAAACCCTTCCACTTAACCAGGTAAGGTTATCTTTCAGACTTTGGAAGCATTTATTACACTTCCCATGGGAATTTGATTTTGTTAGACTAGCGAAAAACCAAAATGTTCAAACCCACAACTGATAGTTTCCCACATGTTAATGTATCTGCTTGTATAACAGGGTTGCTGCCTGAATGATAAGGTAACACTAGATGATCATATGCTTAAAAAGAAAAAAAGTAAAATAAAACCATAGGAATGGAAGAGATCCATCAAGCTTCCAGTAAAGTAATACACTTTCTATTTCTTGGGATATTCAGAGCTTAATACCGCTTTTCAGAACACAAACATTAGGGGTTTTTTGAGTAATCCAAACTAGATTAGACCCTCTGCTTATCTTACACAAACTCGGGTGTATTATTTTGGTTTTGATTTCTTGCACATTTTAGTAACTCTTGTTTAAAAAAGAAACAAGCATCTGCAAAAATACATCCATATATGGGTTTACTCTGGCTAACACTTGATATTTTTAAACTACCTTTCATTATTTGTAGAGTACATGAGGCATACAAGGTACGCAAGGCAAAGCCAGCTCTGAAATCTGCCTCTCAGCTCAATACTCAGGCCTGTGCCAGAGCGCTGATTTCCAGGGACAAAGACTGAGAAAAACTGCAGTGGGTACCACAAGTCCAAGATTGAGAGAGTGAGGGGGAAGGCAGGAAATTAGTGACTGGATCATATATGGTTATAAAAATTTTATATTTTCCCCTTCCTCCTTTCCTCACATGTGTTTAAAGAACAAATTACAATTCCTACCCATGCAATAAGCAGTAGATATTTCAGTTCTAATTAGTAATATTTTCCATCTTTGAGTGAAATTCTGTTGCTCTTTATTTCCTCTTTGCGGATTTACTGGTATAATGATCACAGCTGTTCACTGGGAAAATAAAAGGCTTTTACTTTTAAAGATAAACCCACTAGAACTGTATTTACACCCAAAAAGAAAACAGTGTTTAAAAAGTATGGAAAAAAAAAAAAAATCAGTCTTGAATATGAAGCATTTTTATGAATGTTTCCTACATTTTTCTGAATCAGGAGGCATATTAAATGACAATTTTTTTCAGTATACATATCACAAGCATTTCATATAAGAATCACCTGTGAAGACTGTATATAAAAAAATTGAGGATGAACACCTTTAATGTAAATGTGCACCTTAATTAGGTGTGTTCATAGACTCGAAATGCACAAGTTATTCAGCCAATCTCACACAGGACATTTCTCTAGTTTTACTTTAAACCCCAATGCTCATGCTCGAAATAACATTCCACTTTAAACTGCAAAATGCGAAGAACCACCCCCCAAAACAGAACTGGAAATGCAAGATTAACCTGATGTGTAACACACAAAGTTCCTCAACATAGCCCTTTCAGGGCTGTGACAATTAGTGTAACTTCAAAATACTGTATTTCAAATGTTCCAACATATTACTTACTGAATTAATGCATGAAATCGCTCAAAGCCAAGCTCTTCGACAGCCAAGGCAGCTATACACAAGAGACACTTTTCAGCACTACACATGGCAAAAAATGACACAAGATACACACAGCAAGCTAGTATACTTCTAAGCTTTAATTATATTTTTAATCCTCCCTTCACATTTAATTTTTTTTAACTGATTAGTATAAACTAATTTACCGCGACATTAAGATTCCACCATACAAATTAGTGAGAAGGGACTAATCAAATTTATTAAAAGCACAAAGCCACTGGAGTGTGTAGCCTTGAAAATATTTGTCAAATACCAAGCTGTTAATTTTGTACAAAACGTGGCTGTCACAAAGTCATCAAGCATTTGCATACTACAGATAATTTTGCAGGTCAACAAGAAGTATTATTTCCTAGAAAAGCAAGCATGACTATTTGGATAAATGTAGGTAAGCTGTATTTTTTCTTAAAATATACCTTTCTGTTACTGAAACATTGGGTGCTTTTTTTCCCACCTTTTAATGTTTATTTATTACAAACTAATGAGTAGAATTATTTTACACAGTATGAATCCTGGTTTTAAATTCTCATTGTTTTCTTTGAATAATGGATAAATAGCCTTTCAAGTAAGTGTCATGTCCAAGAGAAAAAAAATACAGCATTAGTGTCTTCCCAAGTTCAACACAGGCTTTATACCTTTGTTCCCCTCCCAGCATTTCCAAAAGATGGAGACAAAATGAACTTCTAAAATCAAATTTTCTTTTACCAACAGGAAGTTAACGCTCACCAGTTAATAATCATATCCTCTAGGCATTGAAACAGTAAGACAGCAGCAGTCTTTAGTGCCTTCTGGGTCATAAGGACTTCATGACTTTTATCTGACAAAACAGCCAGATCTGCTTTCTGATAGAGGTCACAATGCTGAATATTTAAAACAATGTCTGATCATCTAGCGACTGAATTTGACTGCATAGAATTCATTAACGACCCGAAGCCACCAGATCAGTTCTTCCCACAAGAATTCCAGAAAGGGCTTTTTATGCCCTTTCTCACTGTTTTTTGAAAGATGCACTTGTTTGTTTTCATGCAAACACAACTGATCCTCCAGCAACAGAACAGTTTAATTTTCTACTTCAGAAATAAGGTAGCAGTAGTCACAAGAACGTTTTTGTCTTGTGAAAAACTACCACGGAGCACTAAAATTAGGTTACCAAGAACAAGACTGGACTTAAGAAAAACTATTTTTAAGACATATTTGAAAAATATGAAACAACCAAAGTTGCAGAAAATTTCCAAATATAGCTTTTTTTCTTTCTTCCTTATTTTTGCTTAATTAAAAATTGGTTTTGTAAGAAAATTTATAAATGCTACAGGACCTGACCCTGCTCCAAGAACACATATTATTGAAGCAGAAAGTTAGAGGGACTAAATCATATAAAGCAATCTTTGAACCTGGGAACTTGCACTAGTGCAGCCAACGCATGGCCAACAACAAGTCACCGGTATACACCACAGAAGCAGATGAAAAATGCAATTGCATTCAGTAAGTGTGCTCGAATCCACCTTCTGTTCACACAGGAGGGGGACAGGCAGTTTCATTCTGTTACTACACAGAGTGGAATGGTAAGAGAACTACTATTTGAATTAAAAGGAAAGACGTAGAAATACTAAAGGGAAGTGTAGTTCTGCACAACCCAACTAAGACAGTACTTTATGGAGAGGAAAAGAACCAACAGCAATAGAACATAAGCTGTACGAGAAATACAATCATATAGAAAATCTTTAAAATGATACTGTATCATGCTGTGTCTAATCGTGGTCCGTGGTTTTATTATGTAGTCTCATATTCAACTGCCAAATACCAGTAGCGTGCCACAAGGAATTGTATCTAGAATACACACACATACAAACTATCTCTTAAGTCCTACCAACTATGAAAATGCCTGTTTCTATTTTTACTGATTACAGCAACCAAGCAAAAAATAAATTCCTTTGCAGTAGCAGTAACAGAACTCTGCATCATTAACACACGTCTTTGCCCCAGGTCTAACCGGGCAAGAAGCTGGTCTATAGTGAAAAGAGCAGGACAGGAAAGCAAAAATCCCACCCTAACAAACAGAACTTAAATCTGGAAGTGTATGGCATTCTAAAGTAAAATACTGTTTTAACTGTAGAGTACATACAAGAGGCATATTTAGTGTCCATCAGGCAATGCAGAATGCAAACAGTGAAAGAGATTAAGTTTGCTCATGGTTCATGGTAAATGTATCCTGCTCTTCTTAAGTGCATTCCATGGTACTGAGGACAAGTCAGGCAGAACTTGCAGACTTGCACAGAAATATAAAAAATGTAGATATATAATAGAAGGATAAGTTCATTAAGTGTCCGTGTTGAAAACAATTACTAATTGAGTGTGTATTGAAAAATATTTCCTGCTGGGTATTTTCTACAGTTAGAAGCTCTTCAGAATAAGGCAATATACTATTGAACAGGACAGTAAAAGCCTACTGATAAGTAGGCCCTACTTCACTTTCTCTTCAAAGGAAACTTCACAATATGAGCAAGAGCTTCAGGGACAACTGGAAAATCCATAGAAAACAGGAATTTCAGAGTTACAAGTGAAATAATCTCATTACTGAATATACTACTTTTCTTAATTAAAAAAAAAGCTCACTTTGGAACTCTTACATGATGACCTTCTGTTATTTCCATCAAGTAACATATTAATTATTATTTTTCCAGCTTTCTAAAGCACATGGAGCATTTGACAGAAGCAGATGAAGATGACTTGTAACATAAAGAGCTCCAGCACTACTAATTCCTATAGCTAGCTGCACACGTATAAATCTACTTGTACAATTCTTACTTTGTAGTTATGCCACAAACTGCCGAATAACATATTCCTTCCATCAAAAGATGGCACCTTTATAAGCATGTTCTCATATGAAGAGCTTTTCATACTTCTTAAGGGACACATTGGGAACAAGAACTAAAAGAAAAAGAAGCTTATCTTTTAACACGTTAGACATCCTCTATTAAATAACAAATCCACATCTCAATGCTCATGCGTACAGATACAATTTCCCTGTCACCAGCTCCACAGTTGCTATGTATGACTGGATGATGTATCTTAGCACAACAGATGATGTTCACCAGATCCTCGATGTCAATAACTAATGAAGGTATCAAGACATTTGCAAGAAGTAGGTAACTGAAAAATTCTATCCGACAAAAAATTCCATTAGTCTACTAGAAGGTGATTTGATTATACTGTTTTGGTAATGCACAGAATCAAACCAAGGGAAAAAGCCTGCTTCTCTGTGACAGGGGATCCAGAATATTTTAGAACAGATAAAGTTTTGCAAAATTTCCTACAAAAGCTCTTCTGAAATAAAGCAAAAAGTGACAAGTTAAAATATTCCTCCAGTGTTAGGAAGTGCGTAGAATTTTCCAAATTGAAGACACATCAGGTCCCAATAAATTACAAAATAAAATAGAAAAGAAAATGCTAATATTCAAGAGAAACATATGTTAGAACTCCAGTGATAGACAGCATATTCCTTTGGACAAGAAGGATCAATGACTAATTACAAAGACAAAAACCTGTCTATTGCTAATGGAGTCACAAAGATGAAGCCCCCCATCTGTGTCCAATAATAAAAATCAGCAGCCTCTCAAAAGCAATACAGCACTTCACTATACAACAGGTAATTTAGAATGGAAATACATCTTACAAGGACATTCCTCTTGATGGCTGGATTCTGCAGGACTGTCAGAAATACTAGCAGTTTCTTCAGTTGTTTTTCCTCTTATCCACGTTGCCAGAGAGTATGACTCAGAATTATCAGAGCAAGCCATTTCCAAAATATCACATAATGTATGACAGAGAAGGTTTTTCTGCTCCTCTTCTGAAAGATCAGAAACCTACATGAGTTCAATTGCTGCTCATCAATATCTTAAATAAGCTACTAGTATCTTCTTTACACATTAATTTTATCTAAATAATTGAGTTTATTACTTTCATCTTATTAATTATTAATGTTAATTGCTGCTCGACTACAGTGGACCAAAGAATTGCAAAGTTGTCTTTAGAAAAACATTTTAATATGATCTCTAATCCATTTCTTTCCTAGTAACAGATTTCAATCAAGTATTTATAAACCACAAAGTACTACAGAGGGTCACAGACCTCATAAATGGGAGTTTAGAGACATGCAGCATACATACTGTATAAAATGGCATAGGAGCACACTTAAAAAGTAACTGTAAAATTTTTTAAATACTTTGTACTAGGACATGCTTTGCAAATAATTAAAACAGTAAAAATAAAGAGATAAAAAGAGGTCTCAGTACCTGGACAGTCTCTCCAACTAGACTTTTCACTGGTAAAAAGCCTCTTCAGAAGGAATGCCTTTGTTTTCAAAGCATAATAAAATAATATTAAAATGCAAGTCAACACCAACTTTACAACTATGTCACGAGCTCTATACCAAAGCATTTTTGCATGTTATTAGAAGGGGTTCAAGCTGGTCACTGCTCAGTAGGAGATCCTGAGTCTGCACTGTTTATCCACTTCTCCCATTCAAAGGCAGCCTTGTACCTACATTCACCATTGAGTTTGAGCTTCAAGTACACTTCAGATAAACAGAATGTGTATTTACACAAACGCCTCCAGACTTACAGGGTTGTAGTAATGGAGGCAGAAACATTTCGCAATATGACTGATGAGTCGTACAAGACAACTCAAGTCACTAAGACAAACTGTTTTGGTAGTTAAAAAGTCCATCTGTTTTAACCATTGCAAGTCACAACTCACAGATCAAAGAAAATCTATGCATCTCCATATCCCTGCTTAGTTTTCCATCAACACTAACGTTGCAATTAAAAAAAAAAAAAAGAAAAAGAAAAGATATGCTCTAAGTTACAGAGAAGGTACGATGAAAGAAAACAGGCTTTGGAAAGCAGGGTCTCGGTCTTTCTAATTATTCTATTAGATGATGTTTCAGGTATTTCCAGCATCATGAAAATAGCTCCTTCAACTTTAACTTCTTCCCTGACAGACTGCCCCTGCTCTCCTGTCACAGGCCTTTAGTACATTTATTTTAGTAATTCATAGCAGCAGCAGACACTGCAAGATCTGTTTGATCCCTTCCTCCTTCCCTAGCTGGAACTCAGCTCACCTTCAAATTTCAAGGAAGTTGAACTACATATAAATCTGGAAAGACACTGCCTACAAGAACATTTGATATGGCAAAGACTTGGTACTGCCTTTAAGGAGCTGGCTGGTCCTATTCTTTACTCTCTCCACCCTCCCTAATTAAGACTTGCAATTCTAACATCAGAGACACCAGATGCTCTGTGTCTTGTTTTTAAGACCACAGAACTAAGCAGAGCCATATTACAGAGTGCAATTCATATTTTTTTTCCTCTGTCGTTTACAACCTAAACAAGTGATGCTCCTTCCTATGGTACAAGTTTTGTGGTGAAACTAGAATTTAGAGCGTCTGGAGGTAACTGTAACAGAGGTTTATGGTTATCCCATTATATACACACCCCAGAGACGCAAACAATTCCCTGATGTCAGTGTCTGACCTAGATACCTTCCAGTTCATGTCAAGATGCACTCTGCCACATGACTTTAATAAGTCAGTGGACAAGGCCTCAACTTGGTCCCAGACATAACTGCAGAGTTCGATGTGTGTAAAGAGTCAAAAGGTTGCCAGAAAAACAAACCCGGCCCATGACTCAGTGTCTGCCTGTCTCTGCAGGGAGCTGCTAAGAGAATGAAAAGCAATGGCAGAGCAGACAAACTGCTCTAGCAGAATGGATCCAGCCAACAGGCCATGTATCTGCACAGCAATCACATGGTCCCCAAAACAGCATTTCACAGAGTATGCACAGAGCCTACAAGATACACTCAACCAACTCTAATTTTTTTGGTTTCTTCTTCCATTGTATCTGAAGCACAAGAGGAATCCTAAGCAAGTACCCAGAACAAAATATATTCGCTTGACATACTTCAACTAACTAGAATTTTGAAAGCATAACATTTCTCCTCTTCTTACACAGCAAACCTTGTTAGGTTTGAAAACTGATTACTTCAAATATTTCTAATAGTTTGCTAAAGCAGCCATTGTCACACAGATTTCACCCTTCCTAAAGGCAACAAATTTGAGAGAAGAAAAAATTAGGATTACATTTGTATCTTCTCTTTTATGTCTCCCCTTTACCCTGCATTCCTCACTTCAGTGTTACCTCTGCTGGGATCAGCCTGCTACACTTCCTCAAAAAAAATCCACTTCTGCAAAATTAGAGTTCAAGACCAGCCCATCTCTGCCTTGTTACTGAGTTTTTTGTCTCTTCCAAACTATAATTAAGAAATCAAAAGACTGCAATATTTTCTGTATTTATTTTAGTTCCACATATAAATACAAAAGAGGAGATTTTGGGCTTACTAATTTTAAAATATTCCTATAATAAATATATCTTACCTGCACAGGTGCAATCACTGCACAAGGGCCACCTTCGAATTGTTCTAATGCAGTTGATTCAGATTCACTAAAGACAAATCCTGTCAGATGAAAAAAAGGCTACATTTAGTGAAATATGTAAACAAGCACGTTTATGTATGCTCCTTCCCTAACAGAAATGACACTTGATTTATTCACCTTTGAAGATAAAATAGCTTTTCAAGCCTTTTTCCTCCCCTATCATGCAACAGAATGAAGTTAAACTATCTGAAGAAAAGAAGTCATTTATACAGATGAAAGCACAGAAACGAATTATTTATCTCAGCAATGAAATCATGACCGCAAAGGGCTAACAGCTAGGGTTTAAAAACAAAACAAAACACCAGAATGATTTTTAATAGATAAACTGACACTAGGGCACATACGGCTAGATACTCAAATCATAGTTTTTACTTTATTATGGTTTATTTCATATAAATCAATACAAATTTGTTTGCAAGCAATAACAATTTGTCTCACATGTAAAAATACTAATCGTCTTTGAGCTTTCACCATGCCCAATACACTTCTATTCCCTATGAAGGGTACAGTGTATCTCCTACTGATCTCATTTTGGCCTATCAGTGCTTCCTATTAAGACTGAAATACACTGAGTAACCCAAATATTCACTTACAACCACTGAGGCAAGCCTCCTAATGGTGTTCTTTCACAAAAGATATGCTATAATCCCTAAGATGCAAGACTGCCTATTTTCCCCCTCCACCTTTAACGTATTTCTATTTCAGAACTATCTCACAGTCACATAATAGAGCAAACGCTGGAGCAATCACTGAAAAATTTTTTGTTACCACCTTGTCCTTAAACTTATCTTCAAGATATGCCAATTCATAGCTTGCATTTCTTGTGGATAAATGCATATACATGGACAATTACCTTGATGAAGCTGACACTTTGCATCTTACCCACAGTGAAAGATATTTTCCATTATCCTTAAGTGCCAATACAATCATGCTGAAGCGACTCCAGTTCAATGTGATCTAGAAACCGTGCAACTGTGACCAGTAACCAATGAGCACGCGCAAGCAAGTGAGGGAAAAAGGATACACATGCATATTTTCTCAGTAGCATCAGTCTCAGTGGAAACAAGATCCAATGTTTCTTTCCCACTGTTTCCCCCTTTCCCAATTCCGTAACATTACCTGCTGCTATATCAAAAGCATCCCTAACTCCTGGATGCGAGTTTGACCTGGGGAAATGTATAATCCCCCAGTGCAGACTTCCACACTACTGAAGGATAGGTCAATCAGCCCAGTCAGCACAAGAGAGGGCTACCACATGTTTTCTAGACCATATGTTTCATCATAGAAATGAGATTTGTTCAACAACACTGTGATTTTTTTTTTTTTTTTTGAAGATCAATGTAGCCACAGTTCTTTAAAAAAAAAAAAAAAAAAAAAAGGTTTTCTCCTGTATTTGACAGCAGGACTCCAGGGTTGTGGTTTTTTTAACTGAACGTGCAAATGTGTACCACCAAGATGTATTTATATCCAAAATCCAGATATACATCATGCCTACAGACATAGAACCCCCTAAAGCAGCAACAAAGCTCCAGTAATCCATACTTCAACCAAAGTCTGCTCTTACGGATGTTTGCCTCCCCTGTTAACATGCCCTAATAATAAATACCACCAGTCCTTTAAACTTTCCGAATTAGTTTGTGCAGCCTTAGCCATGTTAAAAGGTAAGTCTTCCTCTACTTTGAAGCATGACTGCATGCCATCTAATCACACTGCAATAACAGGGCTTTTAGTTGTTTTAATGATTTAGCCATGGCAGACAAACAACATACTTGGATGTGGTACCATTAAACCCCACTTAAGAAATCTTGAATTTGTTTCACATTCTTCAGGCTCCATAGAGAAAGCATGAACTGTCTCAGCTTAACCCTGCCCTGCTTTTCAAAACTGCTTCCTAAAAATAAAGAAAATCGAGTGTGATCCACCAAAGTGAATACAAATTTCAGACAGACAACGCAAAATCTATATTATGCAAATTTGACAGAATAGAACCATAGGAAAAAACTCCATATATAATATCTAATGAAACGCCTAATTTCTTTTTACCTAATTGCTGGTTAATGCTTAATAAACATCAAGGTTCTAAAAACTGTTGATCAAGAAAGACAAAAATAGGCTTTTTGCTCTTGCTCTCTTTTAGAGCTTCCACAAAACCTGAAGTCAGTTCAGGTACAATTTCAGCAAACAGCAGCCTCAAGTCCAGCTGGGTTCAAGTCTACCTCAGCCTGCAACTGCATGCACTTACCTTCTTTGCCTTCCAAAATAATCATATTTTGGGCAATCCCTGTCAACACCCAGAAACCCCACACTCTTCCTTATGATTTGTAGGACTGACATGGCCACTCTCTAAGATACCGAGACCAGCATCTCTGATGCAAACTAATTACTGCTTACTCTCCCTCTTAACCAGCCATATCTAGCATACAGCTCTTCTCACTCAAGATAATATTTCAGGAACAAAAAGGATGTTGTTGTTTTTCGTTTTGTGGGGTATTTTTTAAGCTGCTTGCGATCCATTTGTAAAATTATCATTCTTTACCTGTAAGAGACACTAAACGCTACACTGATCCCATTTTTTCAATACCAATCCTGCTCTACTGCTTCAACTTCTCTGTCGGGCAGAGGAGTGGATCTAGATTCCTATTGCTAATCAGTATATTGCTTAATATTTTCAGTTATGGTGACTATAATATTCCCAAATCTGTCTATATATCATTTGCCTACTATCAATCGCACAAAACAAAGTTTTATTCTTATTTCCTCAAATCTTAGCATTTACCTTGACCTACTTTTTTTTCCCCTTCCACCTACTTCTTAGCTTTTCTACATATATTTTGCCAAAATTAATTTATGACTTAGTTACCTACTCTTGTCTTTCATCTAATAGTCCACATCACGGTCCAAAGTACTACAAAAAAGATTTGTTGTTTTTCTGTGAGCACCCATCACTTTCCTGCACCTATGTCTAAAAAACACTTTTTTTTTTTACATTAGTACACTGTTATTTTACAGAGGATGCTGTATACCGCCAGTGTTTCCACTCTGTGGAAGAATCAATTGTAGCTGAAAGACACAAGGGGAGTAGCTAAAAAGTGTGTGACATTAACCACATGAGAAACCAAACCAAAACAAACTTGCTCAAACTCTGACCCCATCTAGCTACAAAGACGCTCCCACCTGGGACTGCGTCCAGTTCTGGAGTCCTCAACATAGAAAGGACATGGAACTGTTGGAACAGGTCCAGCGCAGGGCCACCAAGATGATTAGAGGGATGGAGCACCTCTGCTGTGAGGACAGGCTGAGGGAGCTGGGGCTGTTCAGCCTGGAGAAGAGAAGGCTCCGGGGAGACCTGAGAGCAGCCTTCCAGGATCTGAAGGGAGCTCCAGGAGAGCTCGGGAGGGACTCTTGGTCGGGAAGTGTAGTGACAGGATGAGGGGTAATGGTTTTAAATTGGAAGAGGGGAGATTTAGATTAGATCTTTGGAAGAAGCTCTTTCCTGTGAGGGTGGTGAGGCACTGGAACAGGTTGCCCAGGGAAGTTGTTGATGCCCCATCCCTGGAGGGGTTCAAGGCCAGGCTGGATGGGGCTTGGAGTAACCTGCTCTAGGGAGAGGTGTCCCTGCCCAGGGCAGGGGGGTTGGAACGTGATGATCTTTAAGATCCCTTCCAACTCTGACCATTCTATGATTCTATGCTGTGCGATTCATTGTTTTTGTCCCTTTCTCTGCCAAGCCAGCCTCTCACCATGCAACAGGGCTGCTTTTTTGGGATACAAGAACTGCCTGGCAGAAACACCAGAATAATCCATTATTATTCAAGTACAGGGTTTACAGCACATCTTAAAGTTTCATCCCTTCTCTAGAGCTGGGTGTAGAAAGATAAGACACACTTTGCATATGGCTTTGGGTTTTCAAATTGTATTTCTGTAGTAATGAAAATGAAATTTCTGAAATTTTCTGTGAGGAAAAAACCCAACCAAACAAGACAACTGTTTCCCACAGTCCACTTAATGGGTTGTGGATAAAGAGCTGTGAAGTCCTGGAATGGTTTGAGGAAAGTACCCAAATTACCTGGCAGGCTACCACTAAACTGGGCAACAAGAAGTTGCCAGGAAACAAGGTAAAATGCCTTTTTTTCCACACCTTTGTGAAAAAAAAGACAGCTCTGTAAAACATCTGAATTTTGCCTGAACTTCTGAATCTGCACCCTGGTAAGAGCCTTCTATTGGAGCACCCCTCAAGACCTTCCATATTCTTTAGGTCTGTCTGCAGTACTTTTTTGTTTGAAGACCTCAATAATTTTTCCACACAATGTGCAAATTCCTAACTTCCTAATTTTTACAGATGCCTTGAAAGCAGTCCCCAGACCATGACTCGGAGACCACTCTTGAAGGTTTACTTTGCTAAAGGTGACCAGCATTGGTAAAGCAGAGGTTTCAAAAGCAGTTCCACCCAAATATTTTAGAGGCACCAAGTACACAGCAGGTGTAATGACCTCCGGCTGTTGACATAATCCACACTTGTCTATACCCTAACTGGGAATACTAAATGAAAAATGTGTTTCTTCCTGACAAACTGTTTGCATTGAGCAATACCCTACTTCAAATTGCTACTTCTACTTAAGCCTTTGAAGAGTGGCAAGTGTATTCCTTTTGCTCAAAATGTATCTGCTTGTCTGCTAAAAATACTATTTCCTAGTAACCCTGACTTGATCGTGGTCTAACCACTACAGCTCCTGTGACTTAATATTACAAGCTCCTCAATCAAGAATGCCATAAAAGCCAATCTGGTAATGTTTAAATGTACTAGATCAGAAACAGAGTTTCAGGCACATAAAAAAAAAAAAAGGAAACCTGGAAAGAACAGGTGAGAAAGAAAAGGAAAGTTATCAATCATTTGCTCAGCTCTCAAGCTGGAAGAAGATACAGACAAAGCAGACATTTTTAACACTGAATGTTACGCATAGATACAAACTGTAGTATTAATACCTTCATGTTATTCTTTTGAAGTTAAACTGTAATTTAAAAAGAATGTCCTATACCTTTCTTTCCAAAGACCAGGGAGAAAACAGCTTAGGTAATTCTAAAAGGATGCCACACTCCAACCTGCCAGACATTCAGAGCTGTGTAGACCCGATGCCACATGCCTTAGGGCTGATCTGAAAAGCAGCTTTACGAATAGAATTTGTCTTTTGGATCAATGAAGAAAATCACTCCTAACATTGAAATGTTTCTTCAGAGTTCAGTCCTACTCCTAACTCCTTCCCAAGTCATCACATCTATGCCAGGAAACACTAAAACACAGGCTGAGCCTTTGCATTACACCCCTCTGGGTCCACTTTGGGGATTCTGGTAAATGGGTGTCCTGGTTTGGGGTAAAATGAACCAATTTTCTGTTTTACAATTTCACTTTCTTAGCTGGGCCTCTTCTATCCAACTAAACTCTGAAATTAACAGCACACTGCTCAGAGAAACTGTTTCGTCTCACAGTGATAAGACCCAATTATATCAAGGAATGGTATGCAGACAGGCCCTTGTTTATCCTCATTGCTGGAACAACCAAGGTCAGGTAATTTTGTTATTCTGCCCGTTGGAGGGTCGGAAGCGGAAGCATNTGGCTATCTGATCTTCGGTTCTGATTTGCTCAGAACCACGACAATGGGACACACAAAGTTCAAACTGCAAATTCTGCTGCAATCATAGAGGGGAAAAAAGGTCTATTTAAAAAACCACCACACCACAAAAAAACTCCAACCAAACTGCAACAGCTTTGCAGAGAGGCCTTTGTTAAGTCAGGAATCAAAACAATATATTTAAAGCTGCCAATGCAGCAAACTGAGGGAATTACTGTCCCTAACTTCAACCAGCACATCCACATCAGCTGGATCAGTTCTGGTCACTGCCCACAGATCAGCCTGTCTTCAGTTTTGACCAAACAAATACGATGGCTAACAAGCTCCATGCATTCCCAGAATGTTGCTATCTTTATTGAGAACTGACTGGCATGAGTCTTATATTCCTCAACACTCTCCATGCTCTCTACACGTAAATTATAGCTCTTGACTTCTAGAGGGTTTGAGAAAGGATCAGACAACATCCAGATAGCATCCCAAACACTTACTGGTGTTGACACTATACTCTAAAAAACCCACACCAAGCCACAAAACAACCCCAACACCAAACCAGTTAGTTAAGCAAGTATCATTTATGCTTTGATATTTTCTGCACATGTGATACGAAACAAGGACCAATCTTTTTAAAAAGTGAAGGAACAGAGAATACTAAGAAAGTACTTTTTTTTAAGCTAACTTTGCCCTGGGACCTGAAGGCCTTTTTTATTTTTTATTTTCTTTTTTAATCTATAAATTCCACTACCATTTGTGAACCTAATCCAGGATGTTGTTATTATAATCTTCCGAACCACTACTAGAACTCTTCAAAGGGCATAGTAAACTATAGAGAAAGCTATTATTCCCTTCTTTCAGCCAGGACAGGTGCACAGTCTGATTTCTTGCCTATCATTTTTACCAGCAAGTCTCTGTACTACAGCTTGCAACTTCAGTTTTGAAAGAATACCTGAAAATCTCCATCAAGAAGAAATTATGTGCAGGCTGCATCATTTAAATACGGAAAAAACATCTTAGAAATAGTCCACGTTTCATGGTTATTGCTTTATTAATGCGTTTTACCACCTGCCACATCTGAAAGCTGGCACGCACCTGCTTCAATTACCAAAGAAATAGCTTAAAAAAAAATCTGTGGGTCTCTGTCCCAAGCCTGTCCCCACTTTTGGTTTTGTAAAACAATGGTGTGAGACCCTGTTGAAATTTAAGAAATACATTTGCTGCCCTACACCTTTACGTTCCTTTGAAGATCTGTGACAGGAGGCGACCGAACTGTGAAAAAAAGAATTATTTAGCAAGTAAAACTGCTGCATCATTTCCCTCACGGGCCACCGGCTGGGTTGCCGGGGACAGGGGCACAGCGTCGCCAGACGCTGCCGCCGCCGACCTCCCCTCACGGACAGAGGGACAGGAGCGGACAGACGGCGCCCAGCCCGCCGGGGGCAGTGCGGGGGGGTGCGGGCAGGTGGGCCCGGGGCGGCCTGAGGGGGTGTGCAGGAGGCAGGTGGGCCCGGGGCGGCCTGACGGGGTGTGCGGGAGGCAGGTGGGCCCGGGGCGGCCTGACGGGGTGTGCGGGAGACAGGTGNGAGGGGGTGTGCAGGAGGCAGGTGGGCCCGGGGCGGCCTGAGGGAGGGAGAAAGGGAGGGAGGCAGGGGGTTCCGGGGCGGCCTGACGGGGTGTACGGGAAGCAGGTGGGCCCGAGGCGGCCTGAGGGAGGCCCCCCGGGCACGGACGCCGGGCGGGGTAAGCGGCGAGCGGGGCAGGGCGCACACAAGTACCTTGCGCCCAGCGGTAGAAGATGGTGTCGGCCAGCCCGCGGGGCCCGGCCTTCTCGCCCCACACCAGGCGGACAAG
>VXBW01008237.1:266572-312029 GCA_013400375.1 Thinocorus orbignyianus
TGGGGTTGAGTTGAGTTGAGGTTGAGTTGAGGTTGAGTTGAGTTGAGGTTGAGTTCAGGTTGAGTTTAGGTTGGGGTTGAGTTGGGTTTGAGTTGAGTTGAGGTTGAGTTGAATTGAGTTGTTGGGCTGTGCACTATCTGATTGTTGTTCCCTGAGGACACTCAGGGGGAAACCCAGGGAGAGCACACAGCCACAGGGTGGTACCGAAGGTGGCCTTTTAATTCTTAACAAGAAGCAGACAGTAGTCAGCATAGAGACTCCTGATCGTGGCTGATTTTCTTAGACTATTTAGGAGTAGTGATAGATTAATATCTCTCATGCACTTGAACAAATTCAGATCTGCAAAATAAATTTGGTTTATGTAATTTAGTAAAGTTTTTTTTAGTAGATAATTCTAGAATAAAGACTGGGTATTTTTATAAGAATAATTAGCATTCAAATGGGAATTCTTCATGGAGATTTTGTGGTCGACATTGTGCACAAGATTCATTTAGACTTTATTAAACAAAATTCTTCAGAAGTATGGTAAATGTTACCACTGCCAGAATTAAATTAAAACTAAAAAATAGTTTCAATCTAGAGGTTTTCTGTGTGAAACTGCATTGTGTACGTGTTTTGATTTAACCCCAGCCGGCTGCCAGAACCACACTGCCACTCACACTCTGCCTAGAAGGGCAGAGAGAAGAGAGGGAGAAGGAGGGGAAAGGGAGAGGAAAGAACCTCTTGGTCTGAGATAAAGGCATTTTAATAGAACAGAAAAGAACAATAACAACAGTAATAATCCCACAAGTCACTCTCACCACCCAGTGAATGGGCAGCTTCCCAAGCGCTGGCCATGGATTGCCTCTCGCCAGCCAACCCCCATTTGTAAACCAAGCATGACCTCTGTGGCATGGAATATTCCATTAGCCATCCTTTTGTTCTGTTCATGCTGCTTCTCAGCTTCTGTGGGAAGCTGAAGAGGGTTTGTGAAAAGTATAAGCATTGCTTAGCAACAACTGAAACAATCTGTATTATTGACAGTACTTTCACAGCGATCACTAGAAAGAAAACTCCCAGCTGAAACCAGGACGAGCTGCTACTTGGAGTTCTTCATGAGGAGTATGGATGGAATTCAGCTGGAATATTGTGTTGGCCCACTTCACCATACACTTAATACTTTTATGGAGACTGAACATATATGGAGACTGTTACATGTGCAGTCATTCTGAATTAAATATGAAAATAGGCAACGTCAAGGTATTTGCAAGCTTTCTGACCTGTCATACCACCAATTGATCAGAAGATGGTGTGCTTGTACTTCTAATTTTTAAGCATTTTCAAATAGTTGCAGAGTTAAGAGTTTTCTGAATAATTACTTCAATTATTCAATTGAAAGCATCAGTTTCCTTCAGTATTGATTAACAGAATGGATTCTGGATTTGCATAAATATTGCTTATAATGGAAGCTTTTTGATTTTCCCCATAAAGAAAGAATAACTCTAAATAAGTAGAAAGAATTTAATTAGGATTAAAGGCATTATTAGTTACAAGTGGCCCAGACAAGCCTAGTTGGACACAACTGGGCTAATAACTTGTGCAGTAACTTCTGTCATTAATTGTGGAGCAATTAGCAGTGCCAATGCAGAAAAGAAAAAAAGAGCTTGTAATGCAGTTAGATTTTTAAAAGGCATGTAAAATCATCAATTTCAGTAATGTGAACTGTGTTTCAAACTGTAAAGTTATTTGTAACAAAGACTGAATTTTTTTATTTCAATAAAGCTGAATTGAAATGTATTAATTGCACTGAAATGTTAAAAGAATTAAATGCTCATAATTTAGTCAAAATTTGATGGGAAAGTTCCAATTATGCAAAAGGACTTGTTTGCTGCAGGAAATTCCATCAAAATATTTAGACCAGGTTTACTTTGAGAAGTTGGTTGGTTGGTTTACTGGGGAAGGTTTGTTTTGAAGCAGATGGTGTATCGGAAGAATTCAGAAGGAAGAGGTTGTTCAGTTTCCTGATAGGAGAAAATGAAGATACACGGGAAATGGTCTGTGCCAAAGGGACAGGAACCTCATTCTCCAAGTGTGGCAATCAAAGTCATTTGTAAATGTAAGTGTCTTGCTCTATAAATTATTTTTCTTACTTTCTGAGACTTTCTGTTTCAAACTCCTCTTTTCTAGAAGCCTGACACAGTGGTATTCTTCCCTTTATGTTTGCATGTCCTTTTAATCTACGGTACTTATGTCTAATGTCACTTGCCTTTTGTTTAATTTTCCATGCTTAACCATTGTTTTGTCTCCTTAAGTATTAATATAAATTTTATTGCTTTTTTATTCTTGGAATGATCTATTTCTTTCTGTATGACATCTTGTCCTTCAGATCTGTTATGAAAAGTTATTATTTAATCTCTTTTCACAGAGGTAGCTGAAAATCCCATCTGCTTTCGTACTGATACCCTTTCTGCAAGGCTGTGAGTTCCTTGGGCTTGTGACACTTTGGTTTCTGCAATACGTTCTGCAAAAGGATCACATACTTGTGACATTTCAAGAATACAGAAGAAAGAATGGAAGGGCAAGAGACTGACAGGGAACCATGGTGGGAACAATGATTTGTGAACAATCAGACCTCAGAGGAGGTGGTGGGCAGTACCGAGAAAAGCACCCATCAGATGAGAAACCTTAGGGAAGGGGAGGTTATGAGTAAGGTACTGTAACTTCAGAACTGATTTGAGATGTGTCTTCTCTTTCATCCGATGTGATGTTGATTTGTTCTGAGATTAATTCCTACTTCCTCTTTAGAGAATGTTATCATCCTACCACAATAAATCATAGGATTTTATACATTATTATAGCTTATGTATAGCTTATTGTATAGACCCTATGTGTGTGAATCACACACTCACACTCAACATGCAACCAGTGGTTCCTTCAGATCATTGAACTAGACTTTAACGTATTTGAATAAAAATTCTTTGGCCACTGGAGGGTGTTGTAGCTTTTAGAATAGCTAGAATGATGCTATTTAGTTAACTAAATTCAGTGAAAAAATCGTTGGCACAATCCTGTGTTGAAGAAATTAAGGGTCAGGGAGCTTTTCTGATTTATAACAGCAGAACATCTGCTTTGGAGCACACAAAGTGAAGGTTTTCAAATGTATGGTTTTCCACAACAACTGTGGCTTATCCCTGTTTCACACTCTGTTGGCTTTTTTATTGACAACTTCCACTCTTGAACATATAAACTACTTTATGCTTTTTTTTTTCCTTTTAGATGTCTCAACATACAAGATTATGCTCACACTTTTTTGTTTGCTTTCCTTTGTCTTACTTTCTTTGTAATGAAATAATAAAGACTAATCAAATCTAATACCCTTTCTTCTGTCATTCTAAATAGCAATTGATAGGTATCAAAGCTCCAAGAGATGATTGTGATTTAGAACTGTCTATATGAATTAGGAACATTGCCTCAATACCACATTTCTGTCTCAGTTAAAAACTTTGTAGATGAATACGACAACTTCCTCAATACCACTTCCTTTTTTTAGTTAAAACAAACTATTCCCAAGATAAAATACTTCGAATGATTTGTAGTCTTTATAGCAGGGACCATAACTGCGAAGTACTAGAAAGGGTTTTCCTCAGAGTTTTACCATCCGATGGAAAGAAGTATGTTACACAGTTTTGTACAAATTCAGTTTTCTTTGGGTTTTATTAGCTATTAATTCCAGGAATGTTTGAGTATATTGAAAGGTAGCTATTTTTCTCTTCTGACTTCCCTCTGCCCCCTTGGAACGTGCTAAATAGCTTCATGTGTCACATGATCTTAGAAAATGTTCTTAGTGAGATCCTACCTTTGAGTAGCTGTGGGTTCTAAGCACAGTACAGTGTCTGCCCACCCATCAGGGTAATTATCTCTTCGGTCTTCTTGTTTTATTGTCTCTTATGCCATTCTTACTACCTCTTGTGCAAGTCATATATGCTCGTTCTCCTGTGAACCTTTCCATAGCCTCACGCTTTTACCCAGCACTCTGTAGCCTCTTGACAGTCATGACTCTCCACCACCACCACCATCATCGTTATATTTCCAGCACCACATGGCCACTGTAATCCTCCCATCATATGTTAGCTCTTGCAGCTTCGTGTGGCTATTGTGTGCTCCTCCACCCTTGTGTTTCTATCTGCTGTCCATGCTCAATACTTGGCATACCTTGTTTTTAATACAGTATAATAGAATCTAATACTCAGGAGATTTAGATCCCCAAAGCCACATTTATTCATTTGTATCCAGTAGGTTTTCTGTTGCTAAATCCATCTTTCAGATGAGAAGAAACTAATGACATACAGTCATTCAGGCAGAAAGTCTCTATAACTGTGCTTGGGGTTTTTTTTCTCTAATTTGGACAGGCAGTCAAAGCAATCACAATTACAGTGACTGTGTGAAAGGACAGTAATTGCCTAGGCAAATTAGGTGCACAATTGAGAGCATTTTTTTCCTGAAGATTTATGCTTAAAAGTATTTAGTCCTTTCCATACAATTAGAGAGGATGACAGTCCTCTAGCAAAATTCAAAAGTATTCAATGAAGTACCACGTACTTATTTATCAGCTATAGATTCCGCTGAATATGTTTCTGCTCTTTATCTCCTGCTCCAAACTGCCTCTCGACTCTGGTACTGTGTTGCTGCAATTATACTTCCGTGTAGTGGCAACTAATACGTTGGTAATACATATACGTCTATGTAATGCATATACACATATGCCTCTTGGAATGATAATTTATGACATTTAAATTGCAATTATTAAGTTTAGTAAAAAACTTAAATAAAGAACATTAAGTAAAACACTTTAAGAACACATTTAAAGACAGCAGAAATCTGTTCTCCCAGTTAAATCATTTCCACTATTTGATTGCTAATGATTTTGGGTCCAAAACATTTGAAAGGGTCAAATGTCTCTTCAGCTGTGAAATTCTGCTTGTTCTGCCTCACAGCAAAACAAAATTTTGCCAGACAGTTAAAATGTAATTACTGCAAAGCTGTCCAAAAGTAAGGGAAGTTTTAGCCCAGTTTTGTTTTAAAAATATATGAACTCCTGAGAAGTAAGGCTAAGAAGAAAACTGCTCTTTCAGCACAACAGTGGGACTGCTGCTAACACCACTGTTAAGCAAAAGTAATCAGCGGATAAATTTAGAGTATGATGGCAACTCTCATTTTAGGATGGCTGGCTGTGGAAAACAGAGGAGACAGTCTGATATTGAAGCACCTTGTTGAGTCAATAGAAGCGGGTGAAGTTGAAACGCTTGTTACTAAATTGTGTGAAACTGGTAGTGTCAGAGCCTGTTCTGCAGTGTGACATATGGTACCTCCTTGCATCGGGTTCTACAAGACGCAGCATTATGTGAAGTGCGTATGGATGGGTTTCAAAACCCTTTCGTCTCTCCTATCACCTCACCACTTTTTTTTTGTTCTAAAAATTAGTGTAAGCTGTTAGCATTATTATATTTTCAGCAACATCACTTATGTACAGAGAAATCCTAGGGCAGCTTCCCTCTCCTCTGTCTTCAATAGCTGCATTCTGGAGCTGTGCAACTGGAAGCAAAGCTCAGGAGCTTGTCAGGAGCTGTGAATGTAAGTTTGCACTACGATGAATCACATGGCGGCACAGGCATATTTTTGGCTGGCACCTTTTTCACATGACATTGAAAAGAAAAATCAATGTGCGCCTTAATGTGGCAAAAATTTCCACAAGCTTTGTGTATTTTGGTGAAGAAATTTGTTCAATTCTGGCAATTGGCGGGCAGGATGTACACCCTAAATCTTACACCCACATTTGCATGAGAAGTTGCGACACTGACAGAGCAAATGAAAATCCTGACTTCTTTTTTTTGAGTTTCAGAGGGCATTGTGTTTGCAGTAAGCAGAGCCTTTGGGGACAGAGAAGTTTCCTCACAAAACTTCGGAAGAAAATGCAAGGCCAGCAGTGAGCTGGTTATGGCTTAGCAGATTTCTGGATTTTGCGGTTTTTTTTCTAGTTTGTACCAGTTGGAAACAGCTGCCAAGCAATTGATTCCTGTGTACTCTGGCCACTCCTTGTCTGTGGTAACTGCCATCCTCTGTGCAATGTGGTCTGGGAGGGACATCAGCCTTCATCCTATGACAAGACAACTCGCTGAGTGAATAAGGTGAGAGCAATGGATATTGTGTGCCTTAAATTTAGCAAGGTCTTTAGCACTCTGTCTGGTGTTCTTACAGCCAAACTGGTGAGCTATGAACTGGATGGGTAGATAGTAATATGGGTGGAAAATTATCTCAACCATTGAGTTCTAAGGGCAGCGTTCACTAGTGCAAAGCTGGCAGCTGCTCAGACATTGATGCTGATCGTGTTTAGCTTCAGTAACAAGTTGGGTGACTGGACAGGGCGTATCCTTGGCAAGCTTGTAGGTTGTATGAATTGGGAAGGGTGGTCAGTATGCTGACGGGCAGAGCTGCTGTTTGAGGGAGTTTGCCAGGCCCCAGAAATGGGCTTTTCTCTCACATAAACTTCCTAAGAACTGCATTCACCTTCTTGTTGCAGATAATCACGTCATGTAATTGCTTGCACACAATAGTGGTGATCCTTTTGAAACCCAGACTTTTTGCTTCTCCTGGTCTAACCGGAGGGCTTTTCTGTCACTTCTGATTTCCAGGCTAACTGTACTAATTATTACCATCATCATGGTTATGTGTGTTCCTGTTGCTGAGAAAAGTTTATTAGTGTTTTTTGAAGGCTCATCTTCAGTGGAGAGGTGGAGTCATTTTACTGAAGCTGAACTGTCTAACTGTGAGTTAGCAACTGTGTACAGAGATAGTTTAAGCTATGTATTGAGTGCTTTGATTAACAGCTTAGCAGTTTCCTACTTGAACTGGAGTTTCTTTGTGCCTTCCCACCCTATTACTAGCTAGAAATTTAACAGGCTTTGAGATTTCCCCCTCTGACAGTCCAGTATGTGAAACCTTAAAAAAGAAAGCTTTGTGTGTAGGTAGTAATCAGGTACAGAGTCGTCTTTGTTCCCTCAGACTAATGCTGCAAAGAAGAAAAGCACCAAGATAACAGCCGTGTGGAATGTATAATCAAGTCTAAAGTCTGCTTTCAAATAGGTTGACTGTTGCCCGTGGATAATTGATCTGTTTCTAGCCTTTCTTGGTTTTCTCTGTGGTAATGTTTTTTTCCCCAAAAGTTTTATATATCTTGTATCAAATAATTTTATTCAGAAATAAATGGTAGTTATATAGACATCATAGCCTTACAATGGGATTAAATACAGAGACAGTTCTGGGTAAAGATGTATAAATCATAACAGTGTACTCCATCAGCTTCCATTTTTATGCCCATAAGATGAGGCATTAAGTACACTTTTTACCTTGTAAAATGAAGAAAGGAAAACAATAAGAATTTATTGCACCAAATAAACAAAAGGAGAGATAGAGGGAATAGAATTTAAGAAATAATGTGCTAACTTAAAACAATCCAGGGATGAATATTAAATATATACACTATATATCTAAAGCCATTCAGTGTAATAAATAACATGGGAAAAACACTGTAAATCATAGGACCTAGTTCAGTCTCTACACATTGTTGTTTTATGTCAGATCGATGAGGCCTTATAGGAGACTATGGAGGGTTTTTTTACAGTGCATTCCTTTGAACTGGGTTTGTGTAGGTAAAAACTATGAAGTAATAATGTGCCAAGTGTTTCCCACGTTGCCAAATGTTATTAGCTACCTTGATCTTCGCCTATAGATCTTGCTATAGCTTAGTCTTTTGCTCTCTTTGAGCTTCTTAATAGGCATGGTCTGCAGTATTTGATTTCCCTGCTTGACTCTAAGTTTTGATATCTCAAAATGAATGTTTTAGATTAGTGAAAAGAATTAGGATCCAGTGCAAAAATTTGTTATTCACATGTTGGTCTGTGTCAGGTCTGGAAGCAGCATCTCCTGCAGCATGTTTTCAGAATATTTTTGAAGTAAAATTTAAAATATATTTTCAAGGTATTTTCAATAAACACCTTTTACCAGTAAGTTTTTCATAAGCAAAGATATCCACTAACTGTGCACGGTAAAGAAATACAGTAGTGCTAACTCATGTAATCAGAATCTTAAGTCCAAAGAGGCCTAAATGGTTTTGAAAGGCTGCTGTTTTTCTGTACTTACATATGACTTGTCAACAAAATTTTGTGTTATAGAGCATTTTTCAGCTACCAAAGTGAAACAGCTTTCAGAGGGGAATTTTTTAAATAAAGGACATGGGTCTTATATATTCTTTTTTTTGTAACAGTTACCCAAACACCAGTAGTATTTCCCTAGATAGAAAAAGGGCTCTTTACTGTTTCAGAATAAAAGATATAAAAAGCTTGGGTAGGATGGCGTTGGAAATGTTTTGATGTTGGATGCCAAGTACATCATTGAAGTTGTCTTCAATGCCTGCCCAAATTTCTGTAAGTATGAAACTTGGCACGAATGCCAGTGCCAGACCTTCAACCTTGTGTCAGCTTAAGGATCTGACAGAGAATTGCTAGATGCTCTTCTAGCAGCTCACCTGGAGCCCTGAAGGCAACAGAAACTCTGCTTGGTCTTTTGAAATATGAATTTCTTTCCCAGTATCTCAGTATGGATTCTCAGTATTGAATGCCATCTTCATCTATGGAGGCTTTGGATGCATATGCTTCCTCAGGGTCACCAACAGTTGAACTATGGGAGATGTGCTTTTTTTCACATCCCAAGCTGACTGAGAAGCTTTACCAAAATTATTGCCTGCTTGATGTATCCAGCTCCATCTAAAGTGTTCAAAAGCTTCTCAAAGCCATACTGTTATGTCATGCATAAAAGCAAAAACTTGGAAATCAGTCACCCAAGACATGTAATCACCCTAAAGTGGTTAATAACTGCCAATGTCTGGTTTCAAGCCAGAGAAAGCAATAGGCTGCACAGCGTTGGCTTCTTCAGGCATCTGTATCATGCATATTTCTAATGCAAAAATTGGTAAAGGGCATAAGGTACACTGAAAAATACATTCCTCATTACACCTAATTTTTCTGTTTCTTACTAGATCTAAGAGAAACAGTTACGTAACTGTGAAAGGGAAAGAATCTTTATTCCAATTAAAAGGAGTTGAAATTGTTTCATATTGAAGGAGAGAATAGAATTAAGTTGGTCAAAGGATACCTATTTCATCAAAGAAGAAAATAGCTGTAAGATTCAAGGTACCTTCAAAAGTGGGGAAAGAAATGCAAAAAACCTGAAAATCGTATTAACATCTTGTTTGGGAAAAAAAACAAAACCAAACCAGTTACTAGTATAAAGGTAAACTATTTGTAGGTTAAGTAAAAACATTCATTCCATGTATCCTGTTAATGTTTTTAACTGTATTATCTGTTCTAGAGATCGTGCTTCTTTGCATTTTGTCTCAGCCTGGCTTAAGTGTGATTCAAGTCTAACAAGGCACTCCTCATCCAAGCCTGTACAGGATCTATGCAGCAGGGCCATTTGTCACCTTACCAAGTGCCCTGGATGCCCAGGACATCCTCCGCAGTGGCTGAAGTCTGCCGACTGGTTCCCTGTGTTCCCTCTGCAGTAGACATGCAGAGAGCAGGCACCACAAATGTCAAGGGAAGCAGAAGTCTTTTCCAGTGACTGTTCATGATACTGAAGGGTCTCTGACATGCACAAAAGTACTGCTGTGCGAGCTGGAAGGTAAAGATTTTAAGTGTCTCTTTTTATCACTTCTGTTTAACTTGAATTCCTGAAGAAACAAACCGTATGTAATTATTCTTTTGGTCTGTCCGTACATCTTTCTTTTCAACTATCCCAAAAACTTTCTGAATCCTAGAAACTAATTTCAAGGGCAGGGTGGATCTGAGATCATAATGGCAATGAATTTTGAGAAGTTTTGTGAAAATTAGTATTTGAACACAGATTTCCTTCTTTGTGGAAAAGACAAAGAGAACTTGGATCCGTAAGTGCATGTAGAACTGCTGCGTGCCCTGAAAACAGGAGTGGCTGCTCAGGTACCATGCCTGTGATACCAGCTGGGCATCACAACTTTTGCCCAAACACGGGAGCTGTAGCAAACAACTCTGTGAGGGAGAAAAGGGCTCCTTGATTCTGTTGGTCATGAAAAGATATTTATGTCATATAATTCTTGTTCTATTTCAATGTAAAAATGTTTATGATCACAACTGAAAATATTGATAGAATCAGGCACATAGATTTATTCCTATGTTTTTTTGTTGTTGTTGTTCACAAGTCATATGTTGTCTTCCACAAGAAAATAATCTAATTTTTAAAGGTGCTTTTTGGTCTGGAAAAAATTGATCTTTTTTTTGTTTCTAATCATGGCAAACAATTAAACTTATTTCAAATACGACTACAATTCACTCTCTGTTTTATATAAAGATAATTTGAACAGAAACTTCTTAAATCAGGAGACAGCACCCTTAAGTACTATATGCCATGTTACGTTGTATTCTAGAACTTTGTTTATTATACCGTACAGACTTTAGGGTAAGTTTGCAGGATCTGTTTGTCTAGAATAAAGTTAAAAGTTAAATTACGTAAAAGTTAATGCAATCTGTTTATAAGTTTTCCTACTATTTAAAAAAAAACAAAAACAAAAAACAAACAAACAAACAAAAAAAACCCACGAAATCAAGATGTTTTAAGATTGCTTTTGATTAAGTAATTTACTCTGCAGAGATCCTTTTCCAAGCTTCAGCCCTCAAACAAAACCATTGTTTTTCAACACTGAGAGAATATGTTCAGTTTCTGGCTTCGTTCTACTTTGATGAAATGTGTCATTGATAAAAGAGAGTTGAAGCTTCCCCTAAACCAATTAAGATGTTTTTGCCTCAGGTAGTAAATAAAAGCACATGATAGAACTAAAGCAGACTGGGAGAGAGGTAATAAGTACAGTAGTTCTGTATTGAACAATATTGAACACTGTAACAATAACACATAATAAATCATTCTGAAAGGTACAATGGATATATTTTTTTTCAAGGACAAATAAAGTATATTCACAAGGATCAAAAGGACACCTTGGTTATTTTTGTGTTCCATTTTAGAAATTATTGACAATTCCTTTTTTGATTAGCTTTAGCTTGCTTGCCTGCAAATTATTTATGACAATAGTTTTCAGTATGGGTCGGTTAGATGTAAATATGCTTCATTGTCAGTTAGATGTAAATATGCTTCATTGAAACCTTTTCTTCTTGGAAACATTATGCAACATTAATGTTTCATTTTTAAGAGCATCATCTTGATTTTTATGTATTAAATGTATTGATTGTATGTATTAAATAACAGAGCCGAGCTTTACCTCAACCTCTGCAGTGGGACTGAGCTCTGCTGTTTTGAAAAAACAAATCTTTTACTTCTGTGGCTCGCCTAAGGACTAAAACCCTGCTTTGCTTACTTGGAACCACTTCTGGAAGTTCTGACACTGTATCAGTTCCCAACAGGCTGTGGTTTTGGGGGAGATAATAGAGTTTTAGTTTGATACACCGAAGTTGATACTCTCATGTAGTTTTTGTGTGTCAATAAATAGTTAAGATAAGCAGTGACATTGTGCTTGACAAAGGAGGTTCATGCTTTCTACGCCCTTTCTACATGAGATGAACAAAAGCAAAAAAAGCATATGTGTCAGTATCAATAGGTTAATCAATTGGTTAATCTTTCCAGCTTCTTGAAGTGAAGGAAACCTAAATGGTTGCAAAAATCACAGTATATAATTATCAACTTCTGTTCACCACTCTGCGTCTATAATTCCAGCAGATAGTGTAAATATGTATTTAAAATATTATTTATGTTTGAGTGCTAAAATCATTATGTAGACTTTAATAAGAATTCTTGAGTTATTCAGTATCATTTTAATCAACTTTTTGACTCAAAAAATGTGGTGATTTAATGCTAATTTATTTTAATTTAATATATTCATACTGCATTTATTTTATTCTTTAGCTGAATTACCAAAATATAGACATTTGGAAACATGATCTGGGTATTTCTTTTCCAGGTACAAGATTTATAACTCTGTTAGAAGGTAGTCTCTGTGATGGTAGTTGTGGTATCCTCTTTCTCAAGAGGTAGTAAGGTGAATAGATGAGAAAAGCTCACCCAAAATGTATTTTATTGGCAGAATTTAGTAGCACTGGGCATTAGTGACTGTCTCCCAAGTAGAAAACAAGCTACACCTCATCACAAGTGGTGTTGGTTGCTCCTTAAAGTGCTCTTTCCTGCCCCTCCTGAGTGTATCGTCCAGAGCTCTCTGAGACTGTGTTTGCACTGACATTTAACGTGGTGCAAGCGTTGTCTGTGTGTGCATTCACAAGGATGCCATGGTCAAGCTCTAAACGGTGCTATACACAGTGTTTCTATTTAAGGAGAAGCCAGAATGGGATAAAAAAAACCCTCTTTCCTCTTGGAAAATTTCCCTTTTTGCCAAATTATTTTGACATTTCTTCACTGTCAAAATTTGTCACAAGCTGCAAGGCTCTCCAGCTCAAAATATGACTGGGATGCTGAAGGTAAAATCTAGAAAACCACTGATTAGCTAAAAATTAGTTCAAGTTGACATGGAGTTTGTCAGCATACCCAGAGGTCCTGTGGGGAATGTCTGAGATTTGGACTAAGCTCTCAGTGGGCAGCAGTCTCCGTCAGAAGGCAACATGCATGCTGGAAATGGAAGTGAAAGTGAGTTTGATTAGCTTTAACTCGTGTTTAGGAAAGCTAAGACACAATTTTCTGTCTTTCCCAAAGGACAGTCAAGGTCAGGGACAGTAAATTTCCTTCAAGAAGGGAGTTTGAAGACTTTTCTTGGTACAGCACTGTACTGTATGGCATACCAGGCTCCTATTATTTGTTCGCTGACACTTTAAGATAAATATTTGTCTTCAGAGGAAGAAAAGAGCAGCAAAAAAAATATAATACACATAATTTGTAGCTCTAAAAAATGCAAGACAATGCCTTTTTTTTTTTTTTCACTACTGCTGCTGAAAAAGGGATGAAAGTTTCAATTTTCTGTCTACAGAAGACAATCATTGTCCCATAGTTCACCAGAAAATCGCTACATCTCATGCAAAATGCGGCAGATGATAGCAAATGAAATAGATCCAAGAAACAGTAAAGTGAGAAAATTTTAGAGACTTACAACTTTATTAAATATCTGTATTTCAGTATAAGTGTTGCTGCTTTCTTTATTTATGTTTTATATCTCTGTTTTCTCTTTTGAAAATGTAGAAGTTGATGATCGAAAATACAAGTCTTGTTCCATCCCTCTCATTCTCCTGTGCTTTCTTTGGTCTCATTTTAAAGGAACTCCACGACAACAAAACCACTACTGCTTTCCTGTGTCTATTCTAAACTCTTAAGAGCATTAAGGGAGTTCTTATATTGGTTCCATTTTTTTCCAGACTTTAATTATCAGATCAGTATTCTTTGTTCTAGATTATCCTGAGAGACTGTTCTTTATATCTTTAAAATGTTTATGAACACCTTCATAGCTTCATGCAAGGTTTCATTTTTCAGGCCACTCTTAGTGGCAACCAAGCCCGAGCAAAGTGTATTCCTGTGGATCCTCTCCAGTGAAGCATGAGGAAAGAATGAGTCTGTTTTCTGAGCAATTGCACATATGCGGAGTTCTAAAAAGACATAAAGCTTACATGAGACTTATTTTACTGTGCCATATTTAATGTACATTTCTTTCAGCATATATTTCTTTCCTAGCTTCTCTGTTGCCAGCACTCACTCCAAGCAATTTTCTCTGTCCTGTGCCTCCTATTGGCTGCTGTGCCAATAGGTCTGCTAGTGGGGTTCTCAGTGGTAAGCCAGGTCAGGCTAATAAAGGCTGCAATTTTTAATTTTTATTTTTTTTTAAGGTTATTTTTAGGATATCATCTGTCTCTATAGCACCAGCAGGTGATTTGCCATTTCAGATGCTATTCTGGTCTTCCAGGAACCATTTTGCACAAAGTGGTTTCTTGCAGCTCACTCCAGCTGTATTTTGTTTATTAAAAACTGGGGAGATAAACAACCCAAATCTTAAAGACTCATAAGTGCAAAGTATATGTACATATTAAAGGTATTTAGTGCTAATTCCTTCAGTGCTTTGTAGTGTAGCTGTTCTTACTTAAGGGTGATGGTCTTAATTGTGCAGTGTTTTCCATTTACATTTGTTCCCACACATGCTCGGAGAAGGCTGGAGAAATATTCCTGCACTTACCATGATATTTACACTTGAGAAAACACTGCAAAGGCACGTTTGCCAAGCACTCCGAGCAATAACCAAGCATTTATGCATCTGCTTTGGCCACATGCTTGCTGATTTTGCATCAAAATGTAGGAAACAGAAAGTCCATCCCAAAGTGGTGTTAAAAGTAACCCCTAGTGAATCCACTCTGGGCAGATATAAAACATCTAACCATAGCTTGCTGTCTCCGGCTCTTGCTCAAAGAGCCACCACGTGTAGCTAAGCCTTGGATTCGTCCTCTTTGATGACACTTTCCAGCGACTTCATTACTTTGTTGTTCACTTGATTCTCATGTTTTATAGAGTATGACTTGATACCTCTTAGCTCTGAGATGGGAAAAAGGTGGCCTGCTGCCATCTTTTTGCTTCCTCTCTCCTTCTGTATGTGTCAATCCCCTAGCATTTTTAGAGCAGCTCAGTTCTGTGGATTTGACTTCTGAAGAAACATATTTCCAACCTGAAATCTCTAATTGCTATGGAAAACTACAATCCTGGCTTCATGCCATGAAACATGAAGTTTCAGGTGCTTGTGGAATCTCTCCACTATAACCAAAACCAGTTTAAGAGCAGTCCAGATTGCATTTCACCTGTTCTTCACTACTTTAAGTGATTGTAATGGGGCTGATACCTCCTCTGCTCCAGCTACTCCCCATCCTGATGCTGACATTGGTTTTTGCAATGGCCAGACTCACTTGTCTCCCTCTGACTGGACTGCTTGCTTGGCACATAGGTGGAGAAGACATACAAACAGTAGTGGAAAGAACAGTCATGTAGCTCTTTTTGACTTAAGTCATTGGTCAATGAGCTATTTCTTTTAGCAGAAGTTATTGAGGGAGTCAGGTGTCTTGATATCATCCTTTTTATTTACAGAGTGCACTAAATGACAGGAATTATAAGACTCTTTCGGAAAGCACTTGGCATAACTCTTGTTGGGCTTTTTTTTTTTGGGCTGCACTCCCAGTGTTGTTCTGGACATGTTGTTGATTTATTGATTCTTTCTCCTCATGTCTTGGTCTTTTTGCCTCAATTTCACAAAATGGTATTCTGCAAAAACCCCTGTTTTATTCCTTTGTAGGAAAAAATAACAAGCCTAGCACTAGACCCAAGTATCACATACAAGCTCAGTTTGTAGAAATGTGCAATAGCTTGAACACATACAGAATACATACAGCAGCAACAAAAACACCTAGAAAAAATGGGAGAAACATGGCTATGACATTCACCAAGATTAACAGAATTTTTTATGTTCTTTTTTTAATCGTCTACCAGGAATACCAGTAAATACAATGAGCTTTTAGAAACAAAGAAAACAGATGAAATCATAGCATATGTTTGGTAAAAATAGTAACACAGAACTGTGCTGTTCCCAATTAACAGCAGAGTGATACTGGAATATATTTCATTAATACAAAAGTCAAGGGCCTTCACTGCTAATCAGAATAAATTGCAGCATTCACCACAGAGCTGCTACAGGTCTTTAAATTGCTTTTGCCTTGGTGTATGGATATAGCTGAACATAGCTTAATACATATTTTACATGATGTAATTTTATCCAGCTCATACAATGTCAGGATAATAATAATGATATTCTAATATTAATGCAACCACAAGATGTACATATGGATGAATAATGGTCATATGTTTTTGGATCTCCTTGCCAAGTCATATTAAAATGACAAATAATTGCCATTGCTTCAGAGAAATGATACAGGCTCTGTAGTCAAAAAGCACATTAGGGACCCACAACATCCATTTGTTATCCTTTGTCAGGAAAACATGGTTCTTTAATGAAAGTGAATGAAAGGACACTGATTGAGGACAGTGACACTAAACCTCTTTCTCAACAGGAGCCATGACATGAGTATTAATAAGCAGATTGAAAGGTTAAGACTCAGGTTTGGAACTGTGGAGGCACAGTAGAATCTGAAATAACTCCCCCCTCATAACATGAGGAAAATCACAATGTAAAATGCATTGTATAAGCCTTCTGGCCACAGGAGGATAGAACGGATGGAAATTGGTTCCCAGACAATTCAGGCAAATGCCATTTAAAATCTTAACCCAAATGTATTTTTGTTAAAGTCTTGGTTTTGATTCTCCGTCTTGATTAATGATCCCTGTCCTCCTCATTATCCCTTCCCTCTTTGCTCCCAGCTCTATAAAAATACTAGCAAACTAAACTCAAGCATTTCCTCAGCGTTAGTGAGAGTAGTTGGGAAAGCAAGGGCAGAAAGATGCAGCCTGAGTATGTATATGACAGTAACTAGTGCAATGTGTTTAGTAAGAATTCAACACATATGTTCCTTGGGAGAACGAAGAAATATCTTATTGTAAGAAAAAGACTGTTGGATGCATAACGCATTATGATGATCACTTATTACTTACGGAGAACGTAGAGCAGCAAGTCAGGATCCCAGAAGAATCTGAGACAGGCCATCCCTGGTCCTGCTGAGCTCTGTACACGTGTGCGGTCCCACTAAAGTCAGCGGAGCACACAAAGGAGTATTGCAAATACACGTGCAGGATGCTGGCTGCAACTGCTGTGTCCCTGTTGGTAAAGTTTTGCCTCTGTGAAACTTTGTGTGATTTGCAGAAACTCTGTATGATCACAATCTCTGACCACCTTTGCAGATTTATGTTCTTTTTACGGTTCCACTTTTCTATGCACAGAAAATATCTTCCAAGAGTTTGATGGTTTTGCTGTTGTAGGAGAAGGCCCTGTAATACTTAACGTATCATCTTCTCCGTGCCAGTAGCAAAGCTGGACAAAATGCCCAAAGTTTAGTCCTGTTTGAATGCAGGCACTGGTTCTGTTCATCCCAGAGACAGAATGAGCTGTGATGTTAATTAGATTCCAGTATATTTAAACAAGGTTAGAAGACTCCCATTGAATGTCTTGACCCCTAAAGTTTTGACAAAGTGGCAAATCATTGCACACATTGAAGAAATGCATTTAAATAGAAACTTAAACAAGAGATTTTAAGGATTAAATGGCCACAGAAAATAATCTGCGGTGTGACTGTGAGATGATTAAATTTAAATCCAATATAAGGAAAATATGAAATTACTTTGGATCAATGTGATCAACGGAGAGCAATAGCAACATCTTCTGTCAAGTAAGGGGCCACCATCTGTTGCAAGTAACAGAGGGTAAAAAAGAAGATTCAGGTAAATTTGGCGTAGCACAGTTGAGTTTTCTTCTTATTTTAGGCACCTTAACTGGAAAGCCACAACAGGATCAGTATTTATTCTTAGGACCAAAGGAGTATCAATCAGGCATCACAGGGGACCCAGATCAAGTGCTATGCGGTCTGGATGTGGTTAGCACTCACTAGAAAAAGGCTGGCATGTCCCAAGCAGTGTGGGCACGAGTAATTCTGCCCCATTTGCCATTGTGTCCTCTGCTACCACCTGTAGTAGGTGTGTCAAGCAATGTGGACACAGCCGTAGTCAGTCAAAGGATAACTCTGAAACTGGCTGGATGCAGCACTGTGAAAAGCAAGCAGTGTTAGGGTGTATCAAGTGAAATACTTCTAAGAGAGTAGAAAATGTGAATGCTGTTTTATAAGGCCTCAGTGAGATCTCATCTGGACTACTGATAAAGTTCTGCACACTTATCTACAATAAAGCTGAAATCAAGTAGAAACAATTGCAAAGAAAAGTGCCCTGGATGATCGAGGAACTGGAGAATCATGACAGGGTTTTACCAGCCTTGCAAAACGTAAGCTGGAAGAGGATGCAATTTAATTACATTAGGAAGGTGGACACAAGGGATTGAGAGGAATTGCCTAAACTCAAAGGCATTGTTGATTTAAAACAAATGAGTATAGATGAGTAAACATATGAATGAATAAATAAATTTAGGATAAACTGATGAAAAATTGCAACCCTTAGGAGAGAGAATTCTTGCACATGTGCTGTGGAAACAAGAAACCCAGTTTTTCAGATGCAGCTTGATGAATGTAGGAAAGGAATTATATGACTTGGGCTGATGGTCCAGATGTCTTTGCATGACTGTCTATTTTCATTCTCGAAAGGATATATTATTTTTACATTGAACAAAATACCTATATGATTTCAAGGCCTAGCTGTGACTGGTATAGAGTAAAATACACATCCCTGTATGTTAAATGAGAAACTGGCTGCGTACATTTAGAAATGCCTCACTAACACGTGCATGCATTGTGTATTTTCACATAAATATTATGTCATGCAATTTGAACTTTGCAAAGTTTGAAACTGATATGTGGGTTGTTTGAATGGAGTATCTGATACCTGATGTGTTTTTCAGGTTTTTCTGTTCCTTGCTTCATTTCTGATCTGTGGTGAGACTTGTTCTGGCAATGACAGGAGGGACAAATTGTTCATAGATCTTGTGTGCCATTCCTGATACAGTATATTTTCAGTGCTGTGGTTCTCATGTGCAGTGTTAGAAACAGTTGAATGAAGAGATAGAATGCCAATATCTTGGTAAATAATGGACTTATTTTTCTTGCTGATAGTCTGATCTTTCTGGAGCTCCCTCCCAGAATCCCAGGCTCTAATGAGACTGGCCTCCACGATCCAAAATAATGGGCTTGTGCTGTGACTAGCTATATTTTGTCATGGAGAGAGTCAGTTTTGAGGAAATTTAAGAACATTAAGGGGAGGGTCTGAGGCTGGTTATGTTGCACCATATTTCACTGCAAAACACTTCTTACAATATCTTATACTGTAATACTATACACTTTTAAGCTTTTCCTTTAAAAAGAAACAGTAGAATCATAGGATGGTTCTGAATGCAAGCGACCTTAAAGATCATTGAGATCCGACCCCCTGCCACGGACAGGGACACCTCCCACCACAGCAGGTTGCTCCAAGCCCCTTCCAGCCTGACCTTGAACACCTCCAGGGATGGGGCAGCCACAGCTTCTCTGGGCAACCTGTTCCAGTGCCTCACCACCCCTCACAGGAGGGTTTCCCTCACAGGAAAGAATTTCTTCCTAATATCCAATCGAAATCTCCCCTCTTCCAATTTAAAACCATTACTCCTCATCCTATCACTAGAATTCCTGACAAAGAGTCCCTCTCCAGCTCTCCTGGAGCTCCCTTCAGGTACTGGAAGGCTGAACAACCCCAGCTCCCCAGACAACAGTTCTCTTTATGGCTTTGAGGTAAATTCATTTAATAGTGAATTCAAATTCAAGAAATAGTCTGAGTTTTCAAATAGACTATAGCAGTCACTAAAGATGTTCACAATACTGATTTCATATCAGTTTTATATTTACAGGAATAATAGACATGCAAACTGTGTATGTAAATGTGTTTTTAAATTTATTGCTATAGCATTGAAAATTACTGTCATTGAAAGGGATTAGACAGAAATGTATCCTTGATTCCCTTTTCATACCTGCCGTATAAAGAATACTTGTTTTGTCACTTAGGCAGTTAGTTAGGTTTTTAAACTGTGTTTAACACCACCCACAGTTCCCTTGCCCTGATGGACCTGAGTGTAGTCAGTGCCTGCTATTATACTCAACTGAAATAGCAGCCTCACTTGTGATAGCTGTAGCCAGCCATTTATTATTCACAGCTTATGAGAGTGGGAGTTAAAGACAGATAGCTGTAGTTTTCCATTTCTCATGGAGATTAGGCAACAATATTTCACAGTGTAACCAACAGAGTCCCACTATGGGAGATGCCCTCACCTTTTAAGCTGTGAGTCCTGTAGCTGGACGGCCCTTTTACGTCATCACAGCTTGGGAAATTCTCTGTTAGCTGAAGAGATACCATCATACACATACCCATATACTGTTCACCATCTTGAATATCATCTCCAGTGATGACATTAAAATTTTGCTGCCACAGAGAAGCAGGAATAGAAAAAGCTACGGACAGAGCCCATCTTTGACTAACACTGCTAGCTCCACTGAATTTCATGACTGGGCAGTGCTTTGTTCCCAAGGCACCATCTTTATAACAAATCAGTAACGTGTCTCCAGCAGAACTATGTTATTCCTGCAGCAGAGAGCTAATGAACCTTCCTGTATGATAGGCTTGGAAGTTTCAATTTGTAAATAAGCAAATAATTAGAACTTCCATAAACTATTTTCCCAACGTCATTTTAGGGGCTTAATTTCTCACTAGCTAGACAATCTAGTTTAAAATTCTTATAAAGGTGGGTTTTTCAAGTGCAAAAAATATAAGGTGTAATAATCAAGATGATGTAATTGAACACAGAATTATAATATTTTTCTACTCAGATTAATTGCATAAATTCATTATAATACCGTTTTGTTTCAGCTCTGTTGGAGAAGCCCAGTTCAACAGTTCCTGAGTAACCCCCAGCTTCTCAGAGAGAGTAAGATGTCTAAATACACTTGAAGTTTGGGAACTGAACAGGCTTAATTTTGCTGACTTTTAACTCCATCTGCTTTAATTTTGCCATGTCTGAAATGAGACCACTTTTATAAAGTGAGGCCTGTACCTAGATTATACTTTTACCTGAATAAGGATGAGAGAGATTGAATTTTTGCTTGAAGTAAAATACTTTCAGTGTCCCATCTCATCCTTAAGATACACCTACGATGTTTTTTTCCTTTGTTTCCAGGAGAAGTAGAATCAGATGTAAATATTCTTCACACCTCAAAATAATTTGCACAAAACCAATTAATTAAACTCCGCAACTGGGAAAAACCCAGCAATTTTGGGGGGCTGATTTTGGGTGGGTGGAGAAGTCAACAGCTATCTCTAGTTGCCAATGAAGAGAGAATCCCTTGAGCTTGCCTGCAGAACCTGCTCCTGCACAGAGTCTTTGCTCCAAGTCGGAGGGTGCTCTGCATGGGAAGATAATGAAGGTGCCGGCCGGACTGGATGGAACTGAATAATTAAAGCAGCTTGTAATTTATGTTGCCATCAAACGCTGGAGGATATAGTTCTGCTGCAGGAAAAGAACTGACTGTCATCTATCTGAGGCGTTTTTCAGAAGATATTAGGATGAATATTGGATGAATAATTAGTTTTTCTTGAAGGTATGCTGGTAGATTAGCAGTAGATCATGCAGTAATTTCTATTATTCCACATTACCTATAGTTTGATTGAGCAATTGTAAGGCTGCTTGTATTTCTGCATCTCTAGTTGATATTTTTCTAGAACAAATAAATTTTAGAATATGGAAGATTATAGTAGCTCTCTACATGCAGCATGCCTTTTTCTTCTTCTTTCTCTTCATTTTATTGCCATTAAATATTTCCTTTCACTCTTTATTTTAGTGGGAACCATACACAGAAGCCAGGTAGATAAATGTACTGAAACCCTGTTAGCATGTAATCTCTTTAGATAAATGCAAATGTTGCTGTTGATGGTACCGGAGCCTTGTCCAGCAGCCGTCTAAGGAACTTGCTCGTCCATTTTTCAGCGTGTCCATTACTATCAGTCACTGAAGATTGTGATCCAGAATATTCGTTCTTGACGAAAACAATAGAATTAAGCCACAGGACTTCAGAAAATTGCTTTCATATTCAAGCAGTGCTACACATATACAGACACCTTGTTGATGATTTTCCGGCCCTGAAGAAAATATATTGCTGCTGCCACAATCCTGTCTTATGGCACTTTGTCACTTACAAGTGATGATAAAATTGCAACAGAGAGACTTCTTTTTAATCTCATAGGTCATCGTTTGTACTCTGGACAGTCCTCCCTTTGTCCTCTCATTTAGTTTAGATAACGTGGAAAAATCCTCCTAGTTGCCTCTAAACTTCTTTTAAAAATACAAAATCCAAAAAGTCATTCTTAATGTACCTGCAAATTTTTGACATGACAACTTTTCTCTTCATGTTTTTAATTTAGATCAAAAGCTCCATGTACATTTAAAATATATATTTTTTTTGGCAGCTGAATTGCAGGCACCCTCTTTGATTTATAGATTTACATGAAACTGTAAACCTTAAGAGAGACATTTAATGCCTTTAATTTTGTGGAATCCCAGAATCATGTCATAACTGTATTACTAGAATTCTAACCATTATTATATCCATTTGTAACTGCTAAACACTTGACATGATTTTTTTTATTCAGTTATCCAGCCCAGCAATTCAAAGTTGCAGAAAACTTGTTACAGATAGAAAAACAGAGACTTCTGAATAAATGGATGTATATGTTGGATATTTTGAAGATACGCTTTCACACCACTTGTACAAACAAGAACTTATCTGGCTACATTCTTTTTTACTTTTTTTGTGCATTTGATGGGAGATTTTTCTCATCCTTGTCAGGTTCGTCTTCAGCTTTATACCTCAATGAAATCCCAAAACTGACTGTGACTTAAAAAGTCTGCTGTCGTGGGCTATTGATACAGCAAATGCAGTATTTTTTCTCCTCTCTGCACTCTCTCAGACTGTCTCTTCCAGTTGGAGGTATGGAAAAAGCAAAGAAGAAAAAGAGGAATAAAATCTCCAGAGAGGGCAGCAGGAGAAGGTACCCTTCCAGTGTGCCTCCAGATGTCCACATTGTATATTGAGCTTCTCTGCTTCACTCCTGTTCTTCTGACAATTGATATCCAGGAACAACCTTGGTTTGGAATGAAGTGGGACCAAAACTGGTGTCATGATTTTTATGTTGGGGTTAAACATAATAATTAAAAAAAATTAAAGTGTGCTATCAATATGTAGGACAGATTCTACACCTTTTCTCTTTTATTACTGTGTCCCCCTGATTACTACCATGTAATCAGGCTTTGGAGGAGTAATTTGGCTTTGGAGGCATAACATGTTCCCAAAGGCAAAGGAGGAGTTGCCTCCTGTGATTCCTATTTCACACAAGGGCTTGAAGAGTGCATCCAAAGGAGGAGAGAGGCAGACCCAGAAATTCAAAGTTTACTGCTATGAGTACAACCTCCAGAAGCCTAGGGTATTCAGCGATCCTCCTGGGAGAAAGCCAAGCATTAATACAGAAATGGGCACTTATGTGCATGAAAAGCCATTAAAGGCCAAACCCTCTGTAGGTGCCCAGGGGAAAAAAGCTTCATCACTCTGGATGAAGGGATCCTTGTGCTCAAATAAATTTCTGCTGATGATAATAGACAGATTACTTATTTACCTGGATTTGGCCCCTGTGAATAGAAGTGTCCTGGGCCTCCTGCCAGTGTTACCTTCCTTGGTCTCCTAAAATCACTGCAGATTCACAAATATAAACTCACAAAAGCAGAATTAGCTACAATGAGCATTCTTGCTTCTTCATGAGACTCTTCACAGTGTGGGCTGAACTTGAAGATAATGAGCCAATGTTGTCTAGTTTGATTATACTACTTGAAAACCTTCACAGTAAACAAGACACATGCTTAAACAGCTAAGTTCAGAAAATTATTTTTCCACTAGGTAAACTGCCCTTTTAGAGTTATTAATTATTCTTTTCATTTTTATATTTACCTTATTAATTTTCATTTTCTATGAGGTGTTTATAGAATAAATACACTGAGACACCCCTTTCTTGTTGGGGATTTCTAATATAGATACACTCAGAACTAGTAGCTTGAAAAAGAAATGGTTTAGAACAGAAACAGATTTCTGTGGTATCCTGGGTAACTGCAATGTTGAAGAATACTAATGCACAAGTGTCCAACCTGAGTTTCACAGCCAAAGAAACATCCTACGGTGAAGAACAATATTTTGCAGGAATTATGAGGCCTGAGATGTTTAGACTTAAGATGTAAAAAGCAACTCCTCAGAAAAATAGTGTAAATATTGTTCAAAATAATTTCTCACTATAATATGGTATCACAAATAATGATTCAAGTTGTTACTTCTAAGACAAGTTTTCTCTCAAGCATGACCAACCTTTTCTTGACCTTATGCTGATTACATAAGATTTTGCAAGAGTAACATAAAAATGTATGTGCTTCCATGTCAAAAATTGATAAAAAAAGGCAAGAGCATGAGGATTTGCTCAGTTGCAAACTATAAAATAGAAGCAGAATATTATAGAAGAAAACTCAACCTAAATGATGAAAAATATGGTCAGATTCAAGACTCTGATTGATGGAATTTTCTCAAAATTTTAGGAGGCTTTCAAAGTGTTAGTGCATTTCACAGCAACCACTGGTAGTTTCTGAACTCATATTTTAAGGCTGTATTTATACCAGGGACTCAATTCTGAACCCAGATACATTATATTTTACCCTTGTGTCTGTAATAAATTTAATCACAGCCCTGCTGGGCTCACACAGGGCTGCTCCTGCACCCATGAAAGACTACACAGTGCTGCTGCTTGCCTCTGCTCTGGCATTCTGCCCTGGTTATCCTGTCTCACACAGACCTGCTGAGCCAAAAAGGGTCCAATTCAAAGAACGTCTTATACTCAGACATTGCATTGACCTGTGGCACGGCTAAAAAACTCCTCCGTTATGGCTAAATGCAGGAGGAGGTGTCTGAAGCTGAGGCTTCAACTAGTCCTGCACATCTGTCTCCAAGCAGTGAAGCTGGGATAAATGTGAGTAGTCCATGAGAGTGGTAAAGGCTAGAAAAGAGACAAGAATGTTAACATAGTTGTGTTGCTCCAAATATTCCCCCTGGGTTATTTTATAATAAGCAGGTAATTCAAGAATTAGAAACAATATTGCCAGCTTCAATGTTTTGACTGTAGCTGTTAATGTTTCTGTTCAGTTTTATTTATTTCTGCAGCAATTCTCTGGTATTTAACCATCTCTCTCTATTTTGATAGTTTGGTGGGGGGGGGTTGTGGGTTTTTTTTTTTTGTTGTTGTTGTTGTTGTTGTTTAGTGAAGCAAAGCCTCTCTATTACAGTTCTGGATCCCCACACTTGGTATCCCTGCAGTAACCCGGGCAACCTGGTTATCAGGGTGGGCTGCAGCCTCAGCACCTCTGGCTGAGTACCATCTATTAAACTGTACCTCCATAAGGACATGAGAAATTATTATGCACCATACAAATTGTACTTGATTTTTTTTGCATGTATTTCCCAAGACTTCCTATTTCATATATGTATACTTAAATATATTATCAGGAAGGAAATTTTGCGGTGATAAAATGTGGGCTGTTGTTCTTTTGAGAGATATTGACAGTTGCTGTGGCTTCAAGAGGAAACATTCTACATGGTTAAAATTCCTCCAAATGGATCTATTGTAAATTTCTATATCAAAAATTCTTACTGCAATGCTCCAGTTCAGGCAATCTTGCTAAGTGTTCCATGTCTTCTCTCCGATATCTTTCCAGTTAATAGGTTGCTTCAGTTATGTTGCTTTCTAGGGTGCTAACTTCAGTATGTTCGTGTTTCTGAGAGCAAATAGAGTTATCTTTTTTTTCCCTCTAGATCTAGATTTTCCTCAAAGAAGCCTTCTAGAAGTTTCCAAAAACAACTGAGCATTCTGAAGAATAAATTTTGATTGCTGGATGTCTTTTGAAACAGATCACTTTACTATTTTGTATGTTGGTGACTTAGTTTACCCTTCATTAAAATCCTGGGGGGTGGGGTGGGGGTAAAAGTTTGCTTTTGCTTTTACTCTTCAAAACTATGCCTGTGAAATACATTGATTTATTGATATTAGTTTAACCAAGCCAAAGTCTTTGGCAAGTATCGGGGCTTTCTGGGACAATAGAATTCAAATTGATTTAGGTCATAAGATTAATGAATAATTTCTTCTTGATCTATTGTTGTGGATGGGAAAGGCCGAAATGGTAGACTTACGGTTCAAATTTCTACATCAAACAAGCCTAGGACAAAACTGGAGTGAGAAAGGGACAAGAGGGATTAGACTCAAGGATGTAGTTTGGATTAGAGTTGAGAATGGGACCAAGGCCCAAGTTGATGTTTCACTCCTTGGTTCTCTGAGACCTTGTCTGTGGTGGTTTAATAGCCAGGCGGCACTGGATCTATAGGGTTCTGTATAGTGGTGATGGTTTGTTATCTTTTCTTAATGTTTGAATTCTGTTTATCTCCTACAATGAGGATGAGGGCTGAGAGTCAGAGAGCTTTGCACTTTATGTGCTGGCTGGGTGTGAGATTTTGTCCTAATGTAATGTTAAATATAGGGTTGGAGGTAGGTTAGTGATGGAAAGGAGTTGGAGTTTAAGTCTATTATTTGGTCACTTGTATGCAAGTCCGGCATGCTTTGTCGTTCTTGTATTTTTATAATTTGTCAGTAATTCATTAATTTTTTCAGTAATTAATGAATTTACCAGTAATTAATGTAATAGCAACGGTCAGCAGGCTGCAGTTTAGGCCCCAGAACCATCCACTGTCTTCAGCCTCGTGCATAATCATAAACTTAAGGAGGGATTCAAGGCTGAGGCTTCTTTGCAGACTTTCCTAGAAGGGCCCCTTCAAGGCCACTGGAGGCATGGTCTCCAAGTTGGCCTGGATATACATCTATTTATAAACAATGCATGCTTATGTGGCCTTAGGTGATGTTACACATGGTACTACAATAGCCTTCCTAGAGATAATGGTAGGATCACAGATAAATATAATAAGGGAATATTTAAACTCTAATATTCCCCACAATTAGAAACTTCCGGAAACAAAATGCTGACAGGATGAAGCATAAAATAATGCAATTCAAACATTAATAATATTCTAGTATTATCAGCTTCATAATGATGATGCCTAATAATATTCATATTGCAGTCTAGATTTTATAGTGAGAAGAGCTGTCTCTGAAGACCGTTCAGCTCACCAGCAGCGGATGTGTGACTGCACTGGGATGTGCATGGCTGCAGCTATGTCTGCACTCACCAGCTCCTTGGTTTAAATAAAATGGCACAGAGATCAGGAAACCAAATATAGCAGTAGCCAGAACAGAAAATAATGTAGAAGATGTGTTAAGTTAAAATAAAACACACGTGACCTTATTGGCAGTAATGACACATAAGTTTGGGCTAGAGCATTTTGTGTTTTGCTGCTCCAGTGTGTTTGCTTGCTTTGCCAGGCTTTGCAGCACAGGCTTTGTTCCAGAGTAAGTAGTTTAAGCCTGGCTCAGATTTGCAGTTTTCCTACCGTTCATTTTCCCTTGGACATTTAGCTTTTTAGGGAATCTTCAACTCTCATCATATCAGTATGAGAGCAGGAAAGTTTATCTGAACAGTATTACTCCTGTAAAACTGCAGTATTACTGATTCCTGCAGTAAGTTAGGTGTTTTCCTGACAAAGATGAAAACCATTCCATCTTCAGCCACTGAAGCATCAGGACACTTTAGTATTAAGAAAGAAACTCCCCTTTGTAGCCTACTTACAGATAATTTCTTTACCATCTTAAGAGTCTCCTGAAAATTTGGTGACAAGACTTGTTAACAGATTGTCATTCAGAGCATAAAATACCACCTGTAGCTTGCCAGTTTCTGCGAACACCAAGGTGGCTAGATCCTTTATACCAGTATGTCACAAGGTCTTTTAAAACAGCAGTGCAAAACACACTGTTCCAGGTACACCGATTCTCTCACTGTAAAAACCTGCAGCAGAGTCAGCCATGGGAAAAAAATGGCAGAACGCAGATCAGTGTGTCAGTGGGTTCATCATGAAGTGATGCTTCTGGAACACAAACCATGATATACAGTTACTTGGAAATGTTAGAGAAAAGGTTGGGAGGAAATATATAAATATCCACTGTCTTGGGCTGGCAGAAGACATGAAAAATCACCACCCACTAAATCTTGTTGGGTTAAAAAATGAATTTGTGTTACCTCTAGGACAGAATGCACAGGATTACCTGATTTATGGGAGTTATGAAGTTACATGGTGCCACTTGAGAAGCCCAAGGCAGGGAGCTTTGCAGGTGGAAGGATAAATAGTGATTATATTTGATATTCAATACTGAGATAGAAAGGAAGAAGAAGTTCCATTGAGCCTCAATCACTGCTTGAGACCCTGTTCTCAAAATACCTGTCTATCAGATACGATGGCATTTGGGCAGTTTGCAGTACCACATCAGGGTCATCCTTTACTGAAAAAGAGTAATAACCAAAACATAAATGCTTAGTGGAGGTGTGGATTTTCAAGCAGGAAAAATTGGGAAAGTTTTTTCTTCTGCAAGATTGGGATGTTTAGGACCTAACGCAAGTGGAGGAGAGTTCTCCAATCCTACAAGGATTTTTAACTTCACTCTTCTTTCTAAAATCTGAAGCTGAGTCCTCATTTAGGATAAAATCTTGTTTCAACACTCCACTGGCAGAATAACTGGTTCTTGTTGGCGTTTTTTTTTTTTTTTTTTTTTGTTTTGTGGTTTGTTGTTGGTTTGTTTTGTTTGGCTTTGATTTTTTTTCTGTTAGACATCCACATAAGGGATCACACTAAATACATGAGCTCAACCAGGAAAAATCTGATCTGTGAATATAAAATTCTACTCCTTGTAAAGGAACTATTTGGAGCCAATATGATTCTCTGGCAGGATTCCCATTCTTCCAGGTTGCATTAAAAGAATGTGGATATGAAGAAACCACACAAGAAATAACATTAAAGTGTAGTTGCAAAATGCAAACCACGTTTTATTATGCATTCTTTCACATACAATTTTGTTCTAAAATTTCTGGCTTACTCTGGCTCTGGTATACACTTAGGTATATTTAGTTGGTTAGCTGCTGTATCATTTTTTTTAAACTAAGTATCTCAAGCAGAATTAAATTTTCCTTTCAAAGGAATTAATTTCTTCCATTCACATAATACTCCCCAGTAACCGTCTCAGTCAAAATAAAGCTTGTTGAAAAATGTAAAATCTCTCTTATTCCTGCAATTTTATGATCAAATTTGTGATTAAATTTTATTAAGCAATGTTTCGTTTTTATAATTTAATAGACTAGAAACTTCTAAGTGTGCTGTAATTCCAGGAGTGGTTAAGAAATTTGCTTGTGCATCTCATAAATAATTCTGGCAGATAAGAGCCAATGTGCAGCTCTTTCCGTGGGCACCTATGGATAATTGTGTAGTGGACTTCCACAAGAATAACACAGCATTATTGAAGATTTGTCTGGAAAGATTTATCTTACTCTGTTAAAACAAGTCATTAGATTTATCGTTTTCAGTATCATAGGTCTTCATTGAGTCAAATAAACCATATTTTGTATACCGCCTTGGAAAGATATAAATGCTAAATACTCTTTAACTTTATTTTATGAGAGTGAATATTATATTCCTCTTTCCAGTGACCTTTTATTGCATTGTGAATAAAAAAATAATTTACCAGACAGAAATAACAGCCAGAGGAAGGTGGGATTTATGAGCATGCCAACTCCACTAAAACCAAAGGATAAACGTAATAGTCGCAGAATAAAAATGGTGAATTATCTGGTTCTCTATTCTCAAAACTTTAAAATAACTTTTCTTGGAAAATTAGAGCTTTACTCATGTCATCACTGCAGAAGTTAAAGAGTGCAGGCTCTGTTTCTTCCTTTTTTTCTGCTCCTGGTATCCTAATGAATCTAAGAAAAAATTAGATGTATTCTATTTGTGAGAAAGAAGAGTATGAAAGAATTGCCCATCCAGTCTATCATTCGTCATTAAGTACATCAGCTACAGAACATCTTTAAATTCTGAACACAGCAGATTCTTATATTATCCTAGAAGTGTTAGGTATTTCTTTGTTGCAAAGTTTTAAAAAATTTCTTTGTTTGCAAATCTTGGCACCTTTGTTGCTTCTCTAGGTTCCCACCTGTCTCCTAAGGAAGTACTTGGGTTGGGGTACAGGGACATCGTGTGTTAGTTACTCCAGTGGGTCAAGTGAGGAATTTTGCCCTTTTTCTTGAGGTTTTTTATTTATCTTCATTTTATTCTTATTTAAATTATGTTTCCTATTTTGTATTTGAGGCACTTTTTCATATTACCATCAAACTTATGTTTCCTGACCAAATTTCACAGTTGCATGTATTTCCTAAGCAACATATTCTTCTGTAAAAAAAAAATGAGATCGCTCTTGGTTACCTCTAGTCTGGAAACAGTGCTCAGCTGTAACTGACTGAGGAGATGTGCCAACAGGCTTGCTGGAGTGGGTGGCCTTCATTCCCTGTTACTTTCAAAGGATCTTGTTATCTCCTTGCTGGAAGACTGAAGGGAAGGAGCAACTTTGCATATTGCATTTCTCAAAACCGGGCAGATGAGAATTTGCTAGCTTTTCAGCTGCACAAAACAGCAAAGTCAAAAGCCGAAGTGAATTATGATTTGTCTTTTTGTTCATAAGATGAAATGAGTATTATACTGGCCAAAGATTTAATAGATTTTTGTACTATATTAACAACAAAAATATTTGTGAAGTAAATGTCCACTTTGCACCTGTAATAGAATTTTCTTGCAGCAGCAGTCTCTGTTTCATGTAGATGACAGGCTGACAAATGGAAAGATTATTTCTTTTACTCCTTTCATTTGAGAGTCATAAATCTGAAAAATGCCGAATAGATTTTTTTCGTGCATCTTATAAGATTTTATAGGAAGATCCAAGATGGCAGAGGGCATGGTTCCAGAATATAAATTAAGGTCTGTACTGGTACCACCAGCAGTCACTCAATGTGATTTGACAGTATCTTTGTCAAATTTGTATATAGTGCTTTGTTGAAAAAGTGAGGTTAAGTGGATACGTCTGATAAAATAAACAATGTGTTGTCCATCCATTGACATGAATGCTTATTTAACAAGATAATTCTGATTCAAAGTCAGTTTTCATATTTGTGCTATTGCAAATCCTGCAGAAGCAGTCCAGTCACCCATCTGTATAACTTCCTATTCCGTCGTTATCCAGATCTATTGAGCTTTGTCTTGAGGTGTGTATGTACTGTTACTGTGTCAATAGTAAATACTATGATAATTTATATTCTCCCTTCCTAGATGAATAGGAAGGCCTTATCCTTTCTCAGTGGTGATACCAAACAAACTGGATGCCAAGTTATCGGTCAGCTCAGGTGCTCTTTGTCACGAGCCTTTCACTCTGTGCTGCTTTGGAGTGGGCTAATTTGAGGGCAGTAATTACACCATGAACCTACAGCTCTGTAGGATTTTTCTCTTGGTTTTCAATACAACAGATCCAATACCAAATTCTCTTCAGACATCAAGTTGCTAAATGTAAGCAAAATATAGATCCCTCCATACATACCTGTGCTAAATCAGAGGCAGTGGATTAAGTTGTATTTGTGCTGGTGAGCAGCTAAACTCAGGGAAGGTGTCATCCTGGACCACACTGCAAAGCGTCTTCATGGAACAGTGGTGTCAGTAGAAACTGACCTCTCAGATCACTGACACAATTAGATTGCGAAGTCCTTGCTAAGCCTTAAATGACATAGCTCATATGTAATATCATTTATCTGTTCTGATGACTGCCTAAATAATTTCTTAATGATAAAATTTTTCTATTCTATCCTTTTTCTTCTTCCTTTTGTTCCTATACATGTATACAAGCACAGGTAGTCTTTATTCAGCTGAAATATTAAGACAACCTAATCAGAGGGCACACTCATGTAATCTTTCAGTGCATGAAAGGTCATATTACAACAAGGATTTATTTGTCTAGTTGCCCTGAGAAAGTCCTTTTATTCATAGTGTGAAAATGAAAAACAGGTGGTGGGAACTTCTGTTCTTAACTGTGTGATGACTTCTCTATCACTGTATCTTATCTCTGGTGTGGAAGAAATGCTAGCTCCTCCTTGAGCATGTGTGAGAAATTATTTTTTTTTATGGAATAGCTAGATGTAGCAAGACTGATACCTCTTTCTCTCTCTCTGGTACTGCTTTCACAGAGTTAGGCATGTCCCTTTTGTACTTCAAATATCCTGAAAATTCTACCTTTTCTTCACATTCATTGGCAATGAAAATAATCTTTTACAGGAAATCTGTAAATATAACATCTGACTTCTGAAGTCATGAGCAGAATCCAGGGCTTTTGCTTACATTTTGCACACAACGCAAGGCACAATATGTTTGAAATTATAAAACTATAAAATAGCTGTTTTAACTTGAATGTAGAATGCCTGCTCCCTGATCTTCCTTAATATATGAAAAAACAGCCTGATCAGGAGATCTGCGCAAGTGGGCTGGTGTCCTCAAATGTGGTGAGTGGGAGGCACGAAGCCCCCATGTGCCTCGTGCCTGCCTCCAGCTCCCGGTGTTCAAAGTCCATTTCCAGATGGAGTGAAACGGGGAAGAAGCAGAGAGGTCGTTCTGTTCCTCCTCCATAGTGTGGCCGCCTTGGTAGGATGATTCAGGAAATTACCGTTTTTCATGCATTCCACTCTCTGGCAAGCATCTTCCCCACGGAGGATGCCAGCAGCATTTCTACCTCCAGGAGGAAAGAGATAAAACTGTAAATAACATTTAAGAGTTAACTATTTTTGGCTGCATTACATAGGCTGAAAATCCCATTTTCTCCTTCAGAAATTTATTTGGTGGGATGTGACTGAGGCATGCCAGCCAAAGGATGCAGTAGACATTTTTACAACTACAAGTGCCACAGACCAGAGATCAGCAGCAAAAGCAAGATTCAAATGTAGTGAAAAATGGGAAATCATCAAGAGATACTGCCACGGGCATGGTGGCAGGACTCCACCCACTGGGCCAACACCATGCCAAACTGAGCTGTGACAATGTCCTCTGAGCAAGACAGGACCATTTCTACCCTGGCTGTAAAGAGAAACATTTTTGTTCTGCTCCGTAGCTAAATGTGCTGAGGAAAAACAGCTATCTGGCTAAGTACAAGCTGGTGTCTCTCTGGAAAGACGCTGGTGGGTTGTGGATAGGCTCTACTGATAGTCTCATGTTCTCAGCCAAAGCTTTTTGGGTTATGGCTGCTCATGGTTCTCATCTTTGCATGCTCCCAGATCTGGATAGTTCATTGTTTGTTAGTTTGTTTTTTAAATAAATGCATCTCTGCTGGCAAACTCCCCAGTCATGGGCTCTCATTGCTCCTGTATGTCCTCTTCACTTACATCCAGCCTTCCAGGTAGCGACGCTGTACCAACATCTGGGCTTGCACCAGACCACCTCCTCTGCCCCTGGGAAAAAAAAGAGGCATACAAATCACTAAGGAATAGATTTCTTTGAACCTGAACTAAACTGCAGGCTGTGCTTAAGTTTTAGTCTAAATAAAACCTCTGAATTGCTCCTCGTGCTCCCAGAGTCTTACTAGAAAAGGAAGAATATAGTACACAATAAAGAACAAGCATTTTTTTTAAATGCTTCATATTTATACTGCTAAGCTCATTGGTATACAATAACATGGATACCAAAATGTTACACTAATGAGAAGTTCTTTTAAAAACCTTTCATGGAGCACAGAGGTGTCTTTGTTTGTCATAAAACTGGAGGCTGGTAAAGGAGTCCAGAAAATATCACTCACTTCTTTCCTTTTTTGAACTTTCCCTGAATCACCCACTACACATCACTGTCTAGGACAAGCTATTATTCTGGATAGACCTTGGGTCTGACCTGCTACAGCTAGTTGTATGCTGCTGTTCCTACCACTGCTATATTTACCATCTTGATATATAATCAGGTCTCCAATATTGTGTCCAGTTTTGATGTTCACAATCCAAGAAGGGAACTGAAATTTTGGAGACTCTAAGCAAGCCTTAAAGTACTATGAATCAAGTAAAATACTAAGAGATCCTGTTCTATTTCCTTTAATAAAGGCTGGGCTAAAGCATAGTTTGCTCATATTCCAAAGGTATCTAACTGGGTGTTGTGGTTTAGCCTCAGAGGGCAACAAAGAACCCCGTGGCAGCTCTATTCACTCTAACACCTCATGATGGCCCACAGCGTGGGGAAAGGATTGGAAAAAGGGAAAACTCATGGCTTGGGACAAAAAGTGTTTAACAGAACAACAAGTAGAACAACGAAAACAGTAGCAGTAACACAGATGGAGTAGGATACAAACATGCATTTGACACTGACCGCGGTCGGATTTTGTCATTGTCTCAACCCTCCAAGTGCCCCACGTTGGGTGCCAAAAAGGACTGTCATGGTTTAGCCTCAGAGGGAACAAAGCCACTGGGAAAGGCCAAACTCTCCATCAAGAAAAAAGGCATGCATGATGGTAGGATTCAGCTGACTAAATATAGAAGTCTATGTCTGAGCTGGTCCAGCCAGATGATAAGTGTGTCAATACGGATCTAAGCAATCCTCTGACTGGATTGTAAAGCACAATTCATCTCAGTCTAAAGTGGATGTGTAAAATGGGTTAGATGAATCACTCCCTTAAAGTTTCTATTTGCTCCACTGTCTGTGAAAGTCACCCTAGTGTGACTAGCAAAGTTGCAAACATCTACTGAAGGTGCCCAAAGTTATTTGAAACTTACTCCTAATGTCTATGAGCTGAATAGTAAAGATTAGTAAGAACAGCGGAGTAGAGCACAGATTACTACCTACTGTGATTAGCGATTGGAACACATTATGAAGGACTGAGAAGGCTCTTCCTTCAAAGGTTTTTTAAAGATTAATTACATAGAAAATATGTCCTAGTTGAAACATGGCTGTCGGCCCTGTGCCGAAGGACTTCTCTGGCCCGCGTTTCGCAGGAGGTCAGACTGTCAAATCATGATGATTTCTCCTGGCCTTAAAAAAATCTGTGCCTTAAAAAACTGTGCCTTCAATCAGTGCTAGTGAAAAGTAGCATGTTTTAAATGCTTAATTAAGTGGCTCTTGATCAAAACAGCCATGCCATTTATCTGCAGGATTCTCCCCACAATGGTTAGCTGCTGCTGCTGTGTTCATTTCAAAGATGCAATGCTACGAAGCAGCTGATGAATCTCAGACATGCTGAAATTTTCCACCAGCACCAAAGGGCATATTTATCGGTGGCTCAGAAGGTAGTAGGCTTCCCTCTCAGCACTCTGCTCATGGGAGCATCCAGCACCATGTCACCAAATTTGTCCTTGCATCACTTGTTTTGCAGTGAAAATGGCTGAATTTAAAGCTTGGACCATCTTTCCTGTCCCAGTCTTTCCTGTACAGGTTTGTCTGTAGTATACGATGCCTTCGTATCTATCATTGTCATACAGAAAGAAAAGATAACAGTGTGTGCACGGCTGTGCCATTAGTGTGTTCTATGCTACACCTTTTTTTATTAAGTAGAATGTCGAGAAAATGCATTAATTAAACTTAGTGTTCATACATACGGTTTTATTTTGTATTGCTGCCATTTAGGATGACTAACCAGGATTTGCACACTGTAGCTGTATTCTTGGCATAGCTGCTATGAAATCACATTGTAAGTCAATATAAGAAAAAAAACCTGAGCAACCTGCTCTGGTGGGAGGTGTCCCTGCCCAGGGCGGGGGGGTTGGAACTCGATGATCTTTAAGGCCAACTCCAACCATTCTATGACTCTAACAAGAAAAACACTTTTGACCGGATTCTTCACCAACTAAAAACTTTTCTACTAATTTTGCCAGACCTGTGACATGCGTGGTACTTCCTGACACTCTCCGTCGTTATTGGTGTGACTAGATATCCTGCATGTTTAGTTTTTATTAAAGGGTTGATCAAAGATGGAATGGGGGAAGGAGGAGTTGAAGAATATTATGAAACCAGAAAAAAACATGTTTCTCACTGGTAATAATGGCTGTCTCATCCCATTTGTTTTAATCTCACAAATGAGCATGGCAGGGAAAAATATACCTGAAAGGCTTAAATTCCTGGTTCCTAAAGTTGGATCTCCAGCTGCAGGTGCTCAGACATCTCTAAGGTACTATCAGCAAGCCCAGTCATAAATCACAGAGACTTGCTGTTTACCACCATGACTGATCTCCAGAAACAGGATCAATGCAACTCATTCCTGAAACCTGAAAACAAGTGTATATATAAGAGAAAGTGTCAAGAAAGACAATATTAAAAAGAAGGTCAAACTTTAATTCAGCTTGGTTCACAGAAACATTCCTTAAAGCCTCCTGATAAAAATAATTCCACAGCCTGTGTGGACTGCATTACACCTACCCTTAACCCAAGACCTTTAAAGATAGCTACCGACTCATTTTTATTCTAGAAAATTTTACTGTGGTGACAACCATCCATATAAAAAAAAAAAAAAANAAAAAAAAAAAAAAAAAGGCAAATGCAGATGAATTAAATATAGTTTTCAATGGTATTTTTGCTGCTAGGAGGTTCACTCCAGGGTTTGCCCCAGTTTTGGATGATGGAGGGGTATCTTTTTGCACTGCTCCAGGAGAGGCTTAGAGAAAAGCAAGCACTTTGAGGCAGTGATGCATAGAGCAGTCTATATTTTCCAGCACTGGGAATTGCCTTGTTAGGGGGAGAAGGCAAAATCAAAGTTCCTGCCAACCTAATTCCTTTCTCCTTGCACAGATCAAAGTCATTACTCTGCAAAAAGATTGCTCTCCCTCTCACAATCTGGTCTTTAACTCCAGCACACAACTCTGAGACACAGGAGGAAATCTCACAGCCTTTAGCATCTCTCTGCTGTGTGCCAGCTGAACCACAGCTTGTTCCTCCCTGAATACATCCTGCAACCAAGGGAGCACGCTGTGCTGTCATCATCCTTGTATAAGGTGAGATCAGAGACCCTTCCAGACCAGTATCCTGTTTCTGAGAGTGGACAGCAGCAGATGTTCTGGGAAGGGTGTAAGGAAAAAAGCAAACTGTACTTCCCTTACTCTAGAGATTTGTGCCTCACACAGTTCGTCAACCAGAGCCAAAACCTCCTCAACACTCTTCTCCATGAAACGTCTGCAATCAACACTTTTCTCCCTGGAGCTGGTCCCCAAGGTAGCAATGCTACTGTAAATCCAAAGCGTCTACCCTTCATCTTCTTGCATTACATTAACTTACATTCTCCACTAGGTACAACAGAACCGGCTCTCTCCTGGCAGGCTGCCTCTTTGCCACTGACACAGCTTGAAACAGGAATCTCAGTAGATGGTTAGCATCTCTGACAGGACTCACTAACAGCTTATTTGTGTAACTTTGCTAAATTTCATGGAGTTTGGCTGCATTTTCACTAGACTGTGTATCGTGTTTAAAAGCTGAGCTAGAACAAAAGTTTTTGCACCTGTTACAGTTTTAGAGCAGAGCTGTGCAGGCATGGCTGAGTGGATGGGCAAAGGAAATGTTCACACCATATTCTGGTGCCAACTCGAGCTCTCAAGAAGTCTGTAGCCAAGAGAAAGAGAAGGCATATGCCTTGGCTCTACAATTATTCTAGAGAGGTCAGTCTCCTCATCAAATTTCTAAATTTGGAGCTAAAATTCAGGCACAACAACACTCTCCCCATTACTCCAACGTTTTCCAGTTAAAATTTTTAATTTAAAAATAAAAGTAACTAACTAGATTTCTGACAATCTGCAGCGACCCAGCATCTTGCCCTGCAGCAGTTTCAACGCTGGCAACCACAGCAGAACTTTTAGGAATAAAAAGTCTGACTGATTTTCTAGTTACCTTAATTTATTGTAATTAGCTTTACTTAATTATACATACAGCTGTTCTGCACCCTCAGCATAGCTCAGGGGACTCTTTAAACTACTTAAGTCTAAATGTCATGTTTTAGCACAGCATAGAGCACTGTATTATTCTTCTCAGGATCTGGCGGGAGGGAAGGGCATCCAGCAGCCCATCTTTCTTTCTTTTCACTCTCTCCACACATCCTTCTCCACTATTCCTTTTCTTCTTGGGCAAGGAGACATCTATTCTTCTGCTAAACCTGACAATTGCTCAGTGCACTGAAGGGCTGCGGAGACCACCACCTTCACCCCTCCTGGGTCATGCACTTGCTGTCTCGAGCAAGCCTCATCTGGTCCAGCAAGAGGAGGAATATGCCTCAAAGACAATCTTAACCTTGACTTTTCTGCTGCCTTCACACCACTGGGGTATTATTTTTTCCTTAACAGAGATAACCAGTGGAAGTATTTATGATATTGAATCCCATGCTACAAATCTCATAAGAGCTCCCCTTTAAAGCAAAGCTTCATAAGGACTTTTTCCACCCTGTTCACAATGCATTCTTGTGCCCCTAAAACTGGCTAATAAATTCTCTGTCTAAATCGCCTCAGTGCAAAAGGCAGCACAATTTCAGCAGATCAAGCACTTACTCACATAAACAATCAGCTGGACTCTTCCACTAGGCTTGTATTATTAAAAGTAGGTAATGATAATATTCGAGATAGGTTGGAATTTTAATCTGCTTTTCTATCAGATGAGGCGATGCAAGGTCACCTTCTCTGTGAGTCAGATGCTTGTGTCACTCTCCATGCACAGATAACTAGCACTGTCCAGTTGTGATTGTATTGTCATTTCACTTAATTTATTTTCAGTCTCTTTCTTTCATTAATCCAACAGAGTTTTGATATCCTTATCTTTAATAGGTCTTCCCTATTTTGTCAAACTTTTGCAAGAAAGATGTAGAAGGTGCCAGAACATCTTGGAGATAATTACTCTTCAACTAATTTGAACCAGTATTCTAGATTTTTATGTAGCAAATGTTTTATGTTTTATTAATTGCACTTGTTCTTTCCTTTGGTATTTTTCCTGATGTCTAATAGCCTCTCAGGTTTACTGTCTAAACTACCCCTGTGCTGCATATCTTCTACCCCAAAAGAAAGCCTTTATGATAGCACTCTAAAGCCCAGATGCTGCCTTTTGTAGCAGGAAAGTATTTATGAAGAAAAGTTTAGTCAGATGCATGTTTACTACTTCCTACGGGGAATGTCTGGCAGATTGTGCCCTTTCACAAACCCGGGTCTCAAAGATTCTGTTTGTCTAACACAGTCATGGCTTCCACCACCATCCCAGCCACGTACCTCAGAAAGTCTAGCAGGCCTAATCAAGAAAAATCCTTCTGCCTTTTCGCCACATTCATCTACCTCTTCCTCCTCTCTCTCCTTAACTTCCTCCCTCACTGCCATGAGAATGGGAGTTTTGATGGAAGAGTAATATGTGTAAATTTGCTCTGTGTTGGGAACACACATCAAAGGTTTGGGGCAGGCAGGGTGAGCTGGAGGTGAGCTGAGCAGCGACCTGAAGGCTTTATAGGGGTAGCGTGAGGGTGGGACCATGACGGACCTCCCTGGGAAGGATGCTGCTCACCCCTAACTTCTGCAAATGCTTGTTGGATTTTGCAATTAAGGACTGGAGGACTGGGGAGCTTATAGGATGGGTGCACCTAAGTCTGACTGTGAAACGATTAGACATTTTTAGAAAAATCTCTGAATATCTATGTACCACTTAAAGCACCTGAACCTGCCTTTCCAAATCTTCAAACTGATATTCAAAGGGGAACTTGTTGATGAATAATCTACCCCGTATCCTTTTTTTTTATTAACAAATTATCTCCTTTGTCCATGCATTGCAAGGCGCAGAACACTGCAGTGGCCTGAGTTCTCACATCATGCCTACAGCTTAGGGAAGCACTTTTTAAGAGATGGGAATGAAACACAGTGCCTGCGGATTCCACACAATCCTTCAAGGTGTTTCTGGCAGCTCAGGGATGTGACGTCAGGGTCCCGATACTCTTTAGACTGTTTTTCACCCTCACTGCTACTGGACAGTAAGGCTGAGGCCAACACGCTCTAGCAGATTAAAGCATATTTCAAAGTGAAGGTCAAAGGATTCTTCTCTAATGAAGTGTTTGTTATTTCTTGTATACCTTGCAGAAAATTAAAAAAACAAAACAAAACAAAACAAAAGAAGTAACTGTGCACAACAGATGGAGACCTAGCTGTCCTGCTGTGCCCCTCAGAGACCCTGTTTTGCAAATGAATGAAACACAGAGGCAGATATATTCCTGACCTCTTCTCGGAACACTTTCCTGCTTGTGTAGAGAGGCTAAGAGGATGCAGATTATACTCTTTTTCATGAGGTTTTTTGGTATTTTGTCAATGACAGGAGTCCTGGAGTCAAGTGAAAAACGCCTTACAGTTTTCCAGCACAGAAATGGTCAGCAGGGCTGTGTGGCTGTTGTGGGGCTGGAGGCAGGAATAGTTAGAGGTTTTCCACTTCAGGGGCACCTTTGTGCAATTCCCTCTTTTAAGAGCTGTTAAAAATTGCTTTCATTTCTTAACATTGAATATGATTTTTTTTACCTGCGTCTCTTTGCTACCCAGAGAAAATCAGAGGTTTGTGAAGCTAAGGGAGTGGCACGTGTCTGCTGAAGCAGCGTTAAACACAGTGCTCTGCGGTTTTCAAAGTCCCCTGCTAAGCTAAATAAACTGTCACTGTTTTTAGCTGGGGGTAATTGAAGCACAGAGAGGTCTTTAACTGCAGGGATTAGCAACAGCTAAGTGGCAGCCTGAAAATGGCACCCAGAAAGACCCTGTCTCCTCCTACAAAGGAGGGCCAAATGAAAAATTTTAGAGAAGAATAGTTAAAAATCTCAGAGAAGTCAGAGTCCTCTTCGTCCAAATGTAATTACTCAGATACTGAGAGGTGAGAAATATCCCTGTTGCTTTACTAGAATTAGTTCTGGACCCTTAAATTTACCGTTTCCTTGGTGTCCACACCATCATTCAGGGTCAGATCTCATCCTTTTCAACAGTCTTAAACATCCAGGAGCCCATGACCGGGGCATGAGAAGCCAGAGTCATATCAGAAATAGCAAAGGAATTTGACACTGAAAGTAAGAACCACTCATTAGTGATGTACCAGCTCACACTTGTAAATTTACAGCTGAAATGTGTCTGTTGCCTCATCCTCCCAGGCACCATTTCTGTATTTATTCATATATCCTCTGGTACTTAAAATGTAAGACTCAAAAGGTACATATGCTAGTGTAATAGATGGTTACTATTGCCTAAGAAGGCAGGGTCCAGCAATGTGATTCCCAGAGCAAACAGGGATGTTAAGCGCTCTAGGATTAAGCTCCTAATGTCCAGTTTGTCCAGCTGGTTGGCTGGAAATGTTGCAGATGAAAAGCTGCTTTGGGATATGCAGTCCAAGAGCCCTTCCTGACTTAGATGCACATGAAGTTGTCCTTTGAATATAAGCATCTTCCTCAACCTTTTCTTTGGAAAGATGGCAGCAGGGAAAGGAGAGGTGTGGGAGGGTGGCAGGCATATTTTCTGTAATGAATCAGTACACCTACAATTTTTTAATTTTTATTTCATGATTTATTTCATGTTTAGCACCGCATCTTTACTGAGGATTCCCAATGCTTCCAAAACTGAAAAAAGAACCAAACCCAAGTAATAAAATTACCCACGCCCAAAAAGCCAACCCAAACAGTAAGGTACTCAGCAATATTCCTTAGTAGAAGATTTTCAAATTTGCTATTATTCCAGGCAGAAATGTGTTACCCTGAAACTGGAAAGAAAATATTATTATGATTTTGCTACACTCTTTTTGAGCTTAAAGGTGTAAATCTGTGTTGGCTTCCTGTAGCAATAAACAACCAAATATGTATGGTTTTAAACTCTAGACCCAAATGCAGAAATATCTAGCTACTGCTTCCTTTTATTGGACTCTACACAAACTGTTGGGCAAACACTATCCTAGCTAAATAATGCTGATTGTACTTCTTCCCAAAGAGAAATAAATGAAAGGAGTGAAATGAGAAATGAAATGAATGGTGCCCCATCAAAGCAAATGGTGATAAATAGAAACACCTTGGTGTCGTTAACAGTCACAGTAATGTGAACTGGTCAGTATAATTTTTTTTCTCAAATTTTTTGTTTACCTTTTACCGGTTCTTTTTTCTTTTGCAGGAACCGTTTGGTTCTTTGTGCTAAATCTGGTGCTAAAGTGATAAATTAGAACGAGGGAGGTTGTTTAATGAGCAGGTATTCAGCAATATATCAAAACTCCCAAACGAATCTATGCTGCTACTAACCAGCAGGTTGTTTCTTTTTGGCTTTCCCTTGAGGGTACAAAATCATACTTGGTCTGGAGATGTAATCCAACACATATAAATATTTTATGTTCCTTTCCATATATATGCTTCATAGGCATACATATATGCATACCATCTTCAAATACGTGTAGAAGTCTGCAAGACTGGAAGAACAATCTGTACACATTATCGGTGGAACAGTTTGCAGTTACTTGCTTATCCGTGTTTAAACATATACATTTGCATTTCTGAAAGTGAAGCTATTCATGTTGTGCGTGATATATATTATCCACTAAAATCAGTCTAAATCCTTATTGAATTAAATGAATTTTCAATCAAACATTTCATTTTCTTACTTTCAAGGGACGATGCAGTTCCTCTAGGCAATATACTTAAGCACAGGCACCCCTGTGGTTAAAGCACCCCTATAATTGTCTTAATTATTCTACTCAAAAAGACTTAATGAATAAAGAGGAGAGACTTGGATTTTGTTCTACCAAGATTCAGAAATGTTGAAAATTTCAAGCATACAAATATCAGAAATCAAAATATTGAGAATTTTCATGAAGCATGAAATGCGGATGAATGCTCTCATTTCTATGGTTTCAAATATTTCATTTTGCTTCTGACTTCTGTGTTTTAAGTAACGTAAATATCAATGTAGAAGGAATTTTGAATCCAGCACATCCTTTTCTTAGAACAGTAAAATTGGAAGTTCATGCTGTTTATGCAAATATTCTTTTCTTTTTGTAAACTAAAATACAGTTCTTTTCCCATATTTTGGTTTAATTTTTTTTTCAGCAAGAAAGATCTTTACCAAAAACATTCACCGTTAATTCTGTTGCAGATCCTGTAGAGTCCTCCCAACCCAGTGAGCCCAGGAACGTTTTCCCTTTTTTCATGGATGGATTTCCTTAAAGTGTCTCTGATATTCAGTGCTGTATTGCACACAAATCGGGGCACGATTTTCTCTGCCAGCTGTTTGCTGAAAGCATTCTCAAAGGCAACCTGATGAAGATGATGGTTTGCACCAGTGCTTTCAGCTCAGTGTTTTGTTTACTATCAGAAAGATCTGATTCAGAGATTTGATATATAGGATTTTAGTGGTCTATGAATATCTAGACAAAAATCACTACAAAAAGCAAAAAATTATTAAACTCTGACTCCCTGTGTGAATAACGGTTCTCTGAAATAAAGCTTACCCTTGCTAGGATCGTTCAATTTTGTATTTAATTTTGTTGCTTTTCTTGGTTGTGGTCCCATATTTTCCTGACTGTTTTTCCTTTGTCTGGTTATCAGGGGAGGACCCAGCACTTTTTTCATTTTCAGTCTAATTCTAGAGGACATATATGCCAGGTCCACCAGGACATGACAAACCTTCCTCAAACTGACTGCAAGACTTTTCTTTGCCATCCCCTCAGCCTAGTGCAAGGGCACAATTTGGAAGTCCCAGAGAGTGCTTCTGGCGTATAATAATCCAGTAAATGCTGTGTAGGTAAGTTTATGACAAAAACTTTGGAGAAATGGAAGCTAGCCCCCTCCTGGGACTGTGATGTATCTTCTTACATATTTCACAGAATAAAAATAGGCTTTTGTGTTTATCTACAATTTGTATTTTTATTTTTTGTGGGTTTCCTATTAATAATGAACAATAAGCTAATTAAAAAAACTCTCTCTCTCTCTCTCTGTGTACTTTGGCTCTCTTATAGCTGAGTTAGCAACTCTGGCTACACCCTGAGATGGCTGGTAGAGCTTATTGCCAAGATCGGCAATGTATTTGCCCCTACTGGCAATAAACAGCTTTTTCTTCTTTTAAATCTTCTAGGTAGTAGCCTTATTATAAACTCACGGAAAGAGAAATACACCCAATAGACTCCAGATGAAATCTCACTGAATCCTGCATTTTAAAAAATCCTGATTTTTTTTTTTAATTTAAAAAAAAAAATAATCCCTTTACCCGCGTGATTATTCTTTTTAAAACTTTAGTTGCCACGTCTGAATTTCACCTTTACCTTCCAGCTCACATTTTGTGCTTCACACCAGGTACCACTGGAGCTGAAAGCTTGCAGGACCCCTGGGAGCTTGAGAAATACTGCCGTTTTGTGCACAGAAGCCCGAGTCCCATACATTAAAAGTGCGATGTTTTACCTGTCTTCAAAAATAAGCTACTTTAGTTACCTTTGATATTTTCCATGGTCACACAAAAAATCTTTGTAGAAGCAGAGAACTAAAACTGGAGCACTCGGTATGATGTGATCCTGTGCATGGCTGTCTGACCAGCTTATATCAGTTCTTCGTAAAGATCAGCAACTCTTTTAAATGTTTTTTTGAGAGGAGAGGGACCAAGAATGCAGACATTCATATTTGGAAGGGGAATGTGCACCCTACACTACAGATAGCATGAGGGAGTAGCCTACTACAAAGAAATAACTGGAGAACATCTGTGGAGTGCAGTCAGGGAACATTTGCAGAGGTAATGAATCACGCAGTAATTAATAGATTAGATTTATTTACCTGGAGACAGTTTTCTTATATTGCAGAGGTAGAGCTTCTGCCTGGAAACGTGCATGAATGTTCTAGCTGACCTGTTGTTTTCAGTTGTAGTAAGAGAGCGATAAGCTTTTTGATTTCTCAGGTACCATAGATCGGTTTTTGCCGTTGGGATACTGCAGAATTAAATCCAGTGGGTCTGAAGACTAAGTATTACATGGTTTTCGGTGTCTGAGAGAAATAACACAGGAAAGAAGTGGTGCAGGAAGTTATATTAATCAGCTTCCCCAAATTTAAACATTTTCATCACACTCGCAGTTTGCCCTGTGCAAATCTAGTTTATTCTCAGGGTTCTCATTAGGATTTTATGCCTTCAAGAATACACCTGTGAAAATATTGCCCTTTTTCCAGCTGCACTGGAGCAAAAGTTTGCATTCAGTTAATGCTAGAGTACTCGCCACTTAAAAGTAAAGTGCTCTGTTTTGCTGAGTTGAATCATCAGTAAAGGGTATGCAACATCCATCTTGCAACCAACTGCAGTCAGACCCTTTAATTAATGGCTTGGGATTCTGCTTTGTCTTTTTAAAAGGATAAAATCTAATTGCAGTTCAGATTAGGCTGTCTAATGAACATGACCACAAAGCAACTGATCAAAACTAATAGGGGGAATAGTTATGCCTACGTTAAGTAAACCTCTTGTTTGTTTTGCATAAGTAACCCAAGGAAGCATTGCAAACATTATTGATGCATTATTTACTTCTCTGGAATTCTAGCCAAATACTTTGCTGTGCTTCAAAGACAGAAACACTAAGCAATATCTTTCTAGTACTAGGAATATTGCTTATTCATGATCCATTTAGTACAATGTTAAAAAGATGCTGTTTTGAGAGGTATTTGACCTGCAAATCTAATTTTAATTTAGCTTTTAACCTTTTTGCAGGGGTATTCTATGTTATAAATGAGCACAAGG